>OW240916.1:37932391-37969106 GCA_933207985.1 Pelobates cultripes
CAAAGAAGCTCGGTACGACCGGAGAACGAAACAGAAACAAGCTAGGACCATGGGGAAACCCGTCCCTTACGAAAACGCCATGATATTGCCCGGCCCGGCCATGCGGCCTAGCTCTGAGTGGAGCCACGTGTACAGGGGAGGCAGCCGATCCCCCAGCACAGAACAGGCACCCTACAGAAAGCTCACAACAGCCCTGCTATCCCCCCCCTTTGAACCGGTGGGGGTTATCCTGGTCCCCGCTGGGGTTACTTACTGCAACACTGCTGAACGAACCTATGCAGCCACAGAAGGCACTAAAGTCAGCAGCCACAGTCTCACCCACGCGACCCACGCGACCCTGGGGGAGCACGGTGAGTCCCACCAACTGCCTCACTGAGCAAGCAGACGTCTCTACGAGGCTTGACGAGATATTCGACAAGTTTTGGAGGAAACTGGCCCTGCGCCAGCGGCAGCAAGTGAAAGCAAAGCAGGATGACAACTCACCTCAAAGCCCACGAAGTACACACAAAATGGCTGCTGCGCCTCCCTCGCAGCCAACCTCACCGTCCAACTCCCTATGTCACACAGCGCACTGAAGCAGGGACCGCCCGGTCTTCTCCTGGGACCGCCCATATACCTACAAAAGGCACCCAGAGATCAGCACTTCCGAGGGCCCACGGCCCTAATGCACGCCGCGGGGGGACCCATCGACACAAGGGAATGACCATCATCTCAGCTTTGGCTGGGGCAGTGGAGTGGCCACAGATCGATCACAGCGGCAAGCCAAGAGCCACGTGGGGCACGACCCCGAAGCAGCGCCCACACAGACAGCAGCACTACCGTTACCTGCGGCACTAAACCACCCAGGCATTCCGCCTATCTCCATCGGAGTGGGACAAGGACTGCAGGCGGGCTCGGATACGTGGCACACAATTGCAAGCCAAGGACTCAGCCTGAGGCCAGAGGGAAACCCAATATAACTACTGGACATTTGCTGCCCTACTGAACCCCCACTTCTGGGGTTTCTGTTTCCCAGACATGGGAATCGGCTGACTGTAAGCAGATCACTGACCAGCAACGTCCCTTCTAAGCTGGAGACTTCACGATGCATGCTTATAATGCCTGTTTTTATGTGGTATTATTATTATTATTTTCTTTATGCATACTATCTTCCCAAGTTTAATTTTCTTGCTTGTACCCAGTGGAATTGAAGCTAGACAAATATACATATATTTTAAGCACCCTGTCAACTTAATTCGAATGGGCAGCCTATTACCTCAACAAATTCTGGGCGTATGTCCTAGCATACCATCTTAGGAATCAGCTAGCCACTAGTGACCCTGAACTTTATGCCTGCTCTGTGTTAAGCCTAACCTGCCTAGGCCGCATGTTTCTAATGTTCGATAGGACTGCCCAGTATGTTTATTTACAGTTATCTCATCTTTTTTTCTGCTTTTGTGTCCCAAACATGTGCCTCATTGACCCCCTTCCTGCTTAGATATCAGACGTAAACGTCAGTACCATATGTAGTTTGGACATGCAAGCTGAGATATATAATTGCTCTGTTCATATATGTTGTTATGCTGCTTTAAACAAAACATAACAGTGCAGTATGCTTTGAATTTTTATACTAACTAACATTGTTTTATGTCCATTACCGATGTACCTATGCTTATCCATACCATTGTCAAAGGATGTACTCACTACTGCACTGTCAAAAATAAAGAATAAAAAAAAAAACATACACCAGATTTTATCCCTCCCACCTGGTTCTTATACCCATAATAAGCACCAACAAATGTCACCTATGGACTACCCTCTACTGATTCTCCTATGTTATCAGTTCAGCTGTCCTGAGATTGGCTTGATTACATTTTCTTGCCAACTGCAATACTTATTTTGCCACTAACTGATTATGAGTCTGAGTCCATATTCAATTAATGCTACATCATATTTTACTTTGCCATTAAAGCGATACTCCACTGCTGAAATACAAAATAAATTAAAATCACTGTTTAGTAGATATACCCAAATGAAAACTTGCATGCATTTAATTTTGCATTTTTCATTGGTGTTCTATCTAAAAACAGCTTTCAAAAACTATTGTTCTAACTAATGTCTGCTGCCTTTGCAAACCCTCCCATTCTAACCCCGCCCAGACTTTCTGTGGCTGTCCAATCACAGACTTCTTTTGCAACCTATTGAGAAGTCTTTACAAGGCAGGTGCTCTAGGCAATTGCTACCTCTTAAGTTCAGTGCAAATAAGCTAACCAAACCAGGAAGTAACAGAACTTGTTGTATGCTTAAAAAGCCAGGGGGTGTAACCAGTATAATTTAAAAAAAAAAAGTGTAAATTTCTATTGAAATCTGCACTATTTACAAAATAAAAAAAAATAAAAAAAAACCAGGACACACTTTTCACACATAAAGCTTTTTAGCAAGCTAAACTGCTTTAGGGGTCTGAAGTCTAATTTAAATGTAATTCATTTTATTTGAACTATATAAAGAGAAAACTGTAGTAATTTTAAGTAAGTCTCTAAATGTAAACCTAACTATATGTGTGTTCATTGCTCTTTCATGGTCAAATGTGGTTTGCTGTCTGCGTATTACTCAGCTTTTTGTTCAGGTGTTACGCAGAAGATGAGCATGCCAACTGAGATCCTTAAGAGATCCGACCTACGTGTACTTTTTTTTTTACACACACAGTGTCCATATTATGTTACAGTGTAACGTGTTACCGCTCTCATCATTTTATCATCTGACACACAGACTGCTGTTGGACTTTTTAACCTTTTTGAAACCTCACCGTAACACAGATGATGGGGGAGGTTCCTGACAGATTGTATGGCATGTTACATAACTTAACACAACATATAAACAAATACATTTTTAGTACATTATACTTTTTTGATAGCTTTTCAATTTACCTTCCTTTTCAACAGTTTAAAAGGCCACATGTGTAGGTCATAGCACACACACTACAAAATGTACCTTGTATTTTTCATATGTATGAATGTTTAAAGTGCCAAGGAATGTCAAGCAAATCACACATGCACTGTAATCAAAAGTGCCCACTTAAAAAAAAAAAAAGTGCAATGTATCAGGTGCTACAAACAAAATGTGAACCCAATATATATATAAAAAACAAAATGCTGCTAGTAAACCTAGAGGGGTAAAGTTTTAAAAATATACATTTGTACACCAAGGGACACCAGGCCACAACTCCCACCTAGGGGAACTCTAACAGGGACAACTTACCCCAACTATAGCAATAAGACAAGCAGGGACAGGACCCCATAGGTCACACGTAGAGGAAATGGGAGTACTGTATTTATACACTGTAATTATGTACTTATGCATTGCAATTACGTATTGTATCCTTGTACTGATGTATCTATGTACTGCATACCATATCATGCCAGTATTTTGTGCTTATCCTTCCCCTTCTAACCCCCCCTTCTTTTTTCTGTACCCCAAGTTCTGACAAAATAAAAATTGTCAAATTGAAAAAAAAAAAAATATATATATATTATTACTTTACTGAGAGGGTAGTGGATGCATGGAATAGCCTTCCAGCTGAAGTGGTAGGGATTAACACAGTGAAGGAGTTTAAGAATGTGTGGGGTAGGCATAATGATATCCTAAATTTAAGATAAGGCCAGGGACTAATGAAAGTATTTAGAAAATTGGGCAGACTACATGGGCCGAATGGTTCTAATCTGCCGTCACATTCTATGTTTCTATGTGTCTACGTGAACACAGTGAAATCCTTAACTAAATTTCAGCAGTAACGCAAAGCAGTACCATAAAGGTGGACAACGCGTTTCGACGTACCCGTCTTCCTCGGATGCACCCAGGGCCGGCGCGTCCATAAGGCGGCACAGGCGGCCGCCTTAGGGCGCACCGGCTCTGGGGGCGCAAAATTCCAGTGACCGGCAGGAGGGAAGTGCTCCCTCCTGCCAGGTCACCTCCTGGATCCCCGGCGCGGCGTGCGGCTGAATTGGATGCCGAGGTGGCGAGGGAGCTCTGATCTCTCTGATCTGCTCCCTCGCAGGCTGTTTACTGATGACGTCATATTCCGGCTCCCGCGGCAGCAGTAAGCAGCCTGCGAGGGAGCACATCAGAGAGATCAGAGCTCCCTCGGCATCCAATTCAGCCGCACGCCTCCCAGCAGCCCCACTGGACCACCAATGAGAGACCCACGCCAGCTCTCCAGGTAGGGAGGCTGGGTGGGAAATGTAAATTTAATTTAGATTATTAATGTGTGTGTGTGCATGTGAGTATGTGTGTCTGTGAGTTTGTATGGTTCTGTCAGTGTGTGTGAGTGAGTGTGTCTGTCAGTGTATGAGTATGTGTGTCTGTCAGTGTGTGTGTGAGTATGTGTGTCTGTCAGTGTGTGTGTGAGTATGTGTCTGTCAGTGTGTGTGAGTGAGTGTGTCTGTCAGTGTGTGAGTATGTGTGTCTGTCAGTGTGTGTGAGTGAGTGTGTCTGTCAGTGTGTGTGAGTGTGTCTCAGTGTGTGTGTATGTGTGTCTGTCAGTGTGTGTGTGAGTATGTGTGTCTGTCAGTGTGTGTGAGTGAGTGTGTCTGTCAGTGTGTGTGTGTATGTGTGTCTGTCAGTGTGTGTGAGTGTGTCTGTCAGTGTGTGTGAGTGTGTCTGTCAGTAAGTGCGTGTGTGCATGTGAGTACGTGTCTGTCAGTGTCTGTGAGTTTGTGTGTGTGTGTGTGTGTCAGTGTGTGTTTGTCAATGAGTCTGTCAGTGTTTGTGTGCCTGTCAGTGTGCGTGTGAGTGTCTGTCAATGAATGAGTGTGTCAGATAAGTGAGTCTGGCTGTCAGAGATGTCTGTGTATTTGTCACTGAGTGTGTGTGACTGTCAGTGTTTATACACCCCTGACTGTAGCGTGGCCAAGCGGAGTGTACCGTGGTACAGGAACTTCGCTCCGCTCAGCCACGCTACAAGAAAGGTAGGAGGCACACCAGGAAGGGGAGGGGACCACTATGGGGGTGGGTGGCGCACCAAGGGACAGTGTCTGTGAGAGATACCCTAAGGAGAGATACCCTAAGTACAGGAAAAGGAGGGAGGGGGAGAGGAACACTAAGCGACAGGGAACAGAGGGGGGAGGGGAGAGGAACACTAAGGGACAGGGAAAGGAGGGGGGAAGGGAAAGGAACACTGAGGAACAGGAAAAGGAGGAGAGAGGGGAGAGGTACAGTAAGGGTCAGAGAAGGGAGGGGACCATTAAGGGACAGGGAGAGGGGCTGGATGTGAAAGAAACACACACCGGGGCTTGAGAAGGAAAGAGACACAAAGGGGCTGGGAGAAAAGGAGTCACACAAAGGGGCTGGGAGGAGTAAGACACAAAATGTGGGAGGATGTAAGAGTCATACAAAGAGGAGAGATAGGAGACACACAAAGGCAAAGGGAGTCAGATATTTAAAAGACGGGATAAGAAACACAAAAGGGAGGTTAAGAGGCACATGGGTGAAGATGTTTTTGGGGGGGCGGAAAAATGCATCTTCGCCTATGTACCCAAAATTCTTTGCACCGGCCCTGGATGCACCTGAGGACGTCGAAACGTGTTATCCACCTACGCTGGTGGGACTGACACTGTGGCACTTTACTTACTTACATGTAAGAATGTTAATGTTTTATTTAAATAAATTCAGCTATTTTATTTTGTTGGTGACTTTATTTTATATATCTTGGAGAATCAATCAGTTGAAATCTCTACTCCTGGACACCTAAATCTTACTATTTTAAGTGTTTTATATCTATATCTATTTTGTGCCCACACTATATTGCCCTGTGAGAGTGGTTATTTCTTTACAGTAACATTTAAGAAGAATTCATATGGTACATATACTTTTATATTTTTTTGTATCACATATTCCCTTTTTGATTTGCAGAAAGTGCCCTGTTCAGTTTTTCTTGTGTGTATAATAAAAAGTGCAGCTATCAGAGTTGGCACTGCCTAGAAATATATAAAGTGAGTAAGATTAACATCAAAATAACTCATCAGCCCAAACAGTTTTTACACTATGTGAGAATTTCTCAGCTTCCATGGTAATCTTTAGGTTTACCAACTGAGGTTTCAAGTGAAACCCCTCTATATCAGATGTGGGAGAGTAGCATTGCATTAACCATTTAAATTCTGTATGCACGCGTTCCCACTGCTTGCTCAATATCAGCACAAATTAGAGTAAACCCCTTACTGTTTTGCCTTGGAATGCCACCTTACAGTCCCCATAATAGAAAATTACCATACAATGTCTTCTGAGAAATACAAAATTGAAAGTAGAATGATTTTATGCTATGTGAATCCAGCCTACGTTTCTATAGCTCACCCCTCCTATTGAACAAATTAAGACTTTAAATCTCACGACTGTCTTCCTCCATTGAAAAATTATTTCCTAATGTATTCTGAGCTTCTTCTTACTAATGATGAGTTTATGTACTTCTTCTGTCATCCTGCCTCACCATCAACACTAGGACTATCTATTACCTAGACTTTCTTAACAATAACTAATTTTTTACATGATGTTAAAACTTAGATGCATTCAACATTGAGCAAAAAGAATGCTCCAAAATAATTCAACAGCTTTGATATGTGTTCTGCCCTGCCCGCCCCATTCTACTTTAGCAGATAGGTGCCAAAGCATCTTCAACATCTCTGACTATTTTGTGAATTTAGTCAATTTATTTTCTCACAATTTTTTTTCAGTTACTTTTTTACATACACTGCAGTTTGTTAATTATACGTATTCGAACAAGATGGCGCAAAATTGTATATAGTTATTTAGAATATGAATAAAATTATGATAGTTGCAGCAGCCAACATAAACTCGTAGTAATGAGATTCATAAAAGAAAAAAAAATTAATAAGCTGGTGCGCAATATTAAGATCCACTCTCAGTGTATATATAATATCTCATAAATAGGAGGACACATAATGGCCAGGAAGACAGTTGCTATCAACAACACATTGGGGTTAAATCATTATTAAATGGTTTTCCTGCTTCAGGTAAGACAGTCAGGACCTCTAGACACAATGATAATTAAATTGAGATTAAGTTCTCATGGTGCCCACAGCGTCCCCATGTGTAACCTTTTACAAATTACACATAGATAATAGTGATGCTGTAGGTGTTTGTTGTAGGTTTTCATAACCTACAACAAGCATTACGTAGCACCTTTGATGCAAAGCTGTTTTTTATGCAAATATGATTGTAAATGTGATCGTGTTGCAGGCAAACAACAAATACTTGTATATTTTAGCTTGAAACGTCTCTGCATAAGAAATATGGACTGCCAACTATTCATCCATCAGGCATCCTTTGGGCTGGAGCTGACCCATTTTCTTATTATTAGATATTCTAAAATATGCAAAAACAATAAGTAAAAAAATGCTATTCTGATATGAGTTACTGCATTTTTAGCAGCAACAAAAAAATGTAGTGAACTCTCACCAAACCAGTCATCCTCACTTAAATGGACGCTTTAAGCACCAAAACAACTTTAGCTTAATGATGCAGTTTTTGTGTAGAAATCATGCTCCTGTAGGCTCACTGCTCAATTCTTTGAATTGTATGAGTTAAATCACTTTGTTTAAAGGAATACTATAACATTAGGAATATAAAAGTTTATTCCTAATGCTATCATGCCCCTCTGGTCTCCCACTCCCACACGCCCTGTAAGGGTTAGAACCCCTTCAATCACTTACCCGATTCCAGCACCAATCTCCCTTAGGCTGGGTCAGTGCTCCGCATCCTCTGACAAATCCTAATTAGTCATAATGACCATGTACTCATGTACTGACCGTGTCATGTACTGACAGTGTGTTTTGCTAGAAAAAAATAAATGAAAACTGAACGCTTATGTAACAAAACTATTAATATCTCATTAATTGTATTAATAGTAATCAAGAGGAAAATAATTAAAGAAGATCGAGTAGAGCAGATGAGGAAGAGGATTAAGACACTCATAGCTCTCATGGGGGAAGGCTCCCAAGATATAAATACATTGCTACAATAGAGGCCTGAAACCAAAATTATGGCTCGGACAGACTCCTGTGATTCCTCCACCAAGGAAGAAATCCTCGATTCACCAGGTGAAATACCTCAAACTGGAGGCCTCAATGCACCACTGCAGGAGGAAGACTTAACGGCTCCAGTCACATATGGTGACATAACGGCTTTGTTACAAAATTTTCGGGTAGTGTTTAATGCTGACTTGGCTGTCATGCGTGAAGAGCTCACAGGGATAACTGACAGAGTGCTAGTGACAGAGGAAGTTGTGTCAGTCCTCCTGGTACCCCAACTGGGTACCTCTGCCAAGCATGCTCCCTGGCGATTGCTGGGACCCTAGACCCCGCAGCTTGGCTGGGGTCTTGCCGTCGCTTCCCTCACTGGAACAGGGTCCTGGATCCAGCTTCTAGTTATTAAAGTTTTCCTGTAGAGAGTATAGCTGTTTAGCTGGTACACCCAAACACTAGTCGAGACTGAAAGAAGACTGTAAAGGTGGTTTATTATGGCCAAGTTGACTGCTTTTATACACAGTCCCCAGCATGGGGTCTCTATTCAATGCAAGACAAGCACCACCCATAAATCTCTGTGCCTGGGAGATAATTTCATTAAAGACCAGTAAGCTAATTATCTCCCAGGAACAGAGACCAACACAAAAATATAAAACATAAAAATACCCAAAAAACATAATAAAAACAAAAAATAACCCCACAAATAATACATCCCCAAATAGCCCTGATCTGAGCTCCAAATAGCGCTCAGATCCGTGCAGTGTAGGGGAAACGCCAGTTAAACGCCAAGTAAAGTTCTGACCAGCCACACACGTGGTCCTATGCCCAAAACAGTTCTAAGGGGGTTGGTACTTTGGCCGGTCAATTTTCGGGAGATCCTGCGTCCAAAATATAGGGTGCTCCGGCTGGCTCTTAGGTAGTTAGCAAGCGCTAATTAACAGTTGGGCAGCAAACCTAAAAAGGAAAATCCCTCTGAACCCTTTTTGAATTCAGGCTCTGAGGTAGTGTTAGTGCCCCTTGGTCTTAGGCACCTTCCCTCCAAAAAGCACTCTCCTCGCGGGTTGTAAAGTTGTTCAAAACCCCGGACCAAGTTGTTCAAGAGCCGCACAGTCACCTCATGCCAAAAACTGTTCCATAACATTCACAACTAAGTACAGCTGAGGACAATTCATGGGTTTCTTCATGCGAATGGCTGCCAGGGAGCTAATGTTTGGTTCTATTCGAATGAAGGGAAAGTGCAGAACCAAAGGCACCCAGGGAAAGCTGCTAATGGTGGCTGGGGAGGTTTAACTCCTGAGCAAGGTCTTCGGATATGGCCCATAGTTCTTGGGCAGGAGGCTAGCTAGCAAGCTCCTCCAGGAGCTCATGGCTTAGGTACGTTTTCCACAGAAGTCATCTCCTCCATAACTTAAAGGAAAAGCAAGCACCACAGAGCTCGTACACCAACGTTAGTTCATAAGGGGTAACAAAGACCAGAATGGATAACCTTGATGATGGGTTGAGGTGCAGCAACTTAAAAATTTGGGGCATTGCAGAAACATTAAATCTGCAGGAACTGCCACACTTCGTTAGACGACTCATGGCTACTCTTGTACCACAATGTCAAACCAAGGGCATACAAGTGGACAGCTTCTTCTGATTACCTGATTCAGCTAGGGCACCGACTAAGGCTCCTTGCAATTTCCTGATTCATTTTACCCTGCAATCGGACCGAATGGTGGTTCTAGAGGCTTTACAGGGCAGAACGTCCTTAAAGTTTGAGGTGATACAATTTCTGTTCCTGCAGGATCTCTGTCGATCTATGGCATCACAAAATGTTTTTCACAAATTAAGAAAGGAGAGAAATAGAAAAATGAATTCTTTATTTACTCTACATCCCCCTTTCCCCTTGTATTGCTCCTAGCTGTATTACACTATTTGTGTGTTTATTTTCTCCTAGATTGCTTTACAATATATTTCATTTATTAATTATGATTGTATATAATATTTGCAAGAGCTTTCCTTTTATATATATTCATGTGTGTATATATATATAGTTTTTGTTTTATATGTTTTACTGGGTATTAGTGAGACACATTTTTGGTTAGCTCTTGGTTTTATGCTCAGTGATTTTCCTGGCTACAGATGCCAATGCCAGGCCCAGTCGCTCCTGGGACGTGTATCAGGTTGTTCCCTTCACCACTCACACTACAGTGGATAATGGCTGAGGTGGGAACAGAGTACTGGTCCCTCAAGAAAGATGGACTGAGCTTGAGCTCAGTCACATTTCTGATGTGTTTTTATGTTTCCATCTGATTATACCATTTAAAAAAAATAAATAATATTTGTTCACCATACATGTTGAAAGTTCAATTTTCCCACGCTGTGTAAAATGACACAGAGCACTGTGATTGGATGGATTTCAAGCCATCCAATCACAGTGCTCTGTGTCATTTTACACAGCATGGGAAAGTTCTTTTGAATTTTTCCACGCTGTGTAAAATGACAAAGAGCACTCTGATTGGCTTAAACCAGCCAATCAGAGTGTTCTTAGCCTAATTGCAGGGCGTGGCAAGGCTTTATAAGCCTTCCCCCACCCTGCAGAGCTCAGTCTGCGCGGAGCCCTCCATGGGTGAAGATGGATTATTTTTTTGTGCGCTCGTTTTTTTTAAAAATTTTTTAATTGCGTCGGTTCTTATGGCTTTTTATTTTGCCTTTTTTGGGGCTGAAAAAAGAAGATTGTAGAAGAAAGAAAACATCAAATGGTAAGTTATTTTTATCTAAAATTTTTTTTTACAGGTTTTTAGTTAAGGGTCCCACCCTCATTATTTTTAGGGTGATGGGGGTAGGTAGGGAGCTAATTTTTTTTGGGGGGGGAGGGGTGACTAGGGTCCCCCCCCTTTGTATTTAGGGCTCCCACCCACCGCCCAGGGGTGGGGGCCGGGTGGGGACAATAGGTCCCCCCCCATATTGTTAATTTTAGGGCCCCCACCCACCGCTCAGGGGTGGGGGCCGGGGTGGGGACAATAGGTCACCCCTTATTGTTAATTTTAGGGCCCCCACCCACCGCTCAGGGGTGGGGGACGGGGGGAGGAGAAAACCTTTTTTTTTTTTTAACAGTGAGCAGCCACAGGCGGTATTGCGAGTAGGGGCACAATTTACTAATACTAAGTAATTTTTACTTAGTATTAGTAAATTAATAGGGGGCGGACCGAACATCGCATATGTTCGCCGTCCGTGGCGAACGCGAACACGCTATGTTCGGCGGGAACTATTCGCCAGCGAACCGTTCGGGACATCACTAATCACCTATAGTTTACCTAACTTTACTGCAGTCCTTATTTTTCCCCTTTTACCCTCAGTCGGTCATTTAATCGAGATCCAGATTATTGGTCAAATATAAGCCATTATATTTTATGAAAACAGAAAAAAATTTAGTGCTAGCACAATACTAATATAGTTCAAAGGCAGCTTAATCACCAAATGCGGAGTCTACCTTGTCTGATAAGGGGTAAGATAAAACAGAAAAAGAAGGTGTAGCACCTGAAATGTCCTTTAAGAAATGTATGTAGCGACAAAAGGAGTAACAGAAAGAACTGATAGTGTAGCAGGTTAAAAATTTCTTAAATGGATTATGGGTAAGTAAAATTGTGCACTTACACTTCCAGGGAGCTCAAATACAGCTCCAACTTGAATGCCTGGCCGGAATGACCCCCACCTCTGGCTATAGTGTAGTGCAGGCTCTTCAGGTTGTCCTTGTGGCAAAAGGTATACTTCATAGAAATATAAAAGATAAATAAAAGTATATAAGGTGGTATGTTGAGCTAATAAGGGTAGGTATATAGACAGGTGTACACTCACATATGATGGAGCCTAGGTATTGGCTCCAGAAATATTGCGGGAAGTAGTATGATCCACAATCTGGGATATAGGTGATTTGCATTTTTGTCCGTGGAAATATATAAAAGAAAAGACTACAATAGTGTGTACCATAAAAATAGAGTGTAATACATACTAAAAGTAGTAAGAACCTACTCACGTGTGATAGAGCAAAATGAGGTTTGCTCAATCCAATAGGCTTAGATGGTATTATCCCCACCAAGGATATATAGCTCAGGAATCCAGCAGCAGAGTGTTAGGTCCTGTAAAAAAGTACTTTTATTAGTAAAAAACAAACAAACAATAAAATCAGAGATAAAAGATAAAATACAGTTATAACATAGTATTACAGTACACTTAACGCATTTCACCTTGAACAGGCTTTATCTAAAGTGTAATACACTTTTGATAAGTGTATTAAATAGTTAATGTAATGTATTCACTTGTCCCTGAGAACTGGGTCGCACTCCACCTGTTCTGACGTCAGCTGGGGACATAATGCACACACATGGTGAGTGCCACACATACATTATGCCTTCCCCATAGGAAAGCATTGCTCTGCTGGATGGGGTGTTCTTTGGCGCTGGATGTCCTCATACAGAGCATGAGGACGTCTAGAGTTGTTTCACAGAACCAAACTCTGTGAAACTCTAAGAATCACCTCTAGTGGCTGTCTGGTAGACAAGCAGTAGAGGCAGTCTTAATACTTCAATGTAAACATTGTAGTTTCTCTAAAATGTCAATGTTTTACATTGCAGGACTAAGGGGGACAGAGAACGTGCACCCAGACCACTTCTATGAGATGAAGTGATCTGGTTGCCGGTAGTGTCCCTTTACCTCTTTAGTAGTTCAGAAAAGATAGTTTTCAATTATCAATCCATTCTTCCGTCTACAAAATCAAAGTTTAAAATATCAAAAATTACATGTCTTTTCAAAAGATGTCTTAGAAGCTTTTACGCAGACATAAATAGAGCCAGTGTATTTGCCACGGGCAAGCTGAGACCAACAATCACATAAAAATAATGGTGATATAAAAAGGATTACTGTATGACTGAATATCAGCTTTTATATTTTAACTAAAGCATATACGTAGGTTTCGCTGAACTTAAATTACCTCTAGCTGTTAAGGGTTTGCATGGATCCAGTTACATTGTACTTGCAGAGTAAGTAGGTTGTGTCCATATGTAGCTGAACAAGTTATAATTAATGTTTCTGTTTGGAAAAGAACATACTTTTTAAATTCTGAAATGATATATCATTTTGTAAAAGTAATCAAGCTAATGCACATTTCACGTGGCTCTGCTTTATTTAAAGCCTGAGACCTATTTTAATTCTGCTGATAATGAGGCAGTCCTGCTAAATAATTTAAAGCTGAATACATTTACTCTAAGAGAATATATGTGAAACATTATTTGATTCTCAATAGTTTTAAATAACAAATTTGTGTCATTGCTATTTATACATAACTGTGCAGGAAATACATGATTGAATCTTGTCCGCAGTTGTTATTGAACGTTATAAATCTCGAAAGGTTAATGAAATCATATTTGCTCTGGGTTGGCAAATACAACATGCAGAGAGCCTCTGGAATATTATATGACTCAAATAAAGCTTAGCCAGCCAAATGGATCGATGAACACAAAAGCATATCAGCTGATTGGTAAGAATAATAAACCTCTGGCTAACTAACTGTTGTACAAACAATAACTGCCCCAATAAAAGCCCCAGCAATATTGATGCTAGCTAATTATTGATGCATTCAAGAACTTGATGCATACAGGTAGATATACGCAAATTGTGAGATCTGTTGAGCAAAGACTGGGGGGGGCAGTGGTGTACCTACCACGGTCGCAGGGGCCCCTCGCTCCAGGGGTCGTGGCTGCCCTCCTGTCTGGCAGGAGGGGAGAGCTGTGCCGCTCCCCTCCTGCCTGTGTGTAGCGTGGCCGAGCGGTCTGTCAGGAAGTGTTCACTAAGAGACCACTTCCAAGCCAGACCAGAAATCCGGGGCAGAATACCGCCCCCCGTGTTCTCCCTGTCATGAGGGGGCCCAAGAGGTGGCCTGCTGGCCACCTAATGGACCCCCCCGGTGGGCAGCTGTGTTCCCAGCAGAGACAGCAAGGGGCTGTGTTCTCCCTGCTCTGCTCCCTCGCACACCATTTGCCAATACCGGGAGCCGGATTATGCCATCATATTCAGGCTTTTGGCATCAGTAGACGGCCTGCATGGCACAAGGAAGCAGAGCAAGGAGAACACCGCTCCCTCACCGTCTCTGCCGGGAACACAGCCGCCCGCCGCACTGAAGCCCCAATGGACCCCAGGAACAGATCAACACCAGCTCTCCAGGTAGGGAGGCTAGGTGTAAATTTGTAAATTTTAAAAATATGAATCATTTGTGTGTGTCTGTGAGTGTGTGTGTGTGTGTGTGAGTGTGTGTGTGTGTCTGAATGTGTTTGTCTGAGTGTGTGTGTATGTGTATGTGTGTGTCTGAATGTGTGTGTGAGTGTATGTGTGTGTGTCTGAATGTGTGTGTGTCTGTATGTGTGTATATGTCTGTGAGTGTGTGTATATGCGTGTATTTGTGTGTCTGTTAGTGCATGTGCATGTCTGTATGTATGTGTGTATGTCTGTGTGTCTGTATGTGTGTGTGTATGTATGTGTGTCTGGATGTATGTCTGTATGTATGGGTCTCTGTGTGCATGTGTGTGTCTGTATGTATGTGTGTGTCTACATGTATGTGTGTTTGTGTGTCTATGTTTATCTGTTTGTCTGCATGTGTGGGGGGGCCGGGATGTGTGGGAGGGCGGGGACGTGTGTGGTGGGAGGTAGATGTATGGGGGGCCCCAGGGCAGTTTTCACACCAGGGCCCATGGTTTCTAGTTATGCCTCGGAGGGGTTGGGGAGGGGGGGGGGATCTGTTTTATACATGGTTTATTTGTATAAAATATGCTGTGTTTACTTACAGTATGTCTGGTTAATAATTTTCCTTTTTTTCCCTTTCCTTTTTTTTATGTAGACCTGTTATAATTTATTTTTGCTATTAAACAAGCTATAGATCATTTAGAAACTATAAAGTATAGGTTTCCACCATGATCTTGAAATTAAATTCAATGCGTGTGCAGGAAGATCCTTCTGTCAGATCCAGATTGTTACAAGTTAAAAGGATTCTATAGTGCCAGGAAAACAATGCCATTTTCCTGTCACTACAGGTTCCTATAGTGTCCCCCTCCCTCGGACCAGAAGGGATTATAACCCCTTCAGTTACTTACCTGAATCTAGTGCCGATGTGCCTTGGCGTGGGTCAGGCTCTCCCCACGCTCCTCCCCCGCTGACATCAGCCGGTGGGGGAGACCTAATGTGCAAGCAAAAGTAATTATTTATATATATCATTAATATAAATAAAGATATTGTAGCCAAGGGGTGACAAGGGGAGGGGGAACATTTCTGTCACACAGCACTGTTCTGCCTTTAAAAAAAAAAAAAAGGTTTAATAACTCCTACTGCACATACCTACCATCTTCTTTAAACTGTTAAGCCACTCTGTAGCTGAGACCTGAGACACCCATGCTGTGCCAAGTACTTGAAAAGTTGTGAAGCTTAAAACTGCAGGACTGGGGCTTTGACTGTGAGGACTGATATGATTCTTCTTCTGTTAACCATGTCAGCTACTTCTTGGCTCCATGCTACCACTGCAGATTAGTTATATCGCCAGCTGCAAAGGTAATAAGGAGTATATCAGTATCCTGCTGCTTTAACTCTGTGTACACTGTATGCTGAGAGTTATTAGGGAGTCAGGAGTAGCTGACATGTTTGGAGTCTATCAGTATTTTGATGATTTACACATGTGCACACTGTTTGCTGAGAGGTAATGGAGTAGCTGACATTTCATAAAATTAGCAATATTTTATAGACAGCTAATGTTATCATGGCAGAAGCACTACTGAAGATGAGATCATGAGAGGGAGAGCTAACAGTGCTAGGAAGATAAGACAAAGAGAAAGTTGGAACATTACATTAGTTACATTACATTACATTGATTACATTACATTGATTACATTAGTTATCTTTGAAACTCTTGTATTTACAATTTTGCCCGATAACTTCCTGCGAGGTCACCCCACACCAAACAGTGCATTTGGTAGGATGCAACAGAAATTACCATTTTGCATACTGACAACGCCATTGAAATGAAAATAAATGCATTGTTTTCTCTGGCTAATTCATTGTTCCTTCGTGAAATCTCCCAAGACTTCAGTACCTGCAACAAAAAAATTACTAATATTAACCAAAAAAGTTATTTACCTGTGAAATCTTACATGTGATATGTTATAAATATATGTACCAATATAATTCAAATAAAGAATAATTTAATAAATAATACTGTTTAATTCTATAATCAGAATTAGACTTGAAGACTCATTTAAATCTGAACTGCAGTTAGTCTGAATTAGAGCCGAACAGGTGATCAGTCGAATTTCTGAATTCTGAGCCAAAATGTACCCGAATCAAGAACCTTGTATTTATGTATGAACATTTATATTTTGATTTGTGATTCTAAATTCCACCTGTGGCACCAAAAAAAGAGATGGGATAAAAGGTAATCGATTGCCGGGAGACAATCACTAAATGTTAATTTTATTTACAGATGAAGTGAAAAATTACCAATGAAATAGAGCAGTAAAAATATGTCAAGCAAAAAAAATATAAAATAAAATAATATTCATATGAGCTCATTTTCACACCCTTTTGGTTTGTCTGATTTATTTGCAGTGATTATCTTTTTCCTTTTTGATCAGATTTTTCTATTTTACTTTACTAACATATTAGACAGTCATAGAAAAGGTTACGTTGCTCGTTATGGTAATGTAAAAGTACATTAGAAGTCTTTCATAGTAACTCTGTCATCCAAAACTTTCTTGGCACTATCCTATAACAATTTAAAAACTATAAGGCAGGGGTCCTCAAACTCCGGCCCCCCAGATGTTGCTGAACTACAACTCCCATGATTCTCTGGCTATCTATGTAATTCAAAGAATCATGGGAGATGTAGTTCAGCAACATCTCGGGTGCCGGAGTTTGAGGACCCCTGCTATAAGGTATTGCCTTATGGGGTGAAATATAGCACTGTTAGAACTGAGAACTGTTATTCTGGGCACAGAGCTACTTCATGGTGCAAGATAGTTTTAAACCTTTATTGACCCTGATTGTTACCCCAACATATTCTAGACATAATGTGAAATACATTTTACATCTTTAATTTTTTTTTTTTTTATTGAACATGATTTAAAATTAACTTGGCTTATTATTATTATTACTGGTCATTCAGCAAAGAGAAGGATTGAGATCTTTGAAGGGCCTAAGCAAGGTCTCGGTTTAATGCCCCCCCTTCATGTTTCACATAAGATGGTGAGAAGAGCTAAGAGAATTCTAACCGTTGCTCTGATTCAGCATCATACCTCTTTGTAAACTGCCTTATCTTTGTGGGATGAGGGGCTTATAAGTCCGACATGACTATAGCACACATTTTTTACAACAGGGGTCATGTAGCATTACACACTGTAAAATATGTTAATCATTTAGTGAAGTTATAGGTAAATGTCACCACTGTTCCATATCAGTAACATGATAGAGTGCAATAAAGAAATACCAATGGCTTAAAAGATGTTGTTGAAGTTTAAAGGTTATTGACATTCTAAGACAATAGGTCAATGTGGTATTGCGCAATGAAGAAGAAACCAGGTGTCTCCAAATGTGTTCAGATCTGCTCTTCAGTAAATGAGGATGACACAAGTGCACGCTCTGCACCATCTGCTGTGTGCTAGTTATTTCTCAGTTAGCCATTGTTTTATCAGGAACTGTCTCTGAGGGTTTAAAAAGTGCAATGACATCTCCATACAGAAAGACTGTCAAACCTGCAAAAAGTGGTAATTATAGATACATTTACTGTAAGGTCTGTGTCAGCCATTCACCTACAAGAGCGACTTGCATTCATTTTTTTTCTATTCAAGTAATCAAGATGCCGTAAGCATTTAATCACATTTAATCAAGAAACTGGAAAAGTCTCGTTTTTCTACACTTTCACTTACTTTGTGTTTTTGTTTTTTTTTTGTAAATATCTTGTTGTAATTTCCGTAATGAAAGTATATAAGGCATTTCTAAAGATCTGGTTTCTTGCAGCTGCGGCCAAGCAGCAATGCTTTGAGCACAAATGCAGACAAAACACTCCATGGTTAGATTCAGAAAGTGTGAGTGTTTATTATGATCTTGTCACTTCACATCAGAACTCTGTCTCTCTTGCCTCTGGCTTTGGAAAATGTCAATGACTCAAGCTAAAAATATCGAGAGCGTGTTAAAAATTTCAAACTAAAGAAAACATCTTGCATTTTAAAGATGTTTGGTAGCAAACAGAAAAGTTAGAATACCGCATAACTTGTGTTTTCGACTAAGTCCAATTGTTAATGTCGCATTGTAAGTGCATGAATAGGACTTACGTGCAATCCTATAAAATAATGTTTTCCTAGTTGGACCTGGCCTGTATTCAGTGTCGTTGTATCTGTGTCGGAACTGCAGTGTTTCTGAATTTGCAGGTAATCCCAGCCTCAAGTTTTCAGTTAGCATTGCAGTATCAGTCCAACATATTCTTCTATGAAAATCAAGCTAAACTTTATCTTGCAGAAAGATAAGTCCTGCGCTCACTCACATCACTGGGCGGCAACAAAGACTACAGTACACATCAGCCCCAATATATAGTAAAAACCAAAGAAAAACAAGTTACCTGCGCTCTCTCCTTAATCCCTATGCATTTTTAAACAAATGGAGGTTTCTTAGTTACCTCCAATGGCCATGAGAGGATATGCCCACCTGCCAATGTCAAGGCAGACCCCCCCAGGTGGGTCCTAACTCTAACCATTCACCTTGCTTCCTTGAGCTTCTGGCAAAGATCTCTAATGAGACAGAAAGGGGTATTTTTATATACACCTCTATATATTATTAACCCTTAATAGGGAACACATGGGATGGGCGGCTGCATTGTAACAAGGCTGAGTGATACAAAAAATGGATACAAATGCAGAAAGATAAGGCCTGCGCTCACTCCCATCACTGGGCGGCACTTTATCTTGCTTCATTGTTCTTTCATATTATTGATATTCCGAATTGCGTCGATAATTGTTGAATGCTTAGAATATTATTCATTGCTGATGCATTTTTATGATCGACAGTAGTTACACAAAAAAAAAATTAGAAGTTACATTCGAGCAATCAACTGATAATCAATCTTATTTTCACAAACAATTTACTAAATGTGAAGCAAATGGAAGAAACCATAGTGGGTGCCGGGGTAACTTAGCCGAACAACCCAAGTGAATATTGCTTCATTAAAGAGCATTTAAAATTAAAAAAAAAAAATCAAAATTAGGCAATCAAAACATCTCTTCACAATATTACTTTATTTAAGAACATTCCCCAAATCAAAGAAATAAATAGCTCACAGCTAATTCAGTAGTTGTTGGTAGTCATGGGCTAGGTATAAGTAATGCTATCCATTGATGAATCTCAGTTTAAGTAGTTTGTTGCAGTAAGGATGCCAACTGTGAAAAGGGAGGGGAGTGATGTTGTCCATTTATGAACATGGCCAGTTGTGTCAGAATGGTCCAGGACTGGTCTCATAATGTTATAAAGTAAAGTAACTTGATATAGTAGTCAGATCGGGAAGGGTTCCAAATACGAGAGTCTAGTGTGTAGGTCCAGGCATTGTCATGTAAGTGTGGTAGAAACTGAAGAGTTGTAGCTACTAATTTGTAAACAGTAAAAAGGGTTATCTGAAGTGTAGCTAACTTGTCCCATAATTGTGATAAGGATAGTGTTTTCTGACTGTGAATATCTAAACAATCTCCAACACAGAATAGGGAACCCTTAAGCCAGGAATGAAAAAGATGATCAGACAGGCTATTATGGAAGTGTAAATTAGAAAAGAATGTGAGGAATCTAGAGCATTGCCAATGAAGATTAAGTAGAACCATCATGTTTCCATGCTTCGATGAAGGAAAATAGTATAGGGTTATGTCTAACGTTTTCTATCAATTCCAAGCAAGGTCTGAATTAAATTGGTTAGATGGCCTCTTCCCAGAGCTGGTTGAAGAAATAGCCAACTTTTTTTCTTATCTGTGATCAGGGCATTAAGTAGGTCTCATTGGGCATTAGGTTAGCAGGACATGTTCACCATAGGTTGAGGAATCCATACAGGAATTGTTCAGGAATGAAGTGACAATACTTATAATCCAAGTCAATATCTAAAATACCATCGGGCAGGAAATGAAAGGCAACACCAAATGTTTAGTGAAATGCACAGAAAACTGAGCACTTTAAACCTGGAGTGTGGGGTTTATACAGAGGGAACTGTCAGAGCCACGCCACCCTGATCTGCTGGACAACATCCCGTGGATCATCCTTAACCACTTTGTAGAGTTCAGTGTAACAAGAGTGGACTTTTTTATTTTTATGTCAGTAGTAGTGGTGGTGGGTCGAACATGTGTATCTTCTATTTTAGTAATCTGGTGCCTATAAGGCTTGGGGTGGCTAGAGACATGAGTGGTTTACATTTTTTATTTCTCCAGTATTAAAAACAATTATTTGGAGAGGCGGAGCCTAACCCTGCACGAAGATGGCAGCATAACCCCTTAGCTCCGCAAAGGCCTAGCCTGCATCCGAAGCCATCAACAGCAACTGAGCCCCCCGCACACCCTGCACCCAGCCCTTCCTACCCCTGCTGTGGCCCGCGATCACCCTCTCCATGGGCGGCAGGGAAAAAGCCCGTAACTCCGCAGTGGCGCCAATCTTCAGGCAGAAGCCGGAGCAAGCCCGGGCGCCATCTTCAGAGGCCCCCCTGACAGATTCGGACTCTGAAATGAGCAGTCAGGTTCACTCGGAGCGCACGGAGGCTCCCCTCACCAGGAGCGACATGAGGGGTTTCCTGGCCGACTTCAAACAATCTGTGGCCGACGAACTAGAAAAACGGCTGTGCCTCATACTAGAAAACATGGCGGACCTCTCCGCTCGAGCGCAGGCCGCGGAAGACAAAATGGCGGCCACTGAAGAAACGGTACTAGCTCATGGGAGCGAGCTACAAACTCTCCGTGACCAATTGCGCTCACTTGAAGATACAAATGAGGACCTGAATAATAGAACACGTCAGAACAACATCAGAGTGAGGGGCATTCCGGAATCCGTCTCCACGGACCTCCTAACCGATACCCTCACAGAGGTCTTTAAAAACCTTCTCCCGGACGCTACACCTGCCGACCTCCTTATGGACCGGGCTCATAGAGCGTTACGAGCTCCCAGCACCAACATGGCCACCCCCAGGGATATCATCGTCCGATTACACTTCTACCACATCAAAGAGCGCATAATGAAAGCAGCCCGTGATAGCCCTGTGGAGGTGGAGGGGGCTCTGGTCCAGCTGTTTCAGGACCTGGCACCAACCACCCTGAAACGCAGAAGAGACATGCGCCCACTCACACAACACGTTACCCGACATGGCCTCTGGTATGCCTGGGGCCATCCCTTCAAGATCATCATCCGCAAAGACAGCAGGTTCTACTCCCTCATGAAGCCAGAAGACCAGCTCCTGGACCAGCTGGACCTACCGCAGATACCCACTACAGCGCACCCCAGCACCGACCAGGCTCCACAACGACCGCCAAGCAACAATTTACCCACCAGGACCGGTGACCGCTTGCACCAGAACGCGACACCCCTTCAGCAGGATGCCACACCGCACTAACTTCAGGAGGATGCCAGACAGGAGCAGCGGCCCCTCGCCCCTTGATTCTACGCACTCTGACAGGGTCCCGCTGGTGGGGCCTGCAGGGACCCTCCAAACGGACGGGACACTAAACTAATTTTTTCTAATTTAAAAAAAAAATTTTTATTTTTTTTGCCCCCGGGCCCTGCACGGCTGGTTGTGGGACTCCCCCCTGGACGCCCACGCGGGCGAGATAGCCAGGTCCCCACGGATATTGGGAGCTCCAGTCCGGACTCTCCCCCCATGGCCACAGCTGGACCCGGGGACTAGACGCTTGACCACTTGCAGCACGTCTCCCTTGCACCCCGGGAGTCCGAACTCTCTTCACCACGCATCGGGACCAGCGACACCAACTGACCCGCTGCCACCGCCCTCCCGGGGATCCCGGGGCAGCGGGACCGGGGGGACGCGTGGCCAGGCGGACGTCGTGGCCTCCTAGGCTGGACTGGCAGCGCACTAGACAGGGACTACATCCCCACTCACCCGCGGTATGGACAGCGAGCTGGGAGGTACCCGGGTCACAGGCTTTCCGCATCAAACGCCACCTGCCACGCGTCCCCTGCAGGTGCGACCTTCTGAGGGACAACTCCGGGAGGACTATGACTCTGACCTGGCTACAGCAAGTATTTGATACGGGGTCTCCCATAGACGCAAACCTTTTCAGCCCAGAACGCGGGACACTGCCCGCCTGGACCGGGGCAGGGGGGGGGGCACGGGGGGATGTCTACCGGGGGGGAGGGAGGGGGTGGTTGGAGGACAGGGATACAACCCCACTGCCCCATCGACAGGACGGGACTGACTCCACTCCCCCGTGTATATCCCGGACCGATAGGAGGGAGGGGGGTGGGAAGCTGGACAAGACGCCCCCGACCCCTGGTGGGCAGCGGAAGAGGGGGCCTGGGACCCCGTAATGCACCGGCGAGACGGTCGCCCGGCTCGCCTCCGCTGGCCCCTTTCCCGACGCCCATCTGACGCCCCCCTGCTGTCCACCAGGACTGTTTAAGGACACCATCTAGAGCACTGGGAGCACCCCGGGATGACTAGGGACCCCCCCGACCCGGACCCATGGAAGTTATTCCCCCTAGCTGGACGCACTCAGTGACCCCCCCCGGGATGGAGGAGACGAGCATGCCCCTTCCACAGGGCACTCAGACGTACTATAAGCCTTTTATACCCAGGCCCCAACTAGCTTAGCATGACCAGGACCCCCACACCCAGCACGGGGAGCGGCACACCCACCTTTCCACCACTTGCCGACTGACCACCGCCTCCCTGGCGGCCTACGCCAGGCAACTGGCTTGGACCTACCTCCCCCACCCCGAGCCGGATATGGCTACTACAGCACTCGCCCTACGTTTACCTTCCTGACCTAACTCATCCCAGACACGGCTGCGACATCGAGGCGGTGGATGTATGACACAGGGAACATTGAGTAATCGTAAGGACATCTACGCCTGGTCGGCCCCATAGCACCCCACTGCACAGCCCCCCCCCCCTGACAGATCTGGTACCGAGGGATTAGCCATCAACCCTTTCCTGTGACAGAGATGACACCGACGACGTAACCCAGTAGCAACCGGGGTTGATGGGTTTAGAGAACATGGCTTACCACAGGTGAGGCAGGAGACACCTGACGAGACCGCTGCTTCCTCTCCTCCTACAATGTTGAAAAGTTTGGTTTGGTTTTATATTGCTTACAGGCAACGTTACACGAGACTGTTAAAATGTTCCATTGGGGAATGCGGGGTGGCTTCTAGATGGACGAGCCACAATGGGGTTAGGGGTCGCGGGAGGGCGCATACAACATCACGCCTCTTAGCATATTGTACTGGAACACAAGGTACATGTACTCACACCGCCCCCCCACACCGCCCCCCTCTTGCAGGCCGTTGGGCCGAGAGCGGCAACACCGTCCCTACTCTAAGGCCACCGCTCCCGCCCCACACACACTGGGCCGAGGGGATATCGGGCACGGCACCCTCACCACGATAAGACAGACAGAGACCACAGCAACAACCATACGGGCTGCACGTGCATGACCCCCAGGTTCAGGCATATGGACACTCAACACGCGCACATCTCCCATAGCACCGCCCCACGTCTACAGCAGGTCGCCCCCTGCGCAGGCGGGGCCGGGCCGCGGGAGTCCCTTTGGCCCAGACCGCACCCCAAGCAGACGAACATCACACGTCAATTTGGGCCCTTCGGAGCCCTTCTCCCCCCCTCCCCACTCCCCTTTTTTCTTGAATACCCTCGACAGGCTTGAAACCCTCCACAAAAAAAAACAACCTCCGAACCCCTACTCTCGCAACTCAAATCCACAAGGGAGCAGATCAACCAACTTTTGGCGGCAGATGTTGCACGGAACCTAATGTGGTCTAAGCAACGCTTTTACGAGAAAGGCAACAAGGCTGACTCACTCTTAGCACGTTGCCTCCGGAAAAAGCAGGACCACAAGAAAATCTCGAAAATCAGGATCAAAACCGGAGAACTGTCAACAGATCCGGAAATTATAGCCCGTGAATTCCTAAAATATTATACCGACTTATACAACCATACGGCCTTGACATCAGCGGGAGAGGCGGCACACACGGAAGCCATACTCTCCTTCCTGAAACCCCTACACCTACCCACCCTATCTAAACGGGAACAAAATAGGCTGGAAGCGCCCATAGAGGCGGAGGAGAACGCCTTGGTCCTCAAGACACAGAAACCCAGGAATGGCTTTACAACCGTCTACTACAAGACATTCCAAACGATCCTGATACCACAATTATGCAAAGTTTTTAACGCGATGCTGGAAGGCCACCCACTCCCCCCGGATATGCTGGCGGCCGACATTTGCCTTTTACCCAAACCTGGAAAAGAACACCTAGACCCGGGGCACTATCTTCCAATTTCCCTACTAAACACCGATCTAAAAATACTCACGAAGGCACTGACCAACCGCCTCAACCCACACCTCTCCACGCTGATTCATCCAGACCAGGTCGGATTCATCCCTACACGGCAGGCGGCGGACAACACCAGAAGAGCCTTTGACACGATTTGGTACACCACACACAGGAACATCCCTTCGGTGGTGCTCTCGCTGGACGCGGAGAAGGCATTTGATCGCCTTCTCTAGCCATTCATGTACGGAGTACTCGCACACCTGCAATTCCCGCCTGAAGTCTTGAATATCCTATGGGCGGTCTACCATCGCCCCATGGGAACGCTCCTACTTCCACACATTAACGCCCAAACGTTCACCATTAACAACGGGACCAGACAGGGCTGCCCCCTATCCCCCCCCTCCTCTTTGCAATCGCACTGGAGCCCTTGCTCCAAGCTATCCGCCTTCACCCTACTATTCGGGGAGAATCGTACACAGTGGCGGTGTACGCCGATGATGTTCTCCTCACTCTAATGGACCCCATATCCTCCTTGCACGCAACACTGCACCTCATAGCCAAATACTCCACTCTTTCAGGCTATAAAATCAATCTAACTAAATCCACTTTAATGCCTATAGCTCTGTCTGAACCACAGCTACAACTGCTCCACAACTCCTTCCCGTTCCGCATCACAAAGTCCTTCATTACCTATTTGGGCACCAAGCTATCCCCGGACCTTAGAGATACATATGGAATAAACTATATGCCACTTCTCAAAACAGCACACACGGACCTCCAACGATGGGACAAACTGGGGATCTCATGGATAGGACGGATCACCACAATCAAGATGAACCTCCTGCCGAGATTCCTCTATCTTTTTCAGACACTACCTGTCCCATTACTGAACTCGGACTTCAAACGTCTCCAGACAGCCATAGACAAATTTATATGGAAAGCCAAGAAACCCAGGATCCGCAGAACTACAATGTACGTCCCTAGACTTAGAGGAGGACTGGGACTACCCAACTTTAAACAATATTACCACGTGGCCCAATTGGCCCATATCCAACAATGGCATGCCCCTCCCGGCGCTAAACGTTGGGTAGATCTGGAACATGACATCCTGGGCTGGGACCAGCCCTCCTCATACATCTAGGTACCACGGATGCACCACCCACTTCCTCCACCCACCTCCCCGGCAATTACGCATACAATCGCACTCTGGGACAACCTCAATACTAAATACGACCTGTCCTCCTTTCTCTCCCCGATGACCCCTATTTACCGCAACAAACTTTTCCCCCCGGGAATGACAGAAAAGCATTTCCTTGCGTTTGACCACCGAGACATCTCACGACTCTGCCACATGTACCAGCGAGGTGAGATCTTCAAATACAACGAACTCCCAAACGCGGGAGCCTTAACTACAGCTGATCACTTCCGCTATATACAACTCCGAGACCTAGCGCAGCAACCGCTGATTAAACAAGCAGGTACATCACCACCGACAGCATTTGAGAAACAATGCCTAGCGGCCCCCCTGCAACCAGGCCAAATCTCCGCCATCTACACCGCATTGACCACCCACATCTCCTAAGTCAATCTAACCTATATTGCCGCATGGGAAAGGGATCTGGGAGCACCGGAGGACCCGACCGACTGGGCCGACATATGGGAAGCACTAAATTCTCTTACTGTGTGTGTCACGCACAAAGAACAGGCATATAAAACGATGCTCCGTTGGTACTTGACACCAGACAGACTTCACAAGATGGGTCTAAAACCGGACGACGGGTGCTGGAATCTATGTGGAGAAGCCGGCCGCTACCTACATTGTTGGTGGACGTGTCCCAAAATTAAACCACTATGGGAGGAGGTTAGCGACCTTATAGAAACGATAATTGAGAAACCTGTGGCCGCACAACCGTGGACTATGCTCCTTAGCAAACCACTAGACTCCCTCACGAGAAGTGAAAACAAATTAACCGCCCGGATCAACCTGACAGCGCGAAGGGCAATAGCAGAGTTATGGGCCGACCAGAGAATCCCCCACATCTCTACAGTAATCAGCAAAATTAAAGAGACCCGTGATCTAGATGAGCTGACAGCACAGATAAACGATACGTACAAGTCATTCCACCGCACGTGGGACCCCTGGGACGCGAATTATACAAAACTGCTTGAGATTAGACCAAGGAAAGACACCCCTGATTGAGGATAGTACCCACTCAACGTCACTCCGCATAGAAGGGCTATTGCCTAGACAAGATACTACCGGTACCCTGAATGTGGACTGCCTAAAATCGGACGGACGCAAGAGCGCAACTCCCCCCCCCTCTTTTTTTTTTTTCCTTCTTCCCCCTCTCTCCCTCTCTCTTTTCAAACCCAGACCCCTCACCCCATCGGGGCCCTGCAGGCGTGGGTAGGGAGTGCACCCACGCCCCATATGGCCCCTTCCCCTCTCCCTGGAAACGGAGGCACACCCCTGACACCACCGTCTGCCAAACACAGATTAACACGGTGGGACTCACACCCTCCCCGTCAACCCTATCCAAGGACTACCCCTTCCCTCCCCACCTCGCCCACACAACATCAGACACGCTCGGGTAACCCTTATGGGACCATGGGTCACCACGACCCTACCAAAGCCAATACCGCCCATGGAGCAATGACTAGACATGCGGTAACAGTATAAGGCACCCCCCGAGAGCCCCACTCACTGTCCTGACACAGCACACAGGGCGTATCACATGGACACGAATGGCCGCAGAACCGCACGAGGTCCCTTAGGGCACACGAGTGTGAGCATAAAACATATGCCAATAGACCATCTCCCCCCCCTCAAGCCCTGTACCCCTCCTGCCTGCTCATGTCCCGACAACGTCAACGCGTCCCCCTTTTCCTTCTCTCTTCTTCTCCAATAAACACGACAAAAGCAACTACAGACTCACATACGCTCAGAACAAGAGGAACACCTTTCGTACACACGAGGGTACGGGAATGCACACCCCACAAAATCCCACAAACTCTTTGTTAATCGACAAGTAAATGTACTAACTGTGAAATTACGTGGTCCTTGCTGTGTATGACAGTACCACTTCATGCTTTCTCTTTGTTCTGTAACCTCATAAATATCATAAATAAAGAATTTATAAAAAAAAAAACAATTATTTGAATATGCAATGCTCTTCCAAGGTTGACATGGAACCCTTTGATGTGCTGATTATTATGTAAGAATTGTGTAAATCTGTTAGATGACTAAATTTAAATGGCCTTTCTAAAATAAGTCACCCATCTCTATTGAAATTTGCAGAAGTATAGGTCCATTGCAAAATGCTCACAAAATACAAAGTAATATTGAACTTTCATAGATCACAGTAAAAGGCTAAACTGATAATATTATTACTGCATAAACACATACCAGAACAATTATAGTTTACATAGGACAACACCTTCCACAATATGCACAAGAAATCTAAACTATGAGCATGCACAGCGTGAACTGTTATTGTCTGCAGTTTCATTCCAACTCAAATATTTTCCAACTCAAAAGTTTAAACTGTCAGAAATTGATACATATGTTCTGATTCTATCTGGTTAAAGTTGACCTTTGTCTTTCAAAAGCCAACGGGAACCTACGATCCAGCAGGATCGTCTTCCATACAGCTACCGCTAGCATGCCTTCATCTTCGGTGGAGTAATGAGTTGGTCTCGTTACATTGCTGTATCAATGTCTTTCACACACGGATTGCTTCCAGCTTCATGTATTACTGATGTGTTAATGGGTGAACTTGCTATTTTGTTGCTTAGACCACACATTCAAAAATATATAAAGGAAACAAAAAGGTGCAATTGTATCTATTTATCGATCGGTCTGTCTGTCTATATCAGGGATAGTCAACCTTTTAATACCTGCCGCCCACTTTTGCATCTTTGTTGATGGTAAAATTTTCTTACCACCCACCAGTGCTATAGTAACTAATTTTACAGCGCAAGTCCAATTTTTTTTTTTTTTTTTTAGAAAGGAGGGTTTTAAAAAAATTAAATAAAAGTACTTAAATGTATATTTCTTTCTCCAAAAGTAGAATATGTTCTATTCTACTTGTTTTCTATGTGTGTGTGTGTGCCCGTCCATGTTCACTTTAGCCTGCAGCTTCTGCATCTGCAGGCTGACTCTCCTGTCCTACTGTGAGCACAGCACCGTATCGGAGCATTGCTACACGTTACCAGCCTGCTCGCGGGAGGAACAAAGTGCCAGAGGGCCAGTGGGGAGAGATCTTTGATCTCCTCACCAGCCCAAGAGGGTTCACAGCAAGGCTGGCTCTGCGTGGGCCGGCAGGGGAGATGAAATGATCTCCCCTGCCTGCCTTGGTCCATGGCCATCGAGGCACACCGGGCGTTTTCTGCAAAACCCACCACTGCCCACCTGAAATCCCAAACCGCCCACTAGTAAGGACCAGGTTGACTATCCATGGTCTTTATCAACTAATATGTAGCTTAAAATGTAGAATTGTGTTGCATTAAAACCATCAATAAATCTAGCGTGATTTATAATAAAAAAAAAAAATGATGAATATAAATCCCACTGAATTTAGAAGAAAAAAAAAAAGCATCCATATCTAATAGCCTGGAGAACTTTGATAGGACTATATGTACTGTATGTCACTTAATAACGGCCGATTGCAATAAGGTAGTCATTTCCTATAATTAGCCAAAAGAGGACACAAGAATTAAAAACAAAAAAAATATTTTATTTTATGTTTAGTCCCCAGGTCTCAGTCAAGATTTAAAGGGATACTATAGGTATCAAGGGAAAGTGATTTAATGCCTAAATGGCAGATACTTGAGAAGTGAGGCTACAGGGGCATGATCTAGTTACCAAAACGGCTTAATTAGACTAAAGTTGTTTTGATGCCTATAGTAGCCCTTTAACTTACGTGTGCTGTAACAGAGGAAAGTTATAACTATTTGAATATCGTATTTAATAACCTCTATTGTTACTAACCCCCATGTTACTGAAATCTCCTTTCTGTAAAAGCATAAATATAATGCACTAATAAGGAGGTATATGTGAAAATGCATCAATGAATGATAATAATGAACTAGATTTTATGAAAATTAAACACATTTTGTATCCTGTGATTCGTCTCCAAATCAGGAGACCTTGTGGACTGGCACAGGCTCATTGATCATCACCTCCAGCAGCACCTCCTTTAGATGTGTCTGAAGGGAAATGTATTAATTTGACAGTCCTTTATTTTCACCTCCGTGTTTAACATTCTGGCAGCAGAAATGTCTCCTTGAGGAGACCTATTTGTTTTTATGTTTGCTGGTCTCCATAGAGAAATGCTGAGGTGCCATGTCTCCAGTACATGATGTTTAAGAAGTTTATCATGTCAACAAGAGGTTATATTGCTATTGAGTTCCTATTGCATCTCTTGGAGCCAATTCTGTTTTGTCAAGTTCTCAAGTAAACAGGCAATTAAAGCAACCATCTTATATAAATATGTTTCACTAGTTTAATATCACATATAATGTTTTAGATTATTTACAATGGATGATAAAGGCAATACAAGAGCCTGCAAAACAAAAAAATAGAGACATGGCGTAGATATTGGGTACCATAAGTTTCAAAATATTACATTTCGGGGGCGTGGCCTGGAGCGCAACCGCGACGGTCGCATGTTAGAGTAGCTCCGCCTACACGGGCCGAAAAATTAGCGCAACGATCTCCCCGAGAGCGAAAAACTCACCCCACAACATGTCCCAACAAAAAAGCAGACGACAGGCGGACAGAGGGGACAAGAGCAGCTTCTTCAGCGCCCGCAATACTCTCACAAAAGCCGGGGATGCGGCAGAGGAGGCCCAAGATGGCGCCCAGGAAAACATCAATGCCACACACAGAGAGGCCGCGGACGACGCCCAGGGAGTCCTACAGAGGATGATGGAGAATATGCAGACACAAATACAACACACTATCCAGACCTCCCTAAAAGAAATAAGGTCAGAGATCTCAGATTTAGGCGGGCGGACCTCCACATTGGAGGACAAAATGGCCGACCAGGTCGAGGACCTTAAGGATCTGAGAGCCGCTATGGAGGACATGTCTGACACCATGTCAAGCTTTGAAACAAAAATGGCGGACATGGAAGACCGCTCACGCCGCAACAACCTCAGGCTGAGAGGTATAGTGGAAACGGTCACCTGCAGGGCCTGTTTAAAACTCTGGTCCCAGATATGCATCAACACATGCTACTACTAGACAGGTACCACAGGGTCCCGAAACCCAGATTCCTCACCACGGAGGCACCAAGAGATGTATTGGTGAGGCTACACTACTTCCATGTGAAGGAAAACATAATGAGGGCAAGCAGACAACGCCCCAATCTACCACCTCCATATCATGGGACCGCGATATATGCGGACATCTCAGCGGCCACACTACAAAAGAGGAAAACCTTCTCTGGCGTTACAGAACAGCTCAGAATCCACAAGAAACCGTACAGATGGGGCTTCCCGGTCAAGCTGCTAATCATCACGGCAAGACCATCCCAGTCATGACCCCAGAGGCAGGAGCGAAGATTCTTAGTGAATGGGGCCTACCACCGCCGCAACAGCAACCCACTATGGCAAACCGTGACCGACCTATCCCAACATGGAAGAGGGTCCACAAGAACGGACAGAGGAACCACACATAATCCGCTGAGCGCAGCAAGTATCATTAGAGAGACTCTGGGATTGATAACACAATGGGAGGGTGGTGACAACAAAGGGATGGGGGGCTTGAGAATGCCAAAAATGCCCCAACATAGCCAAAGTGGGAAGAAGAGAAAAAAAACAAAAAAACAACCCACTGGGGCCACCTAGGGGAACACAGCACACAAATGGCAAAAAAAATAAAAATAAAAAAAAATAGAGACAATAGGACAGCAAGAGAGGGGAGAAAGAATATGGGAACGAAATAGCCAAGGCCTAGACCGAGATGCACAGGCATGGAAGCAAGTAGCTTCCTACCCCGATGCGCCTACCACTGGCGCCAGGCCACACACGTGGCAAAATGTTTAGTTAATTGTTGGATTGTTTATTTTATTATGTTAAATATATGTGAATCACCTGGTACATACATTATGGCTACACCAACACAGCAAACCACCAAAGCTGGCGTTGGCTGCCCGCCTGGGAGCCCTATCCAAATATCCACCCCTAATAAGGAGATGCCCCCGAGCCGATGATGCTGGGAAGGGAGGCACCCCCGAACGATAGAGAAATAGCGATACTACCACGCACACCTATGAAACACGCCCCCCCCATGAAAATATACACACACACACACAACACAAAGGGGCTTAACCACCCATCAAAACTAAGCCTACTTCGTAAAGACCTGATCAAACACAAACCAGACGTGATCTACCTCCAGGAAACCCACTTTAAGACCAACGCACACTCGCCCTTGCTGCCACGGGAATACCCGCACCAATATCACGCCACCAACACAAGCAAATCCAAAGGCGCTTCCATACTCATTAGCGAAGACATAGCGTTTAGTCTGTCACATCTGGAAATAGACAAGGAAGGGAGATATGTCATAGTAAGGGGGACCTTTAACAACCTAGAATACACCATAACAAATGTATACAACCCCAATACAGAACAAAGGAACTTCCTACATCAAGTACTTAAGAAAATAAAACCTGTGAAAAGGGGAATAGGAATTATATGTGGAGATTTTAACCACGTACTAGACCCTACAATAGACACCTCAACAGTGCACACCGCAGCTAGGATGAGGCCATTAAAGAGACAATCAAAAGCGATAAACAAACTGCTTCACAAGCACCATTACTACGATGTGTGGAGGGCAACGCATGTGGGGTAGAGAGGATATACTTTCTTCTCCACAGCGCATAACTTATACTCCAGAATAGATGGAATGCTAATAACTGGCCAACATGTGGACCAGGTTAAAGCATGCACCATAGAACAGATTACCTGGTCAGACCACACCCCAGTAGTGACAACTCTAGCAGACCTATATGAATCCACACATAGGAGCCTGTGGAGACTGAACGACTCCTTGCTCACAGACCCGCAATTCACAAAAACAGTAGAAACAGAACTGGAGCACTACACCACAGACCACATGTCACATAACACCATATGGCAAGCGCACAAAACAGTAATGAGGGGAATGCTGATACAAAGAGCAGCTCATCTAAAAAAGCAAGCACAGGCACAAACGAGGGCTTGGCAACACGAACTCCAGGGCTTAACGGCCCAAAATCAACGGGCCCCAACACAGGAACTGAAAAATCGCATACTACAAATCACCCAAGATATACATAGACAGGCCCTCGAAAAAACAGGACACCAATTACATAGACTCAAAGCGACACAATACTCCCAAGGCAACAGGGCGGGAAAACTGGTGGCCCAACACCTTAAAACCAAACAGACCAACCAAAAGATTGCATATCTCCTCACAGAGGCGGGGCACAAAGTCACAGCACCCAAAGATATCAGCAATATATTTGCAAAATACTACACAACGCTATATAACCTAGCCAACGACACACAAACACACCAACCATGCTCCCAAGACATACAAGACTATTTAAACACAATACCTCTACCCACCCTCACACAACTACAACAGCAGGAACTCACCACCCCTATAACACACGAAGAAGTAAAAGATGCCATCCTGAACCTACTAACAGGTAAATCCCCGGGTCCGGATGGCTTTGCAAATAGCTACTATAAAAAAGTTCCACGACACACTAACACCACATCTGGCAAGGGCGTTCAACGAAGCCACACGCATGCAACAACTACCCATTGAGAACAGCCCACATCATAACTCTCCCAAAACCAGGGAAATCCCCCACCTGCCCACAAAACTTCCGCCCCATATCTCTACTGAATACAGACGCCAAATTATATGCGAAAATACACGCAACGCGGCTAGGCAAGATACTACCCCACATAATCCACACAGACCAAGTTGGGTTTATAAAAAATAGACAGGGAGGGGACAACACTAGGAAAGTGCTAGATATCATCCAGAGCACCCAGCACATGAAAGTGGAGAGCCTACTGGTATCACTGGATGCAGAAAAGGCCTTCGATCACCTAAGCTGGGAATTCCTGGAAAATGTCCTCCTTAGATTTGAGGTGCCAGAGGGATTCCTCGGTGGTCAGAGCATTATACAACCCACAGCAAGAGTCCTAAACGCAGGATTCGTCTCAGACCCACTTAAGATTACAAACGGATCGAGACAGGGGTGCCCCCTCTCGCCATTACTCTATGTGATGGCCCTTGAACCACTGACAGAGGCCATAAGACAAAACACATCAATACATGGAGTGACAATAGGAGACAGAGAATATAAAGCGAACCTGTTCGCAGACGACGTACTATTGACCCTAACACAGCCACACGTTTCACTACCAAACCTAATGGCAACCATTGCTGAATATGGGAAACACTCTTATTACAAACTAAATGTCACTAAGACACAAGCTATGGGAATGGGGATCCAACCAAATAAGCTAGAGAGACAGCATTCCCCCTAGACTGGAGAACTGACCACTTAACATACTTAGGTATAAAAATCCCACCCAACTTAAACAACCTATTGGAAAAAAACTACACTATACTCACAAAAACCATGGCCACCACACTAAAATCATGGGAAGGGAAATACCTGTTGTGGGTGGGGAGGATAGCAGCGGTGAAAATGATGCTACTCCCAAAATCCCAATATCTGCTGCGCACCCTACCCATACCACTGTCAAACACACACCTTGCCACAATACAAAGATTAATCACTCGATTCATATGGGCCAACAAAAAAACAAGGGTGGAATCCAGCATACTGCAACAACCCACCACGAGGGGGGGACTGAGCCTGCCAAGCATAAGAGACTATTACAAAGCAGCACAGCTAGCAGCAGTCAAAGCAGCAACAGCAGAGGAGGAAACACCACAATGGACCCAAATAGAGGCACATTGGGTAAACAAACAAAACTTTAGGGACCTCTTTTGGCTCACGAAATCTATGCGCTCACAACATATACACCATCTACCAACCACCACCCTGACACTTAAACACTGGGACAAAGAAAGGGAGAGAGGAAAAGAACCAAGGGAAATACAGCCAGACGCACCAATTACATGCCTCACAGTGGGCATCCCCTCTCTGGCCACGAAACCGTGGGAAGAGCGGGGCTGCATAACGATCAACCATTTATACAAAGACAACGAACTGTTGCCCTTCCCAGAACTCCAATCCCTATACAATATACCCAATAAAGCACTATACACATACCTACAAATGAAGTCGCTCCTCACAGGAACGACACGACAACCCACACGAATAGCATTGAAAAACTGTGCCTGGCAGGCAGACCTCTCAAAAAAGCATCGTCCAAACTGTACTCCTCCCTCATATCATTAGACACTGGGACACCAATGTCTTTCCAAACAGCATGGCACACTGAACTGGGTCATGCTATTGAGGTGGAAACATGGCAACAGGCATTCACAATACACAAGGGGAACACACTATATACGTCCCATCTAGAGACCATCCGAAAGCTACAATACAGATGGTACATGGTACCGGAGAAATTGGCCGCGATACACAAAGGCATGCCGATCGAATGTTGGAGGTGCAAGGGGAGGGAAGGCTCGATGAGCCACATATGGTGGTCATGCAAAAACATTAAACCGTTCTGGAAAGAGGTGGAGAGGGTGGCGATAGAGATGCTGGGTAGAACTTGGCCCATAAACATAGAACAAGGTATACTATTCATGATACCAACAACACTAGGGAAAACTGAAGAGAGGTTGATATTTCACCTTTTAATATCAGCAGTCACCATTATAGCAAGAGCATGGAAGTCAACACAGACACCCACTAGAGAAGCCCTACTAACCCAAACATCTCTCAACTAGAAATACGAGCAAATGGCAGATAAACACATAGGGCAGAGGAAACACACGAGTCAAGCAGGGGAGAGATGGAGATCGTACCTTAGCGCACAACCAGGCCAACACGGGGGAGGGTAGGAGACCAGGGGCTAGGAAGGAGAAACGGAACAAAGAAAACAGGGGATCGTACAACAAATACGAAATTCACAACCACAACGAAAATACAAATACCGACAGGAAGGGAAATGGTGAACTCCCAAGATAACCTATAGAAAGATCAGAATTGCAAAAAAAAAAAAAAAAGGTGTTGTGTATTAGAGATAAAGCGTAACACTGGAATTGTATTTAACCCCAATGATGTAACGAAATGTCCTGCATAACTCCCAATCTTCCTTTTCTGTACCCTGGCGAGCAGGCGCCACAAACTGACCAATGTGATTCACTAATAAAACAAAATTTTAAATTGAAAAATTGTTAGGAGGATTGAGGAGGAAAGATGGTGGAACTGGGGTTTCGGATACAGGAAAACACATTGGAAGGGACAGAGCAGACACGTTTAAGGCACAGATGGAGCACCCAATGGAAAACCAAGTGAAGATAGACTTACTCATGACCATCTTAGCTGTTAAGACAGTGTTGTTTGTAAGTAACAATTAGAACGCATGTTGGAAGGAGAATATAGAAATAGAAGGTGGAAGTGGATTGATTCAATGCAGAGGGAGCGCAGAGGTCTGTGGTGGATTTTCCATAGGGGTACTTATGGCAACAACCCACAAGATAATTGCTGCCATGATAAAAATAAATAAATCTATTACCAGTAGTAAAAGAGTTGACTATTAAAGGACCACTATAGACACCCAGACCACTTCAGCTTAATGAGGTGGTCTGGGTGCCTGGTCCAGCTAGGGTTAACTTTTTTTTTTTTTTTATAAACATAGCAGTGTCAGAGAAACTGCTATGTTTATAAATAAGTTAATCCAGCCTCTAGTGGCTGTCTCTTGACAGCCGCTAGAGGCGCTTGCGGGCTTCTCACTGTGAAAGTCACAGTGAGAAGACGCAAGCGTCCATAGGAAAGCATTATGAATGATTTCCTATGAGACTGGCTGAATGCGCGCGGAGAGCTCCCCTCCCGGCGCTGGAAAAAGGTAAGATTTTAACCCCTTCCTCTCCCCAGAGCCCAGCGGGAGGGGGTCCCTGAGGGTGGGGGCACCCTCAGGGCACTATAGTG
>OW240916.1:37970635-38053658 GCA_933207985.1 Pelobates cultripes
ACACACCACTCCTATCTGGTATCACATTAGCTTGACCGCGCAGTGCCCCAAATTTGCAGTAAGAGGACCGACCAAGCCTCTTCTTCCATCTCCCTGTTACAAAAATCAATGCCGTGTACACGTCCACTGATAGGAGACGCGGAAGGTATTAAACTGATAAAAACAGTACTAAACACACCACTCCTATCTGGTGTCACGTTAGCTTGACCGCGCAGTGCCCCAAATTTGAAGTAAGAGGACCGACCAAGCATCTTCTTCCATCTCCCTGTTACAGAAATCACTGCCATGTACACGTCCACTGATAGGAGACGCGGAAGGTATTAAACTGATAAAAATAGTACTAAACACACCACTCCTATCTGGTGTCACGCATTAGCTTGACCGCCAAGAGTGCCCAAAATTTGCGTAAGAGACCTAACCAAGCATCTTCTCCATCTCCTCGCCATAAAAATCACTGCCGTAGTACACGCCCGCATCGATAGAGACGTGCCGGAAGTATTAAACTGATAAAAATAGTACTAAACACACCACTCCTATCTGGTGTCACATTAGCTTGACCGCGCAGTGCCCCAAATTTGCAGTAAGAGGACCGACCAAGCATCTTCTTACATCTCCCTGTTACAAAAATCACTGCCGTGTACACGTCCACTGATAGGAGACGCGGAAGGTATTAAACTGATAAAAATAGTACTAAACACACCACTCCTATCTGGTGTCACATTAGCTTGACCGCGCAGTGCCCCAAATTTGCAGTAAGAGGACCGACCAAGCCTCTTCTTCCATCTCCCTGTTACAAAAATCAATGCCGTGTACACGTCCACTGATAGGAGACGCGGAAGGTATTAAACTGATCAGAACAATACTAAACACACCACTTTTTTTTTGGTGAGGCTTTACAGGACAGAGTGCTTCTCCACGGGACATGTTAACTCACGGGCAGCTGGCTCATCAAGGAACCAGAGCAGCTTTCCATGTACAGGTAAGACACATGCAGCCGGTAAGGGTTCAGGCTCTTCTTCCTGGAGGATACGCTGCAAGCCTGTTGAACGAGGTGACCTTGCTCGGGTCCCAGGTGTACGGTTCCTAAAATGGCTGCCATATACACGTCCACTGATAGGAGACGCGGAAGGTATTAAACTGATCAGAACAATACTAAACACACCACAAATAAGGTTTCTCTCCTGTATGGCTCCTCAAATGATGCTTAAGATTAGAAGCGGCTGAAAAGCATTTCTCACACTCAGAACAAAAATATATTTTTTTAACATTCTCTCCACTTTGAACGAAATGACGTTTGGGAAGAGATTAACATAATTAAACACAGGCAGTAAAAATACAGTTTTTAGCCATACCCTGTAACTTTAAAACTACACATCCCATCTTCATAATTACATATTTGGAATCAGCACACTTAAAACATAAACATAACCAAAAATCAGCCAAATCCATCCAGGGGTTAAAAAGTTAGCTGGAGGTCCCTTTATGACCGACCTATTTCAGGCTGAAAAAACTACTAAGTCCCATCGCGAATGGGACTTAGTCTCTGCAGCTGTAAAACCAGTAGGGGAGAAGGTAGAGCTCAGCGGTGTTCGCGGAAATGTGTAGCCGATTTTAGTTCCATGAATTTGGCTACACATACCACTGACCTCGTCGAATGATCAAAGATGGCCGCCGCCACGTGTTCGGCAAACGAACAAAGACCTCCCAGCATTGTCAATTAAGCTGCGGTTAACCGCAGCTTCTGGGAGGTAAATTGCCTGCACACTTCCACTTCTGGGTGGTCTGCCTGTGTGGTACTTGGTTCAGTAAGCCCCATTTACTGAACCAAGTGGGAAATAGCCAGGCAGGCACAAAGGGTTTGCACCAGGTCTGGGGACACAGGGGACACCGTCTTAAAGGGGCAGTGTCCTCAACAAGTCTGAGGACATGGCCTTAAAGGGGCAGTGTCCTAATCTTCCTGATGTCCCAAAAAAGGTGTTTAAAGGGCCAGCACCAGTCACATAAAGAGTCCATAAGCCCCAATATGCCCACTGACAGTCTTAAAGGCCATACACACCAAATAAAAGTGCATACATTTTCACAATCTCCCAGGCGCCATAGTCATGCGGGAGGAGGCTGGCAAATAGGCTTCTCCACAACCCAGGGAAGCAGGGCAATTTGCCATTTAAAGGGCCCGTTACAAATAGTTTGTAACAAGGTGTCAATCCATATCTGCCAAGTGACCCTATGTAGGGGTAACAGTCCCTATTCTGCTCTGTCAGTGTGTATCATGGTCTCTGAGGACGGGTGTCAATCCATATCTGCCAAGTGACCCTATGTAGGAGGAACAGTCTCTATTCTGCTCTGTGTCAGTGTGTATCATGATCTCTGAGGACAGGTGTCAATCCATATCTGCCAAGTGACCCTATGTAGGAGGAACAGTCTCTATTCTGCTCTGTGTCAGTGTGTATCATGGTCTCTGAGGACAGGTGTCAATCCATATCTGCCAAGTGACCCTATGCAGGGAGAACAGTCTCTATTCTGCTCTGTGTCAGTGTGTATCATGGTCTCTGAGGACAGGTGTCAATCCATATCTGCCAAGTGACCCTATGTAGGGGGAACAGTCTCTATTCTGCTCTGTGTCAGTGTGTATCATGGTCTCTGAGGACAGGTGTCAATCCATATCTGCCAAGTGACCCTATGTAGGGGGAACAGTCCCTATTCTGCTCTGTGTCAGTGTGTATCAGGGGCCCTAGGACAGGTGTCAATCCATATCTGCCAAGTGTAGGGGGAACAGTCCCTATTCTGCTCTGTGTGAGGAGGAGGAATGGGAAATGAGTAGCTCGGCATCCAACCTTGTGCAAATGGGGTCTTTCATGCTGTCGTGCCTGTTGAGGGACCCTCGTATAAAAAGGCTGAAGGAGAACGACCTGTGCTGGGTGTCCACGCTACTAGACCCCCGCTATAAGCAGACAGTGGCGGAAATGTGACCGAATTACAAGTCGGAAAGGATGCAGCATTTGCAAAATAAATTAAAAAGTATGCTTTACACAGCGTATAAGGGTGATGTCACAGCACAACGGGAATCTAACAGGGGAAGAGGTGAAAGTCATCCTCCTCCTCCCACGACCACGCCATATCTGCCAAGTGACCCTATGTAGGGGTAACAGTCCCTATTCTGGTCTGTGTCAGTGTGTATCAGGGGCTCTGAGGACAGGTGTCAATCCATATCTGCCAAGTGACCCTATGTTGGGGTAACATTCCCTATTCTGCTCTGTGTCAGTGTGTATCAGGGGCTCTGAGGACAGGTGTCAATCCATATCTGCCAAGTGACCCTATGTAGGGGAACAGTCCCTATTCTGCTCTGTGTCAGTGTGTATCAGGGGCTCTGAGGACAGGTGTCAATCCATATCTGCCAAGTGACCCGATGTAGGGAGGAACAGTCCCTATTCTGCTCTGTGTCAGTGTGTATCAGGGATCCTTAGGACAGGTGTCAATCCATATCTGCCAAGTGACCCTATGTAGGGGGACCAGTCCCTATTCTGCTCTGTGTCCGTGTGCATCAGGGGCTCTGAGGACAGGTGTCAATCCATATGTCAAGGTGTCAATATGTCATATGTCAGGTGTCAATCCATATTCAGTGTGACTTAGGAATGTTAGGTGATTTCTGCCCTTTATGGATTAAAACCAGACTCTGCATCAACTTTGTAATTTTCCATGGGAGTTTTGCCATGGATCCCCCTCCGGCATGCCACAGTCCAGGTGTTAGTCCCCTTGAAACAACTTTTCCATCCCTATTGTGGCCAGAAAGAGTCCCTGTGTGTTTTAAAATTCGCCTGCCCATTGAAGTCTATGGCGGTTCGCGCGGTTCGCCGGTTCGCGAACATTTGCGGAAGTTCGCGTTCGCTGTTCGCGAACCGAAAATTTCGTGTTCGTGACATCACTATTCCCTAATTACTAGGTAGTAGTTGATCCTTTATGACAGTTGGAAATGTATTCACCGTAATGTTAAAAGGCCAACTGTCTTGTATTATTCCTCCTCCATATTTGTAACTCTCTGATCCTGACTTAAAGGAACACTATTGTTGCGGTGTTTATGGTGCCAGGAGTGACCTGGTGCCCTTCCTGGGTAAGAAGTCAAACTGATTGGGGTTTGGAAGGCTCCAGCCACAGCCTCCTCTGCAGTCAGAAAGCTCTGCACTGAGCAAAGCCTAGCACCATCTGGCTTAGAACACTCAGGATTGTACCATCTGGCTTAGAGCACTCAGCTGATGCTCTCATCCAAAATGCCAGCCTTCCATGGCTGCTGTCAGCTATTCTCATTGTATACATGTATAATATGTTGTCATTATATAAGTGTAAATAATAATAACTGTTTTTTTTCATCAGTAAGATAAGATGCAGCCATCTCTTATAGGAATTTCACAGTGATCAGCCAACTACCCCCCACCCCCACCCCCTGATGCTTCAATTTAAAGAACTGGGGTAGACTAAGAACTGTCCAACCCCTGTAATCCAGGGGTTGGGGACTCTGATATTAATAACCCAGGGGAGCCTAATGTCACACTCCAAGCTCCCACCTATGAGCATCAAGTGGGGGCTAAAATTAAATATACAAACGGGGATGTGGTACTAGTGGTCAAGTTGCTAGTCTTTTATTATCAAGAGCAGCCACTGGATGCTCACTGTTTAGTGGACATGCAACAAGTGGGGTCATGAGGGAGGTCTAAAACCTCCCTTTTACAGATATGGGGGTCTGGGTGGTCCCTATAGGCTTTTAATGAATTCCTTTTTTAATGACTGGCAGGGTTAGTCTACATTAAAAAAAGGCTGATAAATGTGCTTCTATAGCACATTTATTGGAGGATTTTTCTCAAGCATTCAACCCATTTATCAGATTCAGCTGCTAGAATTTCAATTGACATTTAATCCAGTCAAAATTTGATAACAATTTTGGCTGAATGCAGTTGATCATTTTTAATTGGGGTTTCCCATTGGAATAGAATCAAGGCTTATGACTGCAAAATTATTTTTAATTACATGCCTATTCTTTCTGTTTGTGGAAATGAGAAGGGATTGGTTTTAACATGTGTATGAAGAATGCATTGTCTATAACATATTAATTAAGCTTTTCCTGTGAGATATTTTGCACAGTTATTTTTGTCATGGTGACATCAGTTTCATTACAGGGTTCCCACATGACAGGTAGAAATTATTTCAATATTACTGCACAAAATTGCCCATACGGCATTATGAAAATTCATGAAGCCGGGATTAATCTTCTGTTAATAGAGCAGAGGTTGTGCTGTATAGAATTATACATTTAATAAATATATGCATATATTCCTCCGGTATTTGTGTGTGCCTTATTCTCCCTTCCTTTACCTGAGACTTTGGAGTCTGAGATTCTGCAAATAAGCATAGCTGGCCCTTAAACTCTTATGGACAGAGATATGAGATGTCTATCCTGGGAAGCCACTTTCTTCACATGTTATTCACACCCACAAATACTCCTATCTTCACTGGGACTATTACTACCTTCACTTTCCACACTCTTTCTAGCTTCTTTCTCAGCCCCTGGTATTTGTCCACTTTCTTTCTTCTTAATGTTACGGTCACAGGGTATTTTCACATCCTACGCCATTACAGTCTTCCATTCCTTGTCCACAACCACAATGTTGTGTTGGTTGGCCTATAAATATTTCTACATCTTAATGTGCAAGTCCCAAAGTATCTTATAATGTAGTCAAAATGTAGTCAGATCTACAGCAACACAAGCAAATAGTCTAAGCATCAGAAGTAATGAGTTGTGGAGCATGGATAACCAGTGCTACTTGTGAAAAGTGTTGGCTAGATCATAAGAGGACAAAGCACAATTTCAAGACCCCCCAACAACAAATGCAGAGGGTACAGCACAAGAGAGTTTTATTTGAAGAATTGAAGGATGTGGAGATACACAATAGGTATTGCTTAATACATATAAGCAACCTTAAAGGGACACTATAGTCACCAGAACAACTACAGCTTATTGAGTAGAGTCGTTACCTTCAGGCATTTTGCTGTAAACACTCTCTTTTCAGAGAAAATGCAGTGTTTACATTACAGCCTAGTGATAACTTCACTGGCCACTCCTCAGATGGCTGTTAGAGATCCTTCCTGGGTCATGGCTGCCTAAAATGCATCCAAACATTCAGTGTCTCCTCCCTCTGCATGCAGACACTAAACTTTCCTCATAGAGATTCATTGATTCAATTCATCTCTATGAGGAGATGCTGATTGGCCAGGGCTGTGTTTGAATCATGCTGGCTCTGCCCCTGATCTGCCTCCTTGTCAGTCTCAGCCAATCCTATGGGGAAGTACAGTGATTTGATCAGGCTACCATTTCTGATGATGTCAGCAGACTGCTTGTTTTTCTGAGTCAAACATCATGCAGAGTTATGACTTCAGGCTTGAATACAGTAAGATTTTGCTATATTTATGGAGGCATGAGGGGGGCTAGATGGTGGTTTTAACGCTATAGGGTCAGGATTACATGTTTGAGTTCCTGACCCTATAGTGATTTGCAATGAGCTAAAAGTTAACTAAGAAGTGCATTCTCTCGCTGGTATGCTTGGTAAGTTTTAACTTTTTTGGCATACTAGCAGCTTCTAAAGGAACACCAGCTTTATCAGTAGCACAGTCAAAATATTCTGTGATGCAACACATTTTACTGACTGACATAGTCCTCTTTACCTCACTTGTACTTAGCGAGTAGCCAGTAAATGTTAATTTTATTTTCAGATCAAGTGACAACTGACCAGTAGAGGAAAAAAAGGATGGAGTTATAAAAAATCTATACTTCCAAGCAAGATTGTTCCAGTCATTTTTGACTGCAGCAACTCACTTTACCACACAATTATAAGGAAGGGTAAAACCACTCCAATAACAGGCATTTTAAAAAAAGGGGAGCTACAGCAGTAGCAGCAGAACCTCCTCCTCTCTTTGGCAGAACAGGGAGGATGTTGAAGATAGTGTCAATCATTGACAGAGGCAGGTTGGACAGTTGGAGTCATCACACCAGGGAAGTGTCCACCAGCCCACTTTTGAACATTTTGTTGGATTTCATTCCAGGGCCATGCCAAAACAGCATGCCAAAATCACCTGCCTGATTACCAACATTTATAGAGTGATCTTACTAGCAAGGAGCACTGGTGACAGCCCACAGTACCTAGGTATGCTGATGGTAGTAGAGGAGGCCCAACCTTAATGTAAACCATACTTGAGCTTTGCAGGAGTATTGTCAGGCATTTCCACTGTAATGGGATGGCTGGCTAACTCTAGGCAGGCTCAAGCAAACAGAGGGCTTCCCACACACCATCTATGACATGTTGTCAACACATGGTGGAACTCCAGTTAAGGCATGCTGGGAAGTTTTTTGGAAGGGCGGAGGGCAATATATAGTCTTTGCAACACTCCATTTGCGATGGAGTGTAAGGATTGGACAATAATGGAGCAGCTAGTGCCAGTATTTATTCCACTTGGGATGTAACAGAATCTTTGAGCCACACTACTGACAGTTTGGGAAAGGTCATCCCATTGTTCACCCATCTCATAAAAACATAAACAATAACAATTAAATTAAATTACTCCTGTTGCTGCTTCCCATTTTTTCAAATGTATTTTATTGTTGTGTTGTTGCCCTGCCTGACTGAATTTTTTCACTTCCTATTTTTATTTTCTTAATCCAGATATATAATAATCCAATTTTTAAACTTGGTATATGAATTGACATTGCAAAAATGCCTGATATTGCACAGCCATTAGGCAAAGCAATATTGTAGCTACTTTTTGCATATTAGCACAGTCTTAGACACCATTTTCCCTGCTTTATTTGGCTGGCTGAATTGCCTTCCTGAATTATTTTTGGTACAGAAATTAAGCAGAGAACAGCAAACAAACAACAGCATGAACTACATTCTGCCATTCAAAGACAATAAATCAAAAATGCCAAAATGCTTTGGAAATGTTTTTATTTCCACCCTGCACAAGTCTAGTAGATAACCTCCAGTTATGCTTGCCTTTTTTGGCATTGTTTAGGAAATATTTAGGTTAATGAGCTCCTGATCAAAGGCCAGCAAAAATTCCTCAATCATATCTTCTTATGAACATTCTAGCGTTGAATTAAATATTATTATTATTATTATTATTAAGTTAACAGAATCTAGCAAGAGGGTAAAGGGACATTAATCATATGATCTCAATGTGATCAAGCACATGTGCAAAACAAAAATATTACAAATAAGACTGACAACAAGCATCTAGCTATCATGATGTATGGCAGGGGTCCCGGGCCCACCAGGGTCCTGAACCTGATCGACCCGGCAACTGCAGAACCTGCCGCTGTCTTGCCACAATAGGACACAGCCTCTACGCGCCTGGGTGCACATCCCCGCCCAGCCTCATCAGTGCTTGGGAGCTCGCCCTGCCCGCACGCCCCTGCCATAGGCAGGAGTTTTAGTGGACAGGCGCCTTGGGGAAACATAGGACGGTGTGGAAAACACAGCAGGCATAAAGCAGATGGTGTCCACTGAAGGAAAGGCAGCTTGAGGGCAGGCAGGGCTCACCTTTCATCCCCTGCATGGTATAATCCACATTACGTGGCTGCAGGGCCAGTGGACCAGAAGTAACTGTGGCACGTATTACACTAGCAACACACTGCTGAAGAGCGAGGGAACCAGCCAGTGGCCAAGGAAACCAGGTGGGCCCCCACTCGTAGAATGCTGAGCACCCAGTTAGTGTGTGCGGCATCCCCAACCCTCCTTGCATGCCATGACACCTGCATGAGATGGACACCTGGCTAATAAGGAGAGCTGGGTGAAAGGGACACCTGGGAGAGAGGGAGACCTGGATGAGAGGGAGACTTGGATTGAGAGGGAGACTAAGGATAACGTCTAACTGGACCTTAGAACGTCCGGACTTTACGTACCGCAGAATAGTCAGGGAAACAGAGTGAGACACAACTATGAGGAAAGCCAGAAGTCTAGGATACCAGAAATCAGGGAAGTCAAAACAAAGCCAAAGTCAAATACCAGAAAAACGCAATGAGGAACACACTCTTGGAAAACTAGCTAGTACAAACCACGACAGGGCATTGACAAAAAGGTAATTTGGGTTTAAATAACCCTCCTTAATTGGCTGTCTCTGACCCCAAAACATGCGTGCGTGTCTATGATGCGATGCCGCACGCACGTCGGCACCATCTTTGAAGTGGGTGAAGGTAAGTTTCTTATAAAAGTCCGGTCCGCATCGGCCGGCGTTAAAATGTCCTGTAGAACTAAAAAAATAACAATAATTTCTTATTTTCTCCCATTGTTTTATATTTTATTCATATTAAATTATGTTTCGTAGCTAAATGTTTGATGTTAAATGAAAGCCCAATTTCTCCTGAATAAAATGATATATAATAAGTGTTGGTGCACTTAATATGAAAGAGGTGAATTATGGTTGCACAGACATATAGTCAAATTCCAGGTTTTGTTTACGTTTTGTTTTGATCACAACCTGTGCATTTGGCTCAGTCATTAAGGGTTCAAACAACTGTACCAGTACCATATTGTGATTAAAACACTATGTTTTGTTTCTGTACTTAGTTTACTTTTTTATATACAAGTATTTATAATATTTATGTGTATTTTATTTGATTGCATGTTTACTTTTGACAATGGTTCATAAGTCATTATATATATGCCAATGTGTATGATACTTTATATTATTTTAAAACATTAATAAAAAAATATTTGACAAACAACTGTACCATATTATGTGTAATGCAATAAGCACATATGGAATGTGTTGCCATGGGTGTGAAGGTGCAAACATGTAGCTCAAAATGCAGGAATACTGTGAAAATAAAATAAATTAACACGTGAAAATTAAAAATAGCATATAGCAAAAATGTTCTGATCTGTGCAATAGATATATAGCAATATAGAAATATATTTTCGTGCAAGAAGTACTTTGAGGTGGGTTGCCCTCAAGCTTAGAACTTAGAATCATTGGAGCACGGAGAGTGCCAATGTTTGTTTATGCTTGGGATAATTTTGGATGAGTCAAATGTCCACTTAATTTTTTGGGGCCTCAGATACCTCCTCCTTCAACATCACTTTCTTCTGGCGGGGAGCCCCCGAGGGCTGTTTTATCGCCCGTGAAGGTAGCCTGTGGGCTCAGTATTTGGAACAAAGTCTCTTGATCGTCATCTGAGGAGAGGGTGAGTATGTCATCTTTCTGCGAGACTGTAAAAGATACCTTGGGGTTCCATCAGTACTTGACAGAGTGGTCTCTTAAATTCCTGGCTAATGGTGCCAGTTTTCTCCCTTCTACAAGAACAGAGATTGCTGTATAAGGACAAGCTTTAAAGGTCACCTTCCCCAGGGAGCTAGACTGGCCGTTACCACATCTAAGGCTCATAAATGCAATCCGTCTCTGGACAAAGAGTAGCATGTCTTCTCCATTAACCCTTTCGCATATGCCGCAAAATCTTTTCAAACCAGAGCTAGGTCCATATAGCTCTGGAATATGTGAGTGTTCCATTATTCTACATACTATACATATGTTTGAGTGGTTTTACACTATATATGTCTCATTTATGTTAAAGGTATAAAGAAAGAAGGTTATCAAATTGGAACCCTAATAAGTTAAGTGCTTTTTTCTGCCCCATATAGGCTGTTTTAGCTGGGCAATCTGGGCAACTGTATAATATTAAGCGCTCCACTGTCCATTTTTTTGTTTGTGTATGAAATTGTGTGTTTAAGGGAATTTCACACTCAGTGTTGTAGCTGCTTTATTTTTATATTCAAAGTATATATCATACTCTTCCCCATAAATTTGGATTATTTGTTGGGAAATATAACATCATGTACTGCATAATATGTATATACTTAGCACTTAAAGGGACACTCCAGTGCCAGGAAAACAATCAATTTTCCTGGCACTGCAGGTCCCCTCTCCCTCCCACCACCCATCCCCAGTTGCTGAAGGGGTGAAAACCCCTTCAGTCACTAACCTGAGACCCCTGCCGATGTCCCTCGGCAGTGATTTTCGGGTCGCCGCCGCTCCTCCCCTTCCTTACGTCAGCCGGTGGGCGAGACTGATCCCGACGGCCGGGGAGACCTAAAACTCTCCTATGGGGAACTGAGTGATGCTGGAGGTCCTCACACAGTGTGAGGACGTCCAGCGACGCTCTAGCACGGAAAACCTGTGCTATGGCCACGGAAGTGCCCTCTAGTAGACAGCCACTAGAGGAGGAGTTAACCCTGCAAGGTAATTATTGCAGTTTATAAAAAAAAAACTGCAATAATTACACTTGCAGGGTTAAGGGTAGTGGGTAGTGGGGCACCCAGACCACTCCAATGGGCAGAAGTGGTCTGGGTGCCTGGAGTGCCCTTTAAGCTGTAGGTGGCACTGTGCAGTTTAGAGTACTGTTTATTAATGCATATGAACTTGTTGGTTCCTTTATTAGATCTGTCTATATTTACAGTTATGTATAGTCCAAACTAAGAGAAGAAGAGAATACTCATTATTCATTCACAAATTTACTGATTGCATTTTTGTACCTTTAGATTCAATTTCTAGTTGATAACTATGCACACTATACTCAACTTCACTTGAATCTATGAATTGATTAGATAATCTAACCTTAAAGAAAAATATGCATATGGTATTTCACATTCCTTTTAATTATGCTTGATGATTACAGATTGAGAAACATATTTGTCCTCAACATGCAAGACAATTTTTATTGTTTTTTAATTCTTAATTTATTCCAGCTGTTTTGATATTTAAATATAGTGTCTATATAAATAATGATTACTTACCAATTCTAAGTTAATTAAATTTATAGATGTACCTTTAATATATACCCGCTAATAAAATGAAAATGACCGGTGGATGGAAAAATATTAAAGCAGCTGGAATAAGTAAAGAATTAAAAAATAAAAATAACAATAAAAAAGATAAGTGTATTCTTTGATCGGTGTATTAAATACAAGTCAATGTCACAAAGCTTCAGTTATATAAAAATATCAATGAATAAGTGAAATACCAAGACATCTCTTTATGTAGCTGTATAGGTTAGTAGAATATTTGTATGAATATGTCTGTAAAAACTTCACTGATCATGCTTATTAATCTTAATGTTGAATTTCTGTTTTTTGTTTTTTTTCATAACTAGAATCATTTTTATCGACAGGCCCTTAAGAACTTTGACAAGATCTGCTCTCTTAGCCACAGTTTTTGTGCTACAGTCAATGTAATAAATATAGTTAATAAAATGTTAAAAAATAAAGGCTATGTTAATATCATGTTTGTTCCTCCAAATGTGTCATATTAATAAAGTGTTTAAAATAATAATATATTACTAAGTTATTCGAACCAATGTGTATGTTATGAACTGGTGGACTCATAACGTTTTGATCAGTAGTATTGATTTTGGTTACATATGCTAACAGTAACCAAACAATTTAGCACAGTTATACTAGGGTTAACTTAAGCAATGAATCACAATTGTTAGAACTTTTTTTTAAATTAACTGAATGACAAAATTGCCAAGTAAATTTTAAATAACAATTTGTGATGATGGTGATATGGAAATGCAAAGCTGACATCAGAAGGTAGAAGTATTGCTAAAGGAAGGGAACCCACTGAATCATTTCATTAGACTATGAGATTCTGTTAATTCTGCATTGCAGTTTTTCTGAATTTTTGCAGATGAGATGATCGTCCAAGTTCCCAAACTCCGAACCACCATATAACCAAAGAAACAACTTGAGCATTGGACAACAATGTTCATTTGATTTGTGTATGATGGATCCTTCTTGTTGTCTAAACCTCCAACACAAATGTCAGTTTTTAGATAAAAATTAGAGTTGAGTGAACCTGGACTGTAAAGTTCGCGTTCGTACCGAACATTACGTTTTTTGGACCCATGGACATATCAGTGTATGTTCGGGTTGGAGTTCGGTGTTCGGCAATTTAATGGCGTGTTTTGAAAGGCTGCAGGGCAGCAAATCCACAAGCGTTTGACTCGTGTGCCCTTAGAAGCCATCTCAGCCATGCCTACTAATGGCATGGCTGTGATTGGCCAGTGCAGCATGTGACCCAGCCTCTATATATAAGATGGAGTCACGTAGCGCCGCACGCACATGCAGTCTTATTAGTGTAGGGAGAGGATGCTGCCGCTTTCAGGGACAGATTAGGAAAGAATTCAGCAAACTAGTACATTAGAGGGGTGCACTTCATATCTAAGAGTCAAATAGAAGGTTCAAATAGTGCTGTAACATCAGAGTTTTAAAAAGTAAATTAAATAGAAGTGTCAAATACTGTGGTTACATCAGAGTTTTAAAAAGTAAATTTTTTTTGGTGCTAAATAGTACATTAGTGGGATGCACTTCATATCTGAGAGTCAAATAGAAGCGTCAAATACTGTGTTTACAGCGCACTTTGACAAATTCCCATTTTTTTGCTCCTAAGAAGTACATTTGAGTCATGCTCTTGATATCTGAAAGTCAAATAGAAGCGTCAAATACTGTGGTTACTGTGCAGTTGTAAAAATTCTAATTGTTTTGGTGCTAAACTGCTAAATAGTACATTTGGGGTGTGCTCTTCATATCTGAGAGTCAAATAGAAGCGTCAAATAGTGCAGTTACAGCGCAATTGAAAACATTCTTATTTTCTGGGTGTTAATCTGCTAAATAGTAAATTTGGGGCCTGCACTTCATATCTGAGAGTCAAATAGAAGCGTCAAATACTGTGTTTACAGTGCACTTTGACAAATTCCCATTTTTTTGCTCCTAAGAAGTACATTTGGGGCGTGCTCTTGATATCTGAGAGTCAAATAGAAGCGTAAAATACTGTGGTTACAGCGCAGTTGTAAAAATTCTAATTGTTTTGGTGCTAAACTGCTAAATAGTACATTTGGGGTGTGCTCTTCATATCTGAGAGTCAAATAGAACTGTCAAATAGTGCTGTACATAGCAGTTTTAAACATTAAAATTTGGCTGCTAAATAGTACAATAAACAAAAATTGTGGACTATTGGCGGTTACATTGTCGCCTGACATAAACCATCTGTTAGTTTGGTGGGTGAACGTAAAGAATGAGGAGAGCGTCAAATAAGGGACATGGCCCTGGTCGTGGTGCTGCTGGTGTTGGTGGAGCTCCTGTTGCAAGGAGAGGACGTGGTCGATCTGTTCCAGCTACACACAAAAGTGAAACACCTTCCTCAGGTGCGAGTATGCGACAGAACCTTCAGCGTTATATGGTAGGCCCGAATGCTGTTCTACGAATGGTTAGGCCAGAACAAGTACAGGCGATAGTAGATTGGATGGCTGACAGTGCCTCCAGTTCCTGCACATTGTCTCCCACCCGGTCCCCTGCTGAAAGCTCAGAGTTGGCACCTGCAGCCCATGGCCATCTGTCTTTCACCTCACCTCCTTGCAAATCAGCCACACAGTCTGACCCACAAGTCATGCAGCAGCCTCTTATGCTTTTTGATGACTCTGCTGGCAGGGTTTCGGTGGGCCATCCACCTAGCCCTGCCCCAGAAGTGGAAGAGATTGAGTGCACTGATGCACAACCACTTATGTGTCAGGATGTGGACATGCAAGGACCACCGCAGCACGTCTCTGATGATGACGAAACACAGGTGCCAACTACTGTGGCTTTCTGCAGTGTGGAGACCGGCAAGGAGGGCAAGGTTGAGGAATGGGTGGAAGATGATGTGGAGGATGATGAGGTGCTAGACGACCCCACATGGAATCAAGGTCATGCGAGTGACGTGTGCAGTTTGGAGGAAGAGGCAGTGGTCGCACAGAGGTACCAGCACAGCATAAGAGGGAGCAGAGTGCAAAAGCGGAGTGGCTGTCCCCTAGACGGTATGCCTGCTACTGCCCACCGCAACCAGGGACCGGGCACACCAAAGCCAGCTTCAAAGAGTTCCCTGGCATGGCAGTTCTTCAGACTATGTGCTGACGACAAGACACAAGTGGTTTGCACGCTGTGCAATCAGAGCCTGAAGCGAGGCATAAACGTGCTAAACCTGAGCACAACCTGCATGACCAGGCATCTACATGCAAAGCACGAGCTGCGCTGGAATAAGCACCTCAAAAACCAAGAAAGGTCTCCTACTGCTTCCTCTTCTTCTGCTGTCTCAGCCTCTTCCTCCACCTGTGGAGTCACAGTGGCACCTGCTACCCCGCAAACAAACAGAGGATGTGTCAGCAACGCCACCACGTCCACCACCGTCCTCAAGCATCTCCACACTGTCCCATGGAAGCGTTCAGCTGTCCATCTCCCAAACACTGGAGAGAAAGAGAAATTACCCCCCTAACCACACGCAATCCCTGGCCCTTTGAAATGCTGTCATTACGTCTGGTGGAGACAGACAGTTTTAAAAACCTGATGGCGGTGGCTGTCCCACAGTACGTGGTTCCCAGCCGCCACTACTTTTCCAGGCGAGCCATCCCTTCCCTGCACAACCAATTGGCGGACAAAATCAGGTGTGCACTGCTCAATTCCATCTGTGGCAAGGTCCACATAACCGTAGAACAGTAAGCACGGGCAGGGACGCTATGTCTCCCTAACTGCACACTGGGCAAATGTAGTGGCGGCTGGGCCTGAGGCAGATAGCAGTTTGGCGCATGTCCTTCCGCCACCGAGGATTGCAGGGCATTTCTCTTTGCCTCCTGTTGCTTCCTCCGCTTCCTCCTCCTACCACCACCTCATCCAGGCAGTGTAACACCTTCACCACCAACTTCAGCACAGCCAGGGGGAAATGACAGCAGACTGTTTTAAAACTCATATGTTTGGGGGGAAAAACCCACACCGCGCAGGAGCTGTGGACGGAAATGGAACAACAGACCGATGAGTGGTTGTTGTCACTGAGCCTCAAGCCCGGCCTGGTGGTGTGCGATAATGGGCGAAATCTTGTAGCAGATCTTGTCACATCCTTTGCCTGGCGCATGTGCTGAATTTAGTGGTGCAGAAATTTCTGAAAAACTACCCAGATATATCAGAGCTGCTGCAGAAAGTGTGGGCCGTCTGTGCGCGCTTTCGGCGTTCTCAACCTGCTGCTGCTCGCCTGTCTGTGCTGCAGCGTAACTTCGACCTTCCCGCTCACCGCCTCATATGCGACATGCCCACAAGGTGGAACTCCACCTTGCACATGCTGGAGAGAATGTGCAAGCAGCAGCAGGTGATAATGGAGTTTCAGATGCAGCACGCACGGGTCAGTCGCTCTGCGGAACAGCACTACTTCACCACCAATGAGTGGGCCTCCATGCGAGACCTGTGTGCCATTTTGCACTGTTTAAAGTACTCCACCAACATGGCCAGTGTCGATGATGCTGTTCTCAGCCTTACTATCCGGCTTCTATGTCTCCTTAAAAAAACGCTTTGGGCGATGATGGAAGAGGATGCGGCACAAGAGGAAGAGGGATCATTTCCACGGTTATCAGGCCAGTCATTCACAAGTGGCTTGGAGGGTGGGTTCTTGCACCAGCATAGGCCAGGTACACAATTGTCCAGCCAGGGCACAGTTCTGGAGGATGAGGAGGAGGAAGATGAGGATAAGGATGTCAGGAGTCTGTAGCACAGATATGTTGCTCACCCTTGCAAATAGCCACAGGCCAAGGTGGTCAGGCAAGAATTCACCTGGCCTGTGGGTCTGTGCACGGGGGCTGTGCAGGATGAAGTACCAATATGCAGGACAGGCAAGGACTCAAACAGCAGGATAGACAAGGGATAGCCGAGATCAAAGGATGCCAGAGGACAGGAACAACGAGGAATAGCCAGAGTCAAGGGATGCCAGAGTAAACGATGCCAGGAGCCGGGGTCAATAAGAAGCAGAGAATCAATAGACAGGAACACTGGTATGGAACACACATACAACAGGATCAAAGACTTGATCCAGATCACAGGGCGAGGCTGAGTTTATATACCCTGCTGATATCTGATCAGGATCAGGTGAAGCACGGCTATCGACAAGGGCCCAGTGCTGCAGACCAGCCAGGATCAATAGAACTGAAATAGCTGGTAAGAAACAAAGCTACTGTGGCTCAGAGGTAGGAAGCAGGGCCAGAACTGCCAAGTACCCAGGTTCAAATCCTGACAGTACTCCCTCCTCAAAGCCACCTTTGGGCGAGAAAAGAAAAGCAACTACGGCCCAGGAGGTCACTTTTTAGATTTCTTGACTCTGGTTTTGCCAGCAGGAGCGGAGGGCATAGCCTGTAGAGCCTTTTCAAAAAAAGAGTCCCATTTGAGGCGTAGGTACAACCAGGAGGAGGGTCTTTCTCCACCAAACAAATATCAGATGTTTCAGGAACTACTGGAGAGAGGTTAAGATCGGTCAAGGATTCTGTGCGAGCGGCAAGTACCTTGATCTCAGGAGTCATATTCTCTGGACAAGGTAACTCCTCTTTAGGTTGACATGAAGTGGTGATGGTACCAACTCTATCATGAATATTTCCCCGTGGAGGTTCAGATCTCTCAGGGGTACTGGGTAGGTTATTCATTACAGTCTGAGTACCCTTATATATTACAGAACGGGGACATGGCTGGCAGCAACCGTGGCAGCTTGTAGACTGTATCTCTGAGTTGACTGGATAAGTCCATAGGTCTTTGCCTAGGTGGACGAATTGGGCAGAGAGAGATGAAATGCCCTCTTTCTCCACAACAGAAACATAGACCATGGCCTCTCCTCCGGTCTTTTTCCTCACGCGTCACTTTGCAGTGGACGAGTCCTATTTGCATAGGTTCCTCAGGGTCAATAGGAACACGGAATACCTCTGGTGTTCTCCTAAGAATAGGATCGTAAGGAGGCAACACTGGGGTGTAGTGTTGGTACTGGGTTTCTTGATTTCTAAGAGTCTGGGGTCTTTTGGCACGTGGAACAGGCTTTGACACAGTGGTCTTGCATTGTGAGTCCATAGCAGTAGTGAAGGATTCCCAGCTGACAAGGACAGGACTCTTTGTCATCAACATTTGGTGAGCCCCTTCTTTGATGCGTCCAGACAACAGGTTGATAGCCGCTCGGACCTTGATGAAATCTGTGACATATGTTTGAGGCTTTAAAGAAAACAACCTCGCAATCCATCTTGAAGGACTGAAAGGACGTGAGGCTACCATCAAATCAATCGGTCATGATAAACAGTTCAGGATAAGCAGGTTCCGGGGCTGGGTGTACTGCGCCTTTAAGGAAAACATTTTCTTGCGGCAGCTCTGAAACAGTCTGGGCCAGGCTGGACACTTGCTGGAACAGGGGTGAGCTCATCTCTTAGGACTCCATATTGATCAAGTCTTAATGTCAGGGTCTCACCTGAGTTGGGAGTCTGTAGCGCAGATATGTTGCTCACCCTTGCAAATAGCCACAGGCCAAGGTGGTCAGGCAAGAATTCACCTGGCCTGTGGGTCTGTGCACGGGGGCTGTGCATTATGAAGTACCAATATGCAGGACAGGCAAGGACTCAAACAGCAGGATAGACAAGGGATAGTCAAGGTCAAAGGATGCCAGAGGACAGGAACAACGAGGAATAGCCGGAGTCAAGGGATGCCAGGGTAAACTATGCCAGGAGCCGGGGGCAATAAGAAGCAGAGAATCAATAGACAGGAACACTGGTACGGAACACACACAACAGGATCAAAGACTTGATCCAGATCACAGGGCAAGGCTGCGTTTATATACCCTGCTGATATCTGATCAGGGGGCTCAGTGGAAGCACAAGGCGAAGGCAGAGGAGGAGGAAGAGGTCGCCTACATGTACTGACTGATGGGTCTGCCCCATTCAACTTCTGGGTCTCCAAATTGGGCACATGGCCCTTTATGCCTTGGAGGTGCTGGCCTGCCCTGCAGCCAGTGTATTGTCTGAACGTGTGTTTAGCACGGCAGGGGGCGTTATCACAGACAAGCGCAGCCGCCTGTCCACAGCCAATGTTTATTAAAATGAACCAGGCATAGATCCCACCAGACTTGTCTGTACCTTGTGCAGAATAGACATTTATACCGGCCTCACCCAGCCATTGTTAGACTAGAAAAAAAACAAATAAAAAACAGTGTTAGCTACCTCCTCCTCCACTGCCGCTTCCACCTACACTGCCACGGTCACCGCCTCCTCAACCTATGGGTCACATAGTATAAACTATGTACACAATAGCAGAGGCTTGTGAAGGCCTTTTCTCCATGCATCAGGAGTTGAGTTCAGTTTGAACAATGAAAGAGAATACCCTGCACTTCAACCCTCTCTCAAATGGATAATTCTGGTGATCCTCCTGACAGCCATGCTTTAGATTTTGATTTATGTTCTTCCAAAGCTAAAATCAAAGATTACATCTAGTGATATTTTATGACTCAGTTGTATTTTTTATTTTTAGGTATTTTATGTTATTTTAAGTGATTTCCCTATCCACATTTATTTGCAGGGCGCTTGTCCTACTCTTACCCCCATTTTTCTTCCTTTTGCAGCCCTCTAGCCCTTTCCAGGACTTTTTTAGAGGCATTTTCGTGCCCAAAAGTTCGGGCCCCATTGACTTCAATGGGGTTCGGGTTCGGGGTCAAATTTGGGGTCAAGTTCGATCCCGAACCCGCCGGACCCGAACATCCAGGTGTCCGCTCAACTCTAGATAAAATTTGAAATATTCTTGTTGGGACCATATAACATCTTTGGAGTATCTTTATATGTGTCTCAAGGATTTTTAAGCATTGCATGATTTTCTTGATATTATACGAAGAGTCACACCACTCTTTATGTGCTATTGATATATTTAGTTCCTTCTCCCATTTTATTGTGTACGTGTATCTGTGTGTAATGCATTGTGTGTTTTTCTGTGTGCAAGGGGTGCATTGTGTGTGATGGATGTCAATCTCTCCCCCTCCCCCCCCGTCAATTTCCTTCTCCCCCCTCTCCCTCCAATTTCCTTCTTCTCCCCCTCCCTCTCCAATTTCCTTCTTCCCCCCTCCAATTTCCTTATTCTCCTCCTCCCTCTCATTTCCTTCCTCTCCCCGTCTCTCAAATTTCCTTCCTCTCCCCCCGTCCCTCTCATTTCCTTCCTCTCCCCCCTCCTCAAATTTCCTTCCTCTCTCCCTGCCTCAAATTTCCTTCCTCTCCCTCCTCCCCCTCAAATTTAATTCCTCTCCCCCCTCCCTCAAATTTCATTTCTCCCCGCCCCCATTTCATTCCTTCCTCCCCCTCTCCTCAAATTTCATTCTTTCCCCCCCCCCCTCCATTTTCATTTCCTTCCCCTTCCCACCTCCCCATTTCATTCCTTCTCCTCCCCTACTCCCATTTCATTTCCTTCCTCTTCCCCCCTCCCATTTCATTCCTAACCCCCCCTGACACTGGCGGCGGGCGGGCAGGCAGGTGTTCCGGCGCACGAGGGAGCACTCTCTGTGTGCTTCCTCTTCAGCTCCCTCGCGCACCGTACTGATGCCGGAGCCGGAAGATGACGTCATCTTCCGGCTCCGGCATCAGTACGCGGCGCGCGAGGGAGCTGAAGAGGAAGCCGCAGAGAGTGCTCCCTCGCGCGCCGGCCGCCGGGTGTCAGCAGGGCCAGCCTTGGGGGGGCCCTGACGTGGCCGCCTCCTGGGCCCCCCAGGAGAAGAGGCTGGCCCTGTGGGTACATACCGGGGTCGCAGGGCCCCCTGCGACCCGGTATGTACCCACTGAATGTTGGGCCCGGACGACCTGAGCAGTCCGGGCCCCCCAGGACCGCCGAGCCCATGACAACCGTTGCGGTTGTCATGCCCTGATGGCGGCCCTGCAGGTAGGAATGGAGGAAGAAGCAGCACTCCTAGCAACACTCCTATCAGCCACAGACAGCAGTGAAGCCAACCTCCTGCACATAAAAGGTATGTAAACAGTAGGGTGGCAAAAAAAAATACAATTATTGTATGTTTAAATTAAATATATTGTATAAACATGTGTGTGTCAGTGTTTGTATCTGCGTTTGCAAGTGTATGTGTGTCAGTGTGTACCTATGTATGTGTGTCAATGTGTATGCATATCTGTGTATGTATTTTACAGTGTACATGTATATGTGCATACATCACATCAATCAAACAAACACCAATAATACACATATATGTACACCCACATTTAAAAGCCAACACTACATACAAACACACCGCTGCAGTCAAATGCAAACATTACAAACAAACCCAACCATGTATTAAAATGCTAAAATTATATGCAAACATCCCTTAATCAAACATCAACATGATACAAAAGTACACTTGCATTTAAAAGCCAACACTACATACAAACACATTAAAACAAATTGAACTGCATTCAAACGCAAACATTGCATAGAAGTAAACCACTGCATTCCAATGACAAACACACACATGCTCCATACAATAAAACTAGTTACATTCAAATGCACTGCTCACAAATACAACCCTGCAATGATAGACAAGTGATAGATCGACAGTTGGCAAAGCATTGTGGGAGTTGTAACAGATGCGGATTTACCCTTTGGCCACCCTTGTGGTAGAGAAGTGCTCAAACAATGTCTTGCACCAGGGCCCTCTCTACATTAGTTCTTCCACTGATGTAATTCAATAAAGAACCACTGCATGCATCCAGAGTATTTCATATCTATGACCCCATAGGCTTTCATTTATTTGTTATTAATTGTTTTAGTAAAAAAAAAAATCTAAAAAAAAAATCAGTGAAGTGTTCCCTTAAAGTTTTTAGTTTTATTTCTTCCTACACATTTGCGGTTAGTTTTTTTTCCTATGCAGACCATCTCCTCTCCTCTCATCTATTTCCGTTTGGTCCTTAGAATTTAGAAGCTGATGACTAACCAGGAAAATGATTCAAATAGTGCAACACCCTATCACATCATGTAGTTCAATAACAGGATGAATGACAGAATTTAATGCCACAAGTGTGGCATATTCTCAACTTTTCTTAGCTAAAAATCAACCTTTTAAGTTAACCAATATTTGCAAGAACAACTTGTGTCTTTTTGGAACCCGGGTTTTTAAAAGTGGTAGATTGCTAGCTAGAGACATTAAAATTAGATGGATGAAAATGTATGTCCCTAAAATCCAAAACAATGTTCGCACCCACAACACTCTAATGAAAAAGCAGAAGCATTCTGTCAATACCTGAAACACTGTACATTATGCGTGACAACCCCTCACCTTTAGATAGGCCAGACATCGTGCCCAATGGAGCACTTACCTACACCAACACGTGATAATTGTCTTGACACCAGAAACCATTGCTTTTCTGGAATTCACCATTACGATGGAGGAACTTCCCTTAGCAATTAAAACAGCTAAAAATGACAGCAAAGGTCCAGTCCAAGGCGGGTTCAAAATTAAATATTTTAGTTAATACTTCTGCATTCTGGACCCTCGATTCTTGTGACTTCTGAACTTCCTGACTGAAGGCAATCATTTAGATACGCAAACCTTTTCAGCTCACATAACGGTGATTGCAAAGGAGGATAAGAATACGTCCCTCTGACCCCGCATCGGCCGATCTCCTTGTTGAACACAGACCTGAAACTTGTTGCCAAACTCCCTGCTCTGCGTCTACAGTCCCATATACTGACATTGATCCATCCGGATCAGGTTGGTTTCGTATCCGGGAGGGAGCCAAGTGTAATATGGTGTGCGTAATTAATTTGACTAATTTCCCGAAAAACAAAGAAACCGCCAGCACTGCTACTTTCCACAGATGTACAGAGAGTGTTCATCCGGTTGTATTGGTCATACCTTGGTGCAGTACTGTGAGTGATTGGACTAGACAAGAATATGCTTTCTTGGATCTCAGCCCTATACACGTCCCCCCATGGCCAGAATTACAGTCAACTCACTGACCCCTTTCATATATGTAACAGAACACATCAGGGTTGTATTCAACTCACTGACCCCTTTCAAATATGTAACAGAACACATCAGGGTTGTCCTTTATCCCTTCTCCTGTTTCTATGTGAAACAGTTAAAATTAGAATTATATATAGTACAGGATTGAATTTTTCATTTGTTTCATTCATCCTATTACATTGGGTACAGCAAAAGTTAGGTTACATAGTTTTCCTCGTCATGCAGGATTTTATGTAAGGTTAAAATATAATCAGAGAACCAGAAGTATCAGTTTTTATTGTGATATTGCTAGGGTTATTCACATAAGTGAGATTCTAAGGGTAAGGCAAGGTAAAAATAATCAAACTGGCAAAATTCTCCAAGTCAGCTATGTTTTCATATCGCCTACTCTGTCCTTAAATTTTAAATGTACTTTAAATTCTCTTTGCATTCTCACTTTGGTAAATAACCCTGATGGATTCTTACAAACACCTGCAAAGTTTTTTCGCTGATAGTAGAAAGTACTGAATAATCATGCTCTAGCAAAAAAACAAAAACAAAACAAAAAAACAAACAAACAAAAAAAACAACGAACAGGAGAGTTAATTCACTAAACTGTGAATTGTAGTGAATTAAAAAACAAATTGAAAAATGAAGGCAAAAATTGTGCAAATTAATCAATTATAGTCACAGAGTGACTATTTTATACTGTATTCTAATTTACCATTGCTCACTGTTTAGAAAAAGCACCATAGCGGATTTATTCCCCCATCATTTCTGTTTAAAGAATTCACAGTTTTTTAAAAAATAATTACTTTTATAAATGTTAAAAATAGTAGTTGGCATATATGTATCTAAAATTTAGGCAACACACATAGAGCAGGCAAAACATTAAATATATATTTTTACTTGCTAGGAAATTCCTTATTCTTCAGAGTTTATATCAATCAGATTTCTAAGGGATTGCATTGCCTCCTCCAGTAACACATTAAAAAAAATATATTGATTTGTCAGGTAAACTGAGGGGGACATTACCAGAATTATTATTTGGATCAACCCCATTGTACAGTGCTACGGAATTTGCTGGCGCTATATAAATAATAAAATAATAATAAATAAATAAATAGACTGGAAGGGGAAGTAACCTAACTAGAATAGGTAGGATACAACCCCACTAAGATTATCTCAATTAGAAATCATTCAAGGTAATGGCTAGCAAAAAGTATATATTAAAAATGATAGAACGTGTGAATAAAGAATGTGGGGAAATAAAGTGAAGGATAGGCACACTAGAATCGGGTTATAAAAATACTGAGCCCCATATAGTGAGCTAATAGGTAATGCTATCCCTTAACTAGGTGTATGGTTGATACGCTAAATATAGAGGCTAGTCATCTCATTTATAATTCTAAATAATAATAATCACCAAGTATTAATTGAGAGTATATTCTAGGCTAGGGTATGGTGATTAGATGAGAAGTCGAAAGAAAAGGAATCGCAATGTTTTAGCTCACAATTGAGCCTTAATCATTAAAGGACCACTCTAGGCACCCAGACCACTTCACCTTAATGAAGTGGTCTGGGTGCCAGGTCCAGCTAGGGTTAACCCATTTTTTCATAAACATAGCAGTTTCAGAGAAACTGCTATGTTTATGAATGGGTTAAGCCTTCCCCTATTTCCTCTAGCGGCTGTCTCATTGACAGCCGCTAGAGGCGCTTGCGTGCTTCTCACTGTGATTTTCACAGTGAGAGCACGCTAGCGTCCATAGGAAAGCATTATGAATGCTTTCCTATGTGACCGGCTGAATGCGCGCGCAGCTCTTGCCGCGCGTGCGCATTCAGCCAACGGGGAGGAGAAGAGGAGGATCGGAGGAGGAGAGCTCTCCGCCCAGCACTGGAAAAAGGTAAGTTTTAACCCCTTTCCAGAGCCGAGCGGGAGGGGGACCCTGAGGGTGGAGGCACCCTCAGGGCACTATAGTGCCAGGAAAACGAGTATGTTTTCCTGGCACTATAGTGGTCCTTTAAGCTAAAGATGCTTTGGCTCTTACAGTGTTCCTTCAAGTGATAAAGAATAAAAAAGCAAACAGTGAGAAAACAGGTATTATGAGTTTTTAACCTACATTACCATAGCTCCCAGTGTCCCTTTTCATCAGGGATAGTCCATACTTTGGGCCCAAATCCCTCTGTCCCTCTTTTCTATCCTATTGTCCTTTTATCTAGGCGCTCCATATTGTTGGTGTGTCTGAGTGTATAACAGCGCTCCACAGCGATAATACTCACAGTAATGCGTCTTATACCAGTACACTAAATGTTTTTAGAAATCAGACTGTGTACATTTTGTTCTGAGTCACATTTTAGTTGCATAAATTGTTATTAGTAAGTCACCTAAAATTCCTCATTCGAGACATTCCCCTGGCCGCACTACCCTAAAATTAAAGTGTTACTCTTTGTCAATTTGAAGTGTTCAGAGGTATGCATTAAACCAGGCTTCCCCAAACTCCGGCCCTCCAGATGTTGCTGAACTACAACTCCCATGATTCTATGAATGAAATAGGCTGAGAATCATGGGAGTTGTAGTTCAGCAACATCTGGAGGGCTGGAGTTTGGGGAAGCCTGCATTAAACTATGGATTCCCAAAGAGGCCATCTATTTTCAATACTTTTTATTTTTACTTGTTTTGTCGAGATAACTAGTTGTTTTCTCAAGTCAGAAAAATATTTAGAATACATGGCCTCTTCCGGCTTCCATATTACACCTAAGGAAGTTTTTTGGGTCTTTTTGCAACATATTGACTATTAAAAGATTGTAGATTGCTGACCTCTTCCAATGTATGCTAAACAGGAAGAAAGGTGTTTTAAATTATTTTTTCCCCAAAATCTCAAAACAAGATTCCAAGGCAGAGTATTAATACAGTATAAAAAGAGTATTATTTCAGAATTGGGAAGTTTAGTATACGTTAGTGCTGAGGCTGGAAAAAAATAAGGAATGGTTACATTAAACTTAAATTTGTAGGTCATATTTTTTTATGACTGCATTCCATCTTCACAGAAAATATATACCCTAGATACAACAGCCTTACAGATGGGTTTACAAAACTCAGAATGATATGCAAAATATCATAAATACATTTTCTTTAGAATTCAAACCCCCATGTGTACAGGTGCCTCGTGAAATGACCTACTGTTCATAATATACCTTTTTATGACAACACCTGGGTTATAGTCTGATTAAACCAATGCCAATCAGAGACTGTACAATGTTGTCCTTTTGCTCATGGTGTGAATTAATGGTAAAAGTAACAATGGAAAGGGTACTTTTTGTGACATATTGATAAAATTGTATAGCTGCATATAAAGCATTGTGCCTGGCTCTGAATCATCACAGAAGGAATTTTCCATCACCCTTTAATGTCCATTTTGTGCCTGCAATCTGCATACATGCACAACTAGGACAGGCATCTCTCTCCTCTCTCTACGTCTGAACAGGGTCAGATTAGGAGCCCATTGGGAATGGTGCTGACAATTATGATGGGCCTAATTACATAATTTTATCGACAGAAAACACTAAAACAGTCATACCTCCCAATGTGTCATGTATCTGGTGGAGGTGGTGCTGGAGAGAAACTCACGGGATATATCTATAAGAAAACACATACCCTATGCTAATTTCTCGCTTTCATCTTCCAAGTAAATCCATACTGCCTAACAGCAGCATCTGGTGAAGCAGGTTGTCGGTGGGTGGGTAAAAGGGTGGGCCACTGATGTGAAACATGTAACCAAAACCGGCCAGAGGGGCAAACATGCCCCAAAATGGTGGCGTGTCTGCCCAAAGAATTAGAAGGCCAGCCTGGTGTGAAGGAATGTCAGGCTGCCTGCTAATCATGCAGGATGGCCAACCAAGGGCAAACTATACAGACAGCACTCTGAGCTTGGCGTAAATGCGTTTAATGATGTGCTCGCTGCACACTTTCTAAGGACTTTCCCCTAGCACTCACTGGTCCACTACTTTCCTAACCTTCTTACTAGCAGGCAGAAGCTCCTGTTATACAGTCTGAGACAGAGAAAAGAGTATTTGCATAGTGTGCAAAGTCAGCTTAACCTTAACTAATTTCATTGTCAGCCAGTCCACACAAGTGTTGTTCCCTTACATCCCTCTTAAGTTTCCAGACTTAAGCAAGAGCATGTGAAGAGTAGGGAAAAAAATTTTTATTAAATCAATGGGCCTATTCCATGGGCATGGGCCTGGAGCTGCAGCTCCATCAGCCCCTATGCTAATCCGTCCCTGGTTCTGGAGCCTTAACAATAGGAGCACACATGCGAGGTGAGTGGTTCAGGAGATTACTGCATACCATACCTCCCAACAATTAAAAAAAATGTCTGGTATTGGCAAAAGACTGTGTAAAGCTAATAATCAGCTAGAGAGCAAAGATGCATTTGCTCCAGATCTATACAATTGTTGGCAAACAAAACACTGGGATGAATATATATTGCTATGTTCAATCTCTTCATGAAACTGCCAATAGACATAGAAACATAGAATGTGACGGCAGATAAGAACCATTCGGCCCATCTATTCTGCCCAATTTTCTAAATACTTTCATTAGTCCCCGGCCTTATCTTATATCTAGGATAGCCTTATGCCTATCCCACGTATGCTTAAACTCCTTTACTGTGTTAACCTCTACCACTTCAGCTGGAAGGCTATTCCATGCATCCACTACTCTCTCAGTAAAGTAATGTAATGGTCTTACCTTGGTTGGAGTCTGAAGTGCAGAGATGTATGCTCACCCTTGCAAATAGACACAGACTGAGGTGGTCAGGTAAGAATTCACCTGGTCTGTGAGTCTGTGCACGGGGGCTTTGCAGGAACAATAACCAGGTATGAGGAAACAAACAAGGGAAAATCCAGGAGAGTAGTCAGGCAGCGAACAGGCAATAGCGAATATACAGAAACAGGAGTCAAAAACCAAGTCAGTCAGGAACAACAGGAATCAGTATATTTTATTGATACATTTCTTCTTCTAATTCAAAATATTAGTTATTTTAAGGCAATTAAATTATACAGTAAAGCATACTCACACACAGACAATCTCAATGACACACACAGACAAGGTTACTGGCACACACACAAATTTAGTACAGACAAACTCTGATACACACACAAGCTTACCATAGACAAGCTCACTGTCACATACGCTCACTACAGACAAGCTCACTGATGCGCACACACTCTCCCTACAGACAAGCCCATTGACACACACATGCTCCCTACAGAAGAGCTCACTAACACACAGATTCACTACAGACAAGCTCACTGACACACACATGCTCACTACAGACAAGCTCACTGACACACATATAGTCACTACAGACAAGCTCACGATCACACTCATGCTTACTACAGACAAGCTCACTGTACACACATGCTCACCACAGACAGGCTCCGACACACACACACACACACACACACACAGGCTTGAACAGGAGTCAAACGCACAGGCAAGAAGCCACTACACAGGCAGACTACGCCACACACACACACACACACACACACACACAGGCAGACAGTCACACACTCACAGGCAGACAGTCACACACACACACACACACACACAGGCAGACAGTCCACACACATGCGGGCGGAGTCACACACACGGAGCAGACGGTCACACAAGCACACACAGGTGAACAGCCACACACACACACACAGGCAGACAGTCACACACACACAGACAGTCCGCACACACAGTCCACACACACACACACACACACAGACAGCCACACACACGCTTTCACGAGCAGTCACACACACACAGTCACAAACACACACACACACAGACAGCCACACACTCACAGGCAGTCACACACACACACACACAGACAGACAGTCACACACACAGACAGACACACACAGACAGACACACACACACACCCACACCCACAGACAGTCACACACAGTCACACACACAGACATTCACACACTCACAGGCAGTCACACACACACACTGACCTGCTTCTTACCTCCTGCTTGGAGCTCCTGGAGGCTGGTTGTTGGGGAAGCAGAGACTCCTTCCTGCTTCCCATGCTGCAGTTAGCCAGGCCCCCGACGCACAGTAAGCTCCGCCCTGCCGCACGCTAAGCCCCACCCCTGCCGCACAGTTTTTTGGTTTTTTTTATGATCCCGGCCTGCCATGTGTGAGCTGTGCCGGCCGCCTGACTCCCACTGCTCCCATGGGGCTCTGAGCAGCCGCACAGCTCACACATAGCCGGCCGGGATCACAGGAGCCTGAGCAATGATTAGGGCAGTCAGCCCAGCCCCAGGTGCCGCGGACCACCGGGAAATTTCCCGGTATCCCGGTGGGCCAGTCAGGCACTGCTTCCTGATATTATTTTTAAACCTTTTTAAACCTTTGCCCTCTAATTTAAGTCTTCTTGTTGTGGTAGTTTTTCTTCTTTTAAATATAGCCTCCTCCTTTACTGTGTTGATTCCCTTTATGTATTTAAATGTTTCTATCATATCCCCGCTGTCTCGTCTTTCCTCCAAGCTATACATGTTAAGTTTCTTTAACCTTTCCTGGTAAGTTTTATCCTGCAATCCACAAACCAGTTTAGTAGCCCTTCTCTGAACTCTCGCTAAAGTATCAATATCCTTCTGGAGATACGGTCTCCAGTACTGCGTAGAAGTTTATTAGCAATGAAGTGTGGATTCCCACACACATATTTCCAGCAAACAGACAAGACAACAAATTAAGAGAATAAATTCAGTTCTAATGGTATTTAACATAGAAGCATATAGTTTATACAGTTTAGTTATAGTTCGTATCAATTGTCAGCCTATGTACAGTGTTGAACAACATATTCTTTCATTACTAGATAAAACAGCATCTGTTGGCACTTGTGACTGTAGCTTTAGAGTAGAGAAATGACTCACACAACATGTGATAGCAGAGATTAGTACTTCTTTGTCATTGGCTATATTTGCACGCTAGTCACTATGTAAATAGGACTTTAATGCTAACTAAACATTAAAAATAAAACTATGTCCCAAGAATATATCTGTTTTTTTTCTTAGTAGCACAGAAGATTGCTTTACAGAAGGGAGATAAAATGACTCAAAGAAAGCATTATTAATAGGTGAGATTATTGATGGCTGATGGGAATGGCACAAAATTGCATTTGAATACTTATAGCATTTAAATGTAAAGTCATTGTAAATTCATTTGCTATCAGAACAGGGATCCGTATTGTTACATAGAGACTATTTTTGGGGAATATATATATAAAAAAAAGAATCCTGCATATATAGCAGGCGGATAATATTTACAATACAATTGTTAGATAGTTTAAGAAGCAATGTGCATTTCAATGCACAATAATTGCATGCATTTCATGAGCCCCATAAATCTTGATCGCTTTAGCAATCATTTACGCTGGCTTGAGAGTAAGCAAAAAGCATGACGTTGTCAACTCATAAAATCTCCTCAACTTTTCATTGCTAAGTAATTTTTACCGAGTTTAGAACACAGTTGAGAAGTTTTGAAGATAAAGAAAAACACTGCTCAAGCTCAGATAATGATAGAGTGTTGAAAGTGAATAACACAACTCTTAGATAAAAAATTAGACACAACTCTATTATCATTTGTTACAATTGTGGCCAAAGGGGGCACAGGGCTAGAGGGTGCCCAAATAGTCAAAATGAAAGCTAGTCAACGTGGTGTATTTATTTTATTTTGACACACAAAGATGCTAACTGGAGGCACAAAAGGAAAGACAATGTTAAAGGAGCACTATAGTGCCAGGAAAACAAACTTGTTTTCTTGGCACTATAGGGTCATTAGGTTCCCTCCACACTCCCCTCCTGCTGGGCTGAATGGGTTAAAACCCCTTCAGCCACTTACCTTTCTCCAGTGCCTGGCTCCCTCTGTGCTGGGGAACTCTCCACCCCCTGCCAATGTCAGATCAGAATGCGTATGCACAGCAAGATCCGTGCGCGCATTCAAACTGCCCATAGTGCTTCAATGCTTTCCTATGGACGTCAAGCGTCTTCTCACTGTGACTTTCACAGTGAGAATCGCGGAAGCGGCCTCTAGCGGCTGTCAGTGAGACAGCCACTAGAGGCTGGATTAACCCTCAGTGTAAAGTAAACATAGCAGTTTCTCTGAAACTGCTATGTTTTCAGCTGCAGGGTTTAAACTGGAGGGACCTGGCACCCAGACCACTTCATTGAGCTAAAGTGGTCTGGGTGCCTATAGTGGTCCTTTAAACAAGCGACAGTTAACAATAACAACAGACATTTATATGTTTTTAAGTCAGAGATGACCAACCAGATGGGTTAATACCAAAAGGACTAGGGGTCGACACAAAGGCAACATCCCATATAATTATTAACATCAGAAAGCTCAAGAGTTTTAAAGATGCCTTAAAAGCAGAGAAACACTTAATGGAACTTGGAGGTAGGAATGAACACATTTGCAAGAACGGTACCAGATTCATAATTCAGAACTATAATAGGCAGAACTTTTAAACCCTTTGGTTGAAAATGATGATCGCTGTCAAGGATGTTACGATAGTCAAAAAGGGGGAGGAGGGGAGAGACCACTAATGGAAAGGGGGGAGAGGAGAGATGACTAATGTAAAGGGGGGGAGGAGAGACCTTGTGGGAGGGAAGCAGAGGAGAGCAGAGACCACTAAGGGGTAGAGGAGAGATCCCTAATGGAAAGGGGGGAGTAGAGGAGAGTATGCTAAGAGAGGCGGGGGAGGAGAGTAGAGACCACTGAGAGGGGGGGGAGGAGAGACCACTAATGGGGTGGGGAAGAAGAGAAACCACTAAGGGACAGGGGAGGAGAGGAGAGACCAATAAGGAGCAGGGGAGAGCTCTATGAAGGGGAGGGGGGTGTAGGAGAGAGCACTAAGGGATGGGGGGACCTCCAATGGACGGGGGGAGGGTAGGAGAGAGCACTAGGAGACAGGAGGGGAGAGCTCTAAGGGACAGGAGGTGAGAACATATAGGGACAAGAGGGGAGAGAGGTTGAGGAAGGGCTGGAAGAGAAGCACAAAGGGGTTGGTAGGACTCAGACCCTATCCTACCCCACAAACTCTCTTTTTCACACTACACACACAATGCTTCCCTATACATACACAGAAACACACAATGCATCCCTACACAATCAGAAACACACCATGCTTCCCTTACACACAGAGAAACATACAATGCATCCATTACACACAAAGACAATGCATCCCTTGCACACATACACAGAAACACACAATGCATCCCTTACACACACACTCAATGCACCCCTTACAGACAGACACACTGCATCCCTTACATACACAGAAACACACCTTGCATCCCTTACACATACACACACACACTGCTTTCTATCCCTTACACAAAAACACACTGTATCCACTACACACACACACTGCATCACCTACAAAAACTGGTATTCCTATAAACTACATTCCATAAGCACATACTTAAGATCCTCTATACTAACACGTAACACATCCCCTACACACTCCACTCCCTGTGAGCGAATTCATGGGTGGAACATGTAGGTGGATTTATGAGTGGACCTTATGGGCATACGCTGAGCATGGGGCCCCAAAAAATGGAGCTGCTTCACGTTCCCCCAGAACATTGACTTTATTGACCACAGTTACAAACAGCTGGCAGAGAGCATGTTCTACACCAGACCAGTGGAGCCATTTAGTGTGTGTGCAGCCAGAGCCCAACATCATCCTCATCTGGTTGTAAGTAGGTAATCTAGTATAGTATTAGTGACACTAATCTATAATTTACCTCACATTAAAGGGACACAATAGTCCCCAGAACCACTGCAGCTTAATGTAGTGGTTCTGGTGTCTATAGCCTGTCTGCAGGCCTTTTAATGTAAACACACACTGTGTGCAGCACTGGCGTTAGTTCATAAGACAAATCATATGGGTGGGGCATTGTTATGTCACATGGGGGGGACGGCAAATTTTTATTTTGCCTAGTTCGGCAAAAATCCTTGCACCGGCCCTAAGTGCTCTCAAAGTGTCAATAACAGTGGTGTGAATAAAAATTTTTGCCCTGCCTCTTTCCTTTAAGCGTGGAGCTGTGAAACGTGGTACATTTGTGTGATATTGTTCCTCCATCATTATATATACTACTTCGTATATACCCAGTTCTCCTAACCTTAAAAATGCAGCAGGCAACAATATCCTCAAAAATGTCTCACAAACTAACATGGGCTCTACGAATACTGCTTTGTAACATCGGCACTATGTGATTAAGCTTGAAGTACAAGTCAATTTAGAGTGCATTAATAGATTATCTGCTCCAGTCTGAACTTCTCTTGAAAGCTGAATTACTCACAAAATGCATGTCACTGTGCATCAGGTTCTATGTCAGTTCCAATGCTCTTCCTCAGTGCTGCTTGACATTGTCCTTTACCTCTTACCTTTTTTCGTGTTCTTTCAGATTTTTATAGAATTAAATTCTGCATCCTGGAGGGTAAAATCTTAGTCAGATTTATGTATTTTTTTGTGTGATTGCTTTCTTTCTTTATTATTGCAACAGCGCTGTTGCATAATTTGAAATAGTTTTGATCCACATCGATTGACTTTACGTTGCAACATTGTGCATCCGGAAAAAATCCATATAGAACCAAGCTTTGTTAGTACATTGCACCATAACTTGTTTAAGTCGTCTGTGCGACTGGGAGTGAACTGGTGCCAAGAATGAAATCAGCATCTGCAGAGAAAGAACAAGACTATGTTCAATAAAATAGGCACATTCAGGAGATTTTTTTTCCACTCTGATGACTGTGTCTGTGTGAAATGCTGTAATATCCTCTGTTGGCATTGAAGTAAATCACAAATTGCTTCAAAGATCGCAGGTTTGAAATGTTTTTGATATACTGCCACATTAGCTCTAAATGGATGCGGTACATGTGCTTAAAATCAAACGGCACCCTTTTTTTGAAGGCTGCAGATATATTTTTTATTCAATCCCATGCACATTTTGTGACAGTTTACGAGAATACCAAATTTCTAGCCAAAATAGCAAAGTTAGAAAAATAGATTAGTTTAGGGAAGTTGTAGGCAACCTTCGGCACTCCAGGTGTTGTGGATTACATCTCCTCTGATGCTTTGCCAGAATTATTGATATAAGAGCATTATGGTAGATGAAGGTATTTTTAGTTTAATCTTTAGTGCTGAAGGCTCCCTACCCATGGGTTAGTGAATAAACCCTTGAAGCATTGACTATGATAAAACGTGTAATGGCAGTCATTAAAAGCACAATTGCTTCACTGAGCAAATTGTGCAGTGTGCCCTGCCACATATTCAACACATACCAAATATGAACTGCTAAAGCAACAATGTCGCCGACCTGGCGTAGGGACGAGTCTTTACTAAAGATTAAAATAAAAATTTTACATAAAATCCAAGGTGTCTCCCATTATATCTTGGGGGATTGGATTAACCCAGTAACTGGAAGGTTTGTAGGCATCACCTCTCCAAACACCCAGTTGTTTCCATGATAAAAAAAAGTTGCATTTCTTCCTATAATAAGACAGCTTCAGAGAAGAGATACACATAAAAATACACTAAATTCTAAGCACCTAAACAATGCCATAAACCCTTACGCCAATGTTTCACATTGAAATAGGTCTAACCCCTCCTTCTCTTTGGTGGTCCAGTAGACGTGTAGGTTTTTCTTCGATAATCATTTGTCCATCAACATCTCATCGGAGAGCAAAAATGGGTCGCAAGAGTATTCTGAGAACGGACAGCAGCTAAAATAGCCTGCCCTTCGGTGGGTCCCCGCTCAGAACTCAAGCTGGTTTCAGCTCATCTTGTGCCATTACAGAGAGAACATATCTGAAGCATATCAGACTGGTCCCACCCATACGGGCAGTCCAGATCCGAAATGCCAGCAAGTTCTCTCTGCACGAGAGATACAGCAACCCCAGACGATCGTTTCAGCCTTGTTAGGCATCGTCAGTGAGGCATAGCTGATATCTCTCTAGGCACCGTGAGCAAGGGGTCCACGTCTGGATTACCCATTAAACTAACGGAGAGCAAAAAATGGGTCGCAAGAGTATTCTGAGAAAGGACAGCAGCTAAAATAGCCTGCCCTTCGGTGGGTCCCCACTCAGAACTCAAGCTGGTTTTAGCTCATCTTGTGCCATTACAGAGAGAACATATCTGAAGCATATCAGACTGGTCCCACCCATACGGGCAGTCCAGACCCGAAATGCCAGCAAGTTCTCTCTGCACGAGAGATACAGCAACCCCAGACGATCGTTTCAGCCTCAGATATTGGAGTAACCCTTTAAAACACTTCCTAACAAGTACCTGCAAGATCAGGAAAATACCAGGAAAAAGAGGCCAGTTGGAGATAGGCAGTAAAGTCACAATAAAAAACAGCAGGTAAATAAAAAAATATTTAAATCTACTGTAAACATCATTTTAATCAACAGAAGGCCTGTCAAAAAGAGATTTTCACATTTTGACATTACCCGCTCTTTAATTTGCAGGCTGAGGCATGGGTAGCTTGCCAAGCAATAGGATAATAACATTCAAATATTCATGTGTGATCTTACTTATGTTATTTTAATGCAATCAGTCATCTCTTAATGAGCCGTATAAAGAACTTACAAAATTCCAGCTCTGTACGGCAATTTCCTAAAACAGGCAGCAATGACCTTCATCGACAGTGTGAACACTGTGAAATATATATTTAAATCACAATGTTCTTTTTTATCAAAATGTATTTCTCACTTCTGTTCCCCAAACCATTACTGACCTATTTTTGCATTTTTTTTTTTTTTTTTACATTGATTCTTTATACCCACTCCAAATTTATCTTAACGATAATCTTTTTGATGAATGTTGAAAGTGGTTGTTCCTTTGAAAAGAATTAAAAGATCAACACAAAGGATTAACAATGAGATTGCAAAGTTTTTCAAAGGTACTTCAAATATGACTAATAATACATGTTAAAAACAAAAAGTTCGAGGAGTAGTTATGGTAATAGTTTTAGTGGATGTGCCGTGTTAACATGTCAGTTTTATTTCTGTGTGAATTTAAATCATCTGACTGCGATCCTGTTCTCTTTGTGTGAAGTGATAAATTATCCCCAACGTGAAAAAGACCGTTATTATGCACATTTTGTAAAATTTTAGAGTGAGCTTTTAATTGTTTGTCATAACATTACAACTATTTAATGTAATTTATTTTATTTTTTAAATTCTTTAGTTTTGGAGTGCAGAGTAATTTACAAGCTTAAGCAATGTCTTGTAATACAAAGTAAATCATGGTAAGAAAATACAAGGATTAGAAGTCAAGAAATGCTGCACTGTTTTTTGGGTTTGTTTTTTTTTTAAATAAAAACATGAGTATTGAGATAGTGACAAACAAAACAAAACAGGCAACTCCAGCATAGGAAATGGTAAAACAGGCATGTAATATGTATCATTCGATACTGGCTATAGTCCTAGCCAGTTGAGGTAAGTATCTCATTAAACTGTTGCATGAATGTGCTACAAACTAAGGCTATTTTAGGAGAGTAACTTATGCAGGTTGGTATGCCAGGCTAAAAAGAAAGAATAAGAAAAGGACATCTCTCTGCAAAGCCTAAAAAGTAACTTGCTATGTCGAACGTAGGCCATGTCGGAATGCCCATCATCCCACCAGGTTCGCTGCACTCTACCATCCCTTCAAGTCTCATGAGGTATCGCCGAGCTCTTTGCGGCCAAGTGAGACGTGCTATGGGTCGCATCCGCTGCCCATAACTTCGAGCCCAGGCAGTGATGAGGGCCAGAGCCCCTTGTCCACTGATCCCCCTACTCCGTGTGGCAGGATCTCGGGCCCGCAGGATATTCAAAATCCAAATCCCACCTTGGGTATGTGGGTGGTGGGCTTGACGTAACTCCAGTTTGGTCCTCAGCCTGGAAGAAGAACATGGAGGTGCAGCAGCAGCCGGGGCCTCCAAATCAGCTGGGGAGATAAGGCTGCGGGATCGGCTGTTTAAGCAGTGTCAGAATGCCTGGCAGACCGCATCAAATTGGGCTTCAAAGGCTTCCTTCCACGTCAGGCCCATCAAGTCTGCGTGGCTATGAGGGAGGTCCAGCCTGGCAGACATCTTGGATAAAACAGCAATCAGAGATTGAGTAGGTGCAGAAAGAGTGAGGAACGCTGCTGAGTGCTGCAGGCCATTGTCGACAGGTAAATCCCCACCGGTCCAAAGGGGCAGGGAATGGGTTGCAGGTAGTGATGTGCCGAACGGTTCGCTGAACATAAACATAAACTTTGACCCTGTACCTCACAGTCAGCAGACACATTCCAGCCAATCAGCAGCAGACCCTCCCTCCCAGACCCTCCCGCCTCCTGGACAGCTCACTAAGAATGCAGCTTCACAATGAATGTAAAATGGATGCTGTCCAGGAGGTGGGAGGGTATGGGAGGGAGGGTCTGCTGCTGATTGGCTGGAATGTGTCTGTTGACTGTGAGGTACAGGGTCAAAGTTTATGTTTATGTTCGCCGTCCGTGGCGAACCGTTCGGTGAACCGTTCGGGACATCACTAGTTGCAGGGTATCCCCACGAGGGCACAGTGTCATGCACAACGGGAGATCAACCACCTCTCCCGGCCGATAGTTTCACCAGGCCGTACTGAAATCACCCAGAGATGTGTAAAGGGCACTCTGCTAAAACATTTCTGGGCTCCTTGGCTTGGTTGTTGTAGGTCGGATTTGTGTACTGGGGGTAAATTTTATAGCTAAAGAGAAAGATCATGCTTGGAGCTCACATGACACACGTCTAGGCATCCTGCAGCTCAAGCCCTGCCCCCTTAATTTAATTTAGTATTGGGTTTTGGCAATTTATTGAGATACAATTTTACTATTATGCAAACTATATGTAATGATAATGGTTTGTCTCAGTTATATCATTATTCCTTTTAATTTATTATTTACTGATCAGTTCGACCAAACATAACCTTCAATATAATATAATGCAGGTCAAGTAGTGTATCATTACCTATCAACATAAAGAGCTAAGAAAAACTAGTCTAGATATCTGCACACCTTGGTCTCTCCTAGCCTTGTTAATCCATAACTCTCAAGATGACATCCCATGAAGACAAAAAGGGACCCCACGGTTTTTTTATGTATTTAATTGTTCTTTGGTGTTAGAAAAAACTAGTTATTTTGAAGAAAACAAGGGGCTGACTATGACAAAACCACCATGCTCCAGCAGACTATACAAATTATTGCAGCTTTATTAATACGAACAACAAAGGTATGAGGAACTGCACTACGGGGGGAGCAAAAGCCTAAAACGTTTCAGATCCAAACGTCCTTATTCATAGGAATACGTCCTTTCTTTTAGGATGAAGGGATCGATTGTCTCTCTTTAAATACTTGCTGAAGTCTCATAGATCTCCAGGGTGTATTAATTAAATAATTTTTATTTCCCTTTTACTGCTACAGGGGACAGTAGCACAGAAAGGGCTGACGTAACGTCTTGTATGTGATTACACGTTGGGGCCTCACAGACCTCAGCATGTTTGTTTTTACTGTTTAAATATTTATGCCTATTGTGTCATAAATATAGATCTTTATCTGCCGGGAATACACGTCAATGATGTACTGTTGTGCATGTGTTAGAGTAGAACACTGATATCTATGAAGGATTCCGCAACGCAAGACCACAGGCGCATGGGCGTCCACAGCAACTGGGGGCACTTGCACCCCCCCCCCCTGCATTTTTCAGCTTGTTCTGCTATTTTTCGTGTGAGATTGAAAATACAGTGCAATACCGGCGCTGTGTATGGAGAGAGACAGGGATAGGCAGGGCCGGATTAAGAGCACAGTGGGCCTGGTGCTGACAATTATGATGGGCCTAATTACGGAATCTTATCGACCAAAAACACTAAAACAGTCATACCTCCCAAGCGTCATGTATCTGATGGAGATGGTGCTGGAGGGAAACTCATAGGATGCAGCTATAAGAAAACACATACTCTATCCTAATTTCTCTCTAATTTATGCTTTCATCTTTCAAGTAAATCCATAACCCCTAACAGCAGAGTTCAGTGAAGAAGGAAGTCAATGGGCGAGGTAAAAGGGTGTGCCACTGGAGTGAATCACGTGACAAGACCTGCCAAAAGGGATGAACATGCCCAAAAAGGGGGCATGTTTGTCCAAAGAATTGGAAGGTCAGCCTGGCATGAATGCATGTCAGGATGCCTGCCAATCCTGCAGGCTGTCCAACTAAGGGCATACAATGCAGGCAGCACCTTGAGCTTGACATAAATGCGTCTAATGATGCGCTCACTCCATTCTTTCTAAGGACTGTCCCCTAGCACTCGCTGGTCCACTTGTCTCCTTACCTTCTTACTAGCAGGCAGAAGTTCCTGGTATAGTCTGAGACAGAGAAAAGGTGTCTGTAGTGAGTGTAGAAGAAAGGGGACATGCCACAGTGTTAGAGAGACCAACGTCTGCATTACCTAAACTAACTTTAATGTCAGCCAGTGCACACAAGTTTTGTTCCCATACATCCCTCTTAAGCTTCCAAACTTAAAGGGACACTATAGTCACCAGAACAACTACAGCTTATTGTATTTGTTCTGGTAAGTAGAATCATTCCATTCAGGCTTTTTGCAGTAAACACTGTCTTTTCAGAGAAAATAACTCCACTGGCCGCTCCTTAGATGGCTGCTAGAGGTGCTTCCTGGGGCAGTACTGCCTAGTGTGCAGCACTGCCATTCAGTGTCTCCACCCTCTGCATGCAGACACTGAACTTTCCTCATAGAGATGCACTGATTCAATTTATCTTTATGAGGAGATGCTGATTGGCCAGGGCTATGTTGGACTTGTGCTGGTTCTGCCCCTGATCTGCCTAGTTGACAGTCTCAGCCAATCCTATGGGGAAGTATTGTAATTTGCTCAGACCACCACTTCTGAGCCAGCAGCTGCAGAATTGAATACAAGTAATATTTTACTATATTTAGGGAGGCAAGAAGGGGCCAGGGTGGTGGTTTTAACATAATAGGGTAAGAAATACATGATTGTGTTCCTGACACTATAGTGCTCCTTTAAGCAAGAGTATGTGAAGAGTAGTTAAGGTTGCCACCTTTCTTGGAAAAAAATACCAGCCTTAATCATTTGCATAATTAATTAGTTATGCGTGTAAATCACAAGGAGTGACATCAGAGAAAATTCTGTAAAATCACCAACAAACTACTCACAGTTTGATTCTGCTGTATAGATGGATTGCTCCCAGTGTCTCACTGTCTCCCAGTGTCTCAGTCTCGCAAGTCACCCTGTGTCTCAGTGTCCCTATGTATCACAGTGTCCCCATCTCGCCCAGTCCCCTAGTCCTGCACAGTCCCCTAGTCTCCCAGTGTCTCCCCATTTCTCCCAGTGTCCCAATGTCTCAGTGTGTCCCCATGTCACTAGGATACTGGGGACACTGAGAGACATGGGGACACTGAGAGACCCGGGGACACAGAGACATGGGGACACTGGGAGACATGGGGATGCTGGGACATTTAGGGAAACTGGGAGAAATGGGGACACAGACACTAGGGACACAGACACTGGAAGACATGGGGACACTGAATCATTTGGGGACACTAAGACACTAGGGACACAGACATTGGGAGACTAGGGGACACTGGCTGGGAGACAGACACTTGGGGACACTGGGAGACATGGGGACAGTTGTAGACATAGACATGTGGACACTGGGACATATAGGGACACTGGGAGACATGGGGACACCAGGCACACTGAGACACTAAGAACACAGACACTGGGAGACATGGAGACACAAACATTTGGGGACACTAAGACACTAGGGACACAGACACTGGGAGACTAGGGGACACTGGGAGATTAGGGGATACTGGGAGACTAGGGGACACTGGCTGGGAGACAGACACTTGGGGAGACATGGGGACAGTTGTGGACATAGACATGGGGACAGTGGGACACATGGGGGCACTAGGAACACTGAGAGACATGGGACACAGACACTGGGAGACTTGGGGACACTGAGACCCTAGGGACACTGGCTGGGGGACATAGTGTCTCCGTGTCCCAATGTCTCCAAATGTCCCTATGTCTCACAGCATCCCCATGTGTCTCAGCATCCCCATGTGTCCCCTAGTGTCTCAGTGTCCTCATGTTTTCCAGTGTCCCCAAGTGTCTGTGTCCCCATGTGTCCTAGTGTCTCAGTGTCCCCTAGTGTCTGTGTTCCCATGTGTCCCCTAGTGTCTGTGTCCCCATGTCCCCAAGTGTCTCAGTGTCCCCATGTTTTCCAGTGTCCCCAAGTGTCTCAGTGTTCCCAGGTCTCCCAGTGTCTGTGTCCTAGTGTCTCAGTGTCCCCTAGTGTATGTGCCATGTGTCCCCTAGTGTCTGTGTCCCCCAGTGTCTCAGTGTCCCCATATGTCCCCTAGTGTCTCAGTCTCCCCATATGTCCCCTAGTGTCCCCTAGTGTCTCAGTGTCCCCATGTGTCCCTGCTGCCTTTCCCCCCATCCCTCACTTACCTGAGCTGTAGAGTTGCTGTATGGACTCTCTGTGCTGTGTAGTTGCTCCCCCACGGATCAGTGAGTAGTAGAGAGAGGCAGGGATATTCTGTAACTTCCTATCCCTGCCTTTCTCCACACACAGTGACCCCTACTGGCCGGTGCTGGTATTGCAGAGTAATTTCCATTTATTCTGATTAAATTACCTGCATTTGTATTGCCGGTATTACTGCAATACCGGCACAGCCAGCCTCAAATACCATCTGTGCCATTAAAATACCAGTCAGGTGGCAAACCTAAGAGTAGTGTAAAAATTTTTTTTTTAATGGGCCTATTCCATGGGCCTGGGCCTGAGCTGCAGCCCATCAGCCCCTATGTTAATCCGGCCCTGGGGATAGGAAGCTGCATCTTATCCCTGCTTCTCTCTGACTAAATCCGCAGGGGAGCAGCAAATGCAGCCAGAGACAACCTACAGATCAGGTAAGTGAGGCATGGTGGGCAGAGATAGCCTACAGTTCAGGGAAGTGGGGCATATGGGGGGCAGAGATAGCCTACAGTTCAGGGAAGTGGGGCATATGGGGGGCAGAGATAGCCTACAGATCAGGGAAGTGAGGCATATGGGGGGCAGAGATAGCCTACAGATCAGGGAAGTGAGGCATACAGATAGAGGGAAAGGGGGCAGAGATAGCCTACAGATCAGGGAAGTGAGGCATGGGGGGCATAGATAGCCTACAGATCAGGTAAGTGAGGCATGGTGGGCAGAGATAGCCTACAGATCAGGGAAGTGAGGCATGGGGGGCAGAGATAGCCTATAGATCAGGGAAGTGAGGGATGGGGGGATACAGCCCATAGATCAGGTAAGTGAGGGATGGGGGGGAGACAGCCTATAGATCAGGTAAGTAAGGGATGGGGGAAGGTAAAGTAAGAGAAGGAGCAGAAAGGAGAAGGAAGGAGCAGAAAGGGGCAGCAAGGATCTGGAAGGGACAGCAAGGACCACAAAAGGTAAAGTAGGAGAAGGAGCACAAAGGAACACAAATGAGCAGGAAGGGGCAGCAAGGAGCAGGAAGGGTCTGCAAGGAGCAGGAAGGGTCAACGAGGAGCAGGAAGGGTCAGCAAGGAGCTTAAAATAGCAGCAAGGAGCAGGAAGGGACAGAAGGAGCACAAAGGTGAAGTAGGCGAAGGAACAGAAATGAGCAGGAAAGTTCTGCAAGGAGAAGGAAGGGTCTGCAAGGGACAGCAAGGAGTAGGAAGGGTCTGCAAGGAGTCCAAAGGGTCTGTAAAGAGCAGAAAGGGACAGAAGGAGCACAAAGGTAAAGGAGCAGAAAGAATCAGAAGGAGCACAAAGGTAAAGTATGAGAAGGAGCAGAAAAGGGTAGCAAGGAGCAGAAAAGGACAGCAAGGAGCACAATGATAAAGTAGGAGAAGGAGCAGAAAGGGTCTGCAAGGAGCAGAAAGATCAGAGAGAGAAAGGAGCAGAAGGGGGAGCACAATAAGCAGAAAGTAGCAGAAAGGTAAAGAAGCAGAAGGAGCCAAGGAGGAGAGAAGACAGTGTCAGAAGAAAAAGAAGACTGTGTCAAATGAAGGAAAAGAAAAGGAGATTGGAGCAGGAAGGACAAGTGAAGTGAACCCTCCACTTTATTCTGGACACCACATCATAAGGCTTTGGTACCTGGGTTTGGACGTTCTCATCTCCCCAGGTAAAAAAATATCAGTGTTAATGTGTTCACTTTTATTTACTGAGTGTCAGGAAGCACAGAGGGCCGCTGGGGAGGGGTGTCGCTGATTGGCTAGAGCGGTCAGCTGGCACTCTAAGCCAATCAGTAGCTCCCCATTCATAAAAAAGTAAAACATTTTTATGAACCGGGAACTAGCGATTGGCTTAGAGCGTCAACTGACCACTCTAGCCAATCTGTAGCACCATGCCTGACGTCAATCTGCACTTCCTGACACTCCGTTTCAGAAGCCGAATACCACTGAGCGACCTGGAAATCTGGAGCTGGAGAAAGCCTTTGGGGTTAAACCATTTGAGAACGATTTAATCGCTTAAAGGAAAGAGAGCACCCAGGGGCTTCCTGACATCATAGCATTTTCATTTAGATGATGTTGTTATGGTGACCAGAATGTTCCTTTAATTTGCTTAAAGGAACACTATAGTGTCAGGAATACAAACATGTATTCCTGACAACATAGTTGTGAAAATGCTATTCACCCTGGCTTTATGTGATAATGACTATGCTCCTCCCCTTCATGACACTGTCAAAAAGGGACCAAGCATGGATGTCATTACAATTATGCCCCTCCCCCCAAATTCCTGCTGGACGCCCATGCACAGGAGCCTAGATCTTGTCTCGCGATTACCAAGACAATGCATGATTCTGACAGCCGTTGTTACTAACAGCTGTGGTAGTTGATAAAAGTTGGGAAAAAGGTGGAGCTTTGCCATTTGCCAATGTTTGCCAACTTGAAGCATTAACACAAAACAATGTAGAGAGTACTTCAATGAAACTCGGTCTCAGTCAATATGAGCATTTCATAAATATTCTATCCTACTGAAATGCTCCCAAATAATTTTTGGGTGACAGAGATCCTTTGAAAAGAAGGAGGAGAAGAAATGGATGAACATAGTAGAGCAGTAAAGGTTGTGGAAGTATAGGTATATTATAAGTCAGTGACAGTGAGTACATCTTAAATTTAAATAAAACTGTCATGATCTTGAGCAGGTCAGACAAGAGACTTTGACCAGAGTTAACGTTCTTTATTGGTGAGTTTGGACATAATAAAGTAACAGGAAATCCTAGAAATGAAATTATAGGGAGAAGGAAAATAAAAGAAACAGAGGTTTAGGCAATATGCCCCAGACAGGTTATAAAACAGGATATAAGTAGACAGAAGCAGATACCTATAGAAGAAAATATAGGTTATATAGAAAAACAAGTAAGCAGAACAGAACAGTAGGTTTTCAGAAATACAGGTAAAGTAGAACTTTAGTGAATCATTCCCCTGCTGAATGGACTACTGATAAAGCAGGAAAATAACACCTTGTAATATTAGTTAGTAACAAAGTCCAGGTTGGTGTTATGCAGGTTGGTATATAGCAGGTTGGTAACAAAAGGTTGATAATGTAGATCAGGTTGGTCTCCTATATGAAGGAAGCAAAGAAGGTAAGTCCATAGGTGAGATTACAGGAGCCAGGAACAGAAGTCTTTTTGGTTGACCATCAACTTCATTGTAAAGGCCATATAGTGAGTAGGGTGTAACCTTTTGTAGGATAGTAATTAGTCCAGGTAGGTGAGAATGTATCAAGGTAAGTTCTGAGTTAGTGGTTAGGGAGACCATTAGTGGTGGGGAGCTGAAACTTATTGTAACAAATTAGAAGAAAAGAAACATAAACTCAGTTGTCGGGATAGTAAAATGCTACCGTCTTGATTATGTTTTAACGCATATTTGCACTGTAATGGTATTGTTACCTACCACCAACACTGTATGGAATTCTTCCCATAAAAAGCAATAACAGAGGATTCTTGGAGGTAAAAGTGGGAAAAGAAGAAAAGGTGAATATCAGAAGATTTGGAGATACATGTGCATGTATTTAGAGAGGGATAATTATGTGGGAGTTGAATTTTTAAGAAGAATGTGTAAGAATTCTAGATCTTTTAATCTGTAGTCTATCTGAAACATCAACTCATGAAACAAGGTTAAACCTTTGTTAATAGAATGTTTAATCTTTTTCAGTTAAGTCTAATCACATTCATAACAATGTAATCTATGTATCTTATATGGGAATTATTAAAAGGTAAAATGCACAAACGTTTGTCTGTGAGTATAATTAGATTTATTCTACAGACTCTTACTTAGCGGCTGCACAAGCCACCGGGGGCTGGATACGGCATATTAATTAAGGAACCATTCACAGATTGTCAAGAAAGGGAAGACAATTTAATAAAAACCTGTAGTTTATTTAATCAGATAATATATCTAAAACTGGTATGAAACAGAGAACTTGGTATACAAATATTTTTAGTTTCTGCCAGTGCTTTTTTTGCTTCCATCATCACTGCCATGTGATGACAAGTGTCTGATTAATCATCTGTGAAGCACTTCAGGCAAGTAACGTTTTCCTCCCCTCTTAATGAATTGTATCAAGGTACTATACAAAAAAAAAGAACACTTGTTAATGGCAATGACTGCACTTACAATGCACATGGCGTGTGATGTGTTGACGTCTTTTTTTAATGTTATTTGTGTCTGTGACGGAGCTCCAGTACTCTGACCGAGTACCTCTGCTAAGTCTGCTTCCTCGTAGCTATCAGGGGCCCTGGAGCACTTCTGACACAGTCGCTGAGGCTGGACTGGGATCACTGAGGGCCTTTTCCACCATTGACCAGGCTACTTTATCTTTAGCCCTGGACACACTTTTCATCAGCAGATTATATCCCTTTCCCCAAACACCAGATGGAGGAAGATGACACTTGGTTTAGGTTAAAACAGCAACTGCATTTAATATACATAGCACACATATTTATGCCCCCAACAGCCTATAGTGTATAGAGCTGTTGGGGGGCAGGTTAGACAATAGCAAGGGCTGATGGGAGATTGAGGAGGGAAATGACTGCTAGTTTAAACTGCTCTGGCAGTGTCCATGGGACAACACCCTGCAGGGGAAACAATAGGACAGGAAAAAGGGGGAGGGGAAAGGCACAGACAATCAATAATATAATGTGAGTCTGTGCAAATAAGGCGCTTAAATCTATTAAGTGAACAAGTAAATATGAAAGCTGCTAACACACGATAATAGGGACTCTCCACCCCACTTCCAATAAGTATACAAAAGTGCACTATAAAACCAACCGGTGTACAGAACAAAGTGTGTAGCGCTGAATAAAATTAGCACTTACCCCTAAGGGTTAACAACGTTATACAATGAATTCCCTACAGGGGAATAAAATAAACAATATATAGTGTAGTATATTAGAGAGATAATGGTGTAAATAATCCCAATAATGGATCCACTCACATGATACAGAGCCACTTGAGGACCGGCTCTGATCTCTTCCACTTGTGTGTACTTAAAGGTGACACGCACCTATAGCATCCATATCAAATGCAGACCTCAAACAGAGAAAAGAGAGAAGCTTCTTTGGTACAGAAATCCCAAACAGAGTGTATACAAGTGAAATAAAATAAGGCTTCTCACCTTGTCCAGAGCCTTGAACTAGGCTCTGAGTTAAAATGGTAGATGTGACAATATAGGGTGTCACTACCCTTCTTTATAGCAGCATGGACAATTCTTGAAGATTAAAAAATTAACAAATATTTATTATAAATAAAAATATATAAAATAACAGACCAAATATAAAGTCTTGTTGTCCGAGACGCGTTTCGCTGATCCTCAGCTTTCTCAATCGGTGCCGTCCATGCCGCCGGTCTTCTTTTTTACTTCCTAGATAGGAGGAGTTAGGACTACGTCATCCGTGATACTACCAACCACGGACGACGTTAGGCGCATGCGTAGTACTGCGTATTCTAACCTTTCGTGACGTCATCGCGCACGATGTAGCGTGCGTGTGACGTCACTTCCGGTTTCCACGAAATGCCGTCCTCATTAAGGTTTCCCATAGTCCGTGTGTGTTTTCTTAGATCCGCCCCGTTTAATTTCCACCATTTCAGTTCAGGGCAGAGTATGGGCACGATGGAATGAAGAGCCTCCATTCTTATTAGGCTGTGTTGCACACCAATTTACCCTATACAGCCATACTCAAAAAGGAGTATACACATAAAAAGAAAATATATACAAGAATCAGAATTCCATCAATCTTAAAGATACATCAACTATGAAATATAAAAATACATCAAATATAAAAAATGCAATCTGCTTTACTAATATGTCTTAATGACGATATGTAATAACCATAATATCTTAAAATGACAAAAAAAAAAAAAAAAATTATATATGTATATATATATATATATTTATAGTATAGCATTAAAAAATATATATATAAAAAAATCTAATCCAAATAAAATGTAACTTTTATATATGATGGCTATTATAGAAAGTGACATAGCTCAAAATCGTCATTAAGTCCATATGGTTGCATAGTGTTTAAATTAAAAATCCATTGCATCTCTGTTTGCCCTATATGTTTCAACAAATCTCCACCTCTCCAATTCACAACAATTCTTTGTATTCCTATAAAATTCATTAGATGGGGATCACAATTATGTTTTTCTTTAAAGTGCAGTGAAACGCTATGTTTTTCAAACCCTTTTTTGATGTTTCGTACGTGTTCTTGTATCCTAGTGTTTAATGTCCTTATGGTTCTGCCTATATAGGCTAGTCCACAGGGGCAAGTGATCATGTAAATAACTTTGTTTGAATGACAAGTGATCATTTGTTTGATCTTAAATTGTTTAGCTCCATTCCCTGGAGGATTAAATTCTTTTGTGTGGCATTTTATACTGTTGGTGCCTTTGCAGGCTCCACATGTGCCGCAACCGTAAAATCCATATGATTGATTAAGGAAATGTTTCGTTTGCTGTTTAGGTGGTATATGGTTGTGTGTCAAACTGCTCTTTAAATTACGTACTCCCCTATAAGTAATTGTAGGTTTTTCCGGAAGAATAGAGTTAAGCATAGGGTCACCCATTAGAATAGACCAATGTGTTTGTATGATTTTTTTCAGACGTCTATTATTACTGTTAAAATCACAAATAAAATTCAGATTCTGAAATTCTGGGTCTGTTTTCTTATCTTTATATTTAATTAATTCATTCCTATCAATGCCATCAACCTCTATATATGCTTTCTCTAGAAGTTCCTTCTTGTATCCTTTTTCACTAAAATCATTGATAATTCTAACGGATTGTTCCCTAAATTTATCTTCTTCAGTGCAATTTCGTTTAATCCGTAAAAGTTGTGCCTTAGGTGCATTTAGCAACCAAGGTGAGAAGTGACAGCTATTTTCGCATATATAACTATTTACGTCTACTTTCTTAAAAAAAGTGCAAGTTTTCAGTGTACTTCCCTCTATATATATATTAAGGTCCAGGAACTCAACCGAAGTTTTACTAAAATTACAGGTAAGGCGAATACCCCAATCATTTGTATTTAGATGGCTTAAAAAACAATTTAAAGAATCCTTGTCTCCTCTCCAAATAAAAAATATATCATCGATGTAACGGCGATAGGTAACGAGGCCCGCAGCCCACCTATCGTCGTCATGGATAAACTCTTGTTCCCAGAGTGCCATGAACAGATTAGCGTAGCTGTGCGCGAACCTCGTTCCCATCGCCGTTCCACATGTCTGGAGATAAAACTGCTCCTCAAACCAAAAATAATTGTTTGTGAGGATCCATTTTATACCCTCAATTATAAAGTTGATTTGTTTATCAGAGAATACTATAAATATATATATATATATTTTTTTTTGTTGTTGTCATTTTAAGATATTATGGTTATTACATATCGTCATTAAGACATATTAGTAAAGCAGATTGCATTTTTTATATTTGATGTATTTTTATATTTCATAGTTGATGTATCTTTAAGATTGATGGAATTCTGATTCTTGTATATATTTTCTTTTTATGTGTATACTCCTTTTTGAGTATGGCTGTATAGGGTAAATTGGTGTGCAACACAGCCTAATAAGAATGGAGGCTCTTCATTCCATCGTGCCCATACTCTGCCCTGAACTGAAATGGTGGAAATAAAACGGGGCGGATCTAAGAAAACACACACGGACTATGGGAAACCTTAATGAGGACGGCATTTCGTGGAACCGGAAGTGACGTCACACGCACGCTACATCGTGCGCGATGACGTCACGAAAGGTTAGAATACGCAGTACTACGCATGCGCCTAACGTCGTCCGTGGTTGGTAGTATCACGGATGACGTAGTCCTAACTCCTCCTATCTAGGAAGTAAAAAAGAAGACCGGCGGCATGGACGGCACCGATTGAGAAAGCTGAGGATCAGCGAAACGCGTCTCGGACAACAAGACTTTATATTTGGTCTGTTATTTTATATATTTTTATTTATAATAAATATTTGTTAATTTTTTAATCTTCAAGAATTGTCCATGCTGCTATAAAGAAGGGTAGTGACACCCTATATTGTCACATCTACCATTTTAACTCAGAGCCTAGTTCAAGGCTCTGGACAAGGTGAGAAGCCTTATTTTATTTCACTTGTATACACTCTGTTTGGGATTTCTGTACCAAAGAAGCTTCTCTCTTTTCTCTGTTTGAGGTCTGCATTTGATATGGATGCTATAGGTGCGTGTCACCTTTAAGTACACACAAGTGGAAGAGATCAGAGCCGGTCCTCAAGTGGCTCTGTATCATGTGAGTGGATCCATTATTGGGATTATTTACACCATTATCTCTCTAATATACTACACTATATATTGTTTATTTTATTCCCCTGTAGGGAATTCATTGTATAACGTTGTTAACCCTTAGGGGTAAGTGCTAATTTTATTCAGCGCTACACACTTTGCTCTGTACACCGGTTGGTTTCATAGTGCACTTTTGTATACAGACAATCAATACATTCAACATACCTTGCACCAATACTGGGCAAAGGGTGACCAAAACACAAAAGGAATCTGGGGACCCAAACATAGTGTCTGTCTTCCATCCTCTGTGATGGTGACTACCATCACAGTGTCATCGAGCGTGGTGAGTATCTTGCTGTCCGATGCACTGGATACCAAGGGTGGTGGATCTGATGCCGGCTTCATTTAAGGTGGTTTTGTTTGGCATGGCACAGTCTCAATGTTTGGCCAACACAAAGGCTCTTAAGTCATTATTAGTACCACTTTTTTGGATATGTGTACCTGTGTGGCTCTGTGATTATTAGCAAAAGTAAACAAAATGGCTTCATTGGACTTTTCTACCTATCTGATCATATATAGTTACAGTTAAAGCAGTCAAACTTAGTTTAATTTAGAAGTGTTTGTGGAAAATATAACGAGATATGTCTGGAGGAGTTGGATTGCAAATGAGGAAGATTAGGACTTTGGGCAACGAAAATATGACTGTTGGATTTGATGGTTTATGGAGGAGTGCTAATGGCTATAGGGGATTTTGTGTGTTATATAAGGAATTCAAATATAGCTGAGAATTGAGGAAAATATTAGACTTGTGCACAACAAAAAAGTGAGTTTCGTCCAGGTGTCATCAATGTGGCGTTTGGGTTTGGACAAATTTTGTCTATGTGATTGTTTCAGGAAAAACGATTCGCATAAACCAATACGCTGCGAAAATGCACCTATTGTTGTACTTAGAAAATATACAGATTATTAACATTATTTATGCATTTTGCAGTACACCGATAGGCGTATTTTTGCACCTTTTAATTCACAAATCAGTGAAAAGAAGAGACCAGTGTAGAGAAAATAAGAGCAGTAAAACTATATATATATATATATATATATATATATATATATCATATATTTATTAAATATATGTTTATTAAATATATCCTATATCAATATAGGTTTGTTTTTTTTAATGATTCTCCTGTGTTCCCTCTGTTGGTCACTTGATCTGTGGCAAACGGAGAATATAAATAAGGATGTGTTAGTATGCTGTGGACATGCATGATGCTTCTCCGTAACAGCATGAGATATATTGTGTTGGATGAGTGTTTCAATCTTATGTCCTAAAGCATCTGGCACTTATTAGATTTAGGTAGTAGCAAGAGCTCTGTGACATATGAATAATCAGATAAATTAGTTGAATCATTTACTAATTGTATCACTGCTAAATATTCATAAACAAACGTATTTGAGATCTGATGTGCTGTCTGAAATGGTAATTAAAAGATATGCAGACCTTAACATTTTGTAGTATGTTGGTTAGTAAATCGGTTTACTCTATGCTATCCATTGAGATGTTACATTGCGTGATGTTCCCATAATAGATGCCTCTTGTATTTAAAGTGGTTTTTTTTTTACCTTAGTTTGTTGTAACATTGCCTATGTCAGCCTGCCCAGCTTAAAATAACTCTCAAAACACCATAACCACTACATCAAATACCATAACCAATACATCAGGCTCTTAGCCAATATGCTCAGTGCTGCATGGTCCTGCCTATCTCCTGCAGGGTGATCCAGAAGCAGGGTAAGCAGTAGTGGGCAACCAGAGTGACCCAGATAGGTAGTCACCATGACCAGTACAGCTGGCGATAGTAGTTATGATGCTTGAAGCATTCCTTTAAGAGTTAAGACCAGTTATGGTACAAGTCAAGCTAAGTTTGCATTAAATCTTTGAAAACATTATTTAATTATCCTTTTGCTTGTCAAATATTTTGACACTTGGTATATATTTTTTATATATGGTCTATTTTGGTATATTTATAAAGTCAAAATATTTTGTGAATTTTTAATATTTGGATATTCAATAAAGTTCGATTTTTATAATATTTGCCCAAACTGCATTCTTCCATGGGTTTGCTGCTTCTCTCAAATTGAGTTTTTTGGGGGAGTTTTTGTGTTGCTGATTTCAAGAACGCCCAAATCAAAATCGGGGAAGACATACGAATTACTGCTATGTACTGCCATTAAGACAAATAGTAGACAACACATATATATATTTTTTTATTTACATTCGTGTTACTTACATTTTTTAATTTCTTCAAAGCAGCGGGCAGACCAGATATCCAGATACTTCTTATTTATAAATTATGTTCCATGTTTGATCTCTATAATTAGACGCATGAATCTAGAGTAACAGAGTGCGGCGATTATCCTTCAATGACACTGATATAAAAGATGACCTTGTCATAGAGAAAAAGTGGTTAGATATGTGCCTCCACTACTTTTGTGTATGTGAAAGAGAGCAGCACATGTTTATGGACGTCAGAATATAAAACCACTGTACTGATTGTGGTGTGGGGCTGAAACATTTAATCTGGACTATTTTAAAGTGTCACTTGTAGAAGGACATGGATTCGATGTGTGAAAGCGCCACAAGGCTATACATGTGCTACATTCTCAATTCCGCTTTTAAACAATATTTATTTCACTTGCCATCAAAGAGTTTTTTTTCTACTTTTATGATGCAGATTACTAAACCACTTTAGAGCTTATGACAATAGACCTATGGCCTACAAAGAATGTCCTCTCTACAGGCCATTAGAAAGTTTATAGAACCATGGTAATTGTAAATGCATAGAACAACTTATGTTAGAATAGTTACTCTAAAGATCAGATTATTATGTAGCCCACATCATCGTTGGCTGTTAAAAGAACACATTTGGCACCATACCTACTTCAAAAAGGTTCATGGTGCCTAATCTCCCCTGGTGCTTTATTACATTTTAAGTCCATTTTCAAATGTTTTAACACTGCATATGTGTCCCGAGACACTGGTCTGCAGTCTCTCCTCCTAGCTCGAGCAGCAAACGGTGGTTGGTAGATTGGCTGAGAACATCAACTGATGCAATCTATCTCTGGCCCCACATCAAGGATTTTAAATGTTTGTACATTTACCCACGATGTGTGGACAGTGATTGAGATAGTGTTCTATCGACAACTATGAGACATTTGCTTTGGCACTGTTTAGAATCAGACCCTTTATGGAATAATATGCATTACTTTAGTAAGGGGGTTTCATATCTCGTTTTTACAGAGACTAAGTAAGTCACTAAAAATGCCCTGCCATGTCTACTTTTACATGAGTATGCCCTTGTTTGTTAACCATATTCCATTATTATAGGGAAGATGTGATTCACAGTAAAGAAAAACAGACAAAAAATTTTTTTTGCTAAATATTCCCCAATTATTCTACATATCTTGAAGGTGGCGCTAATGACATTGCATAGGTAATTATAATTTGCATCTTGTAGAAGCTTAGATCAGAGGACTCAACCCCATCCAAAGCCTGCCTTTAATATAGATATCTGGGTAAAAAAAAAACACCACCACCATTTTCTTCCAGGAGAATAATCTACCAATCATACCCCTCAAGATTTTCAATATGTTCCTCGTAGTTACAGTGTGCAAATTCTCAGGTTAAATTTGTAATTGCATTGGGTAAATAAACAGATCCGAACATTGTTCTAACAAATTCTCTGAATAAATGGGCTGATTCTTCAATTAAAATGACCAATTTCTTTAATTAAATGGACAGATTCCAAGGGTGTGTGGGTCACTTCTCAAGATTTCAAGATAAATATGCATATATCAAAAGATGAATATGGAAATTACATCAGTCACAACTTGTAGCATTTGGCTAAATGTGTTTAAAAATACATATGATTAAAAATAATTACTAATCTTTATGAAAACCACCTTTGATCTTCTTGATTGTGAAAAGCTATTATACACTGTATTTTCATGATTTTCAGTTATTATTATTATTATTTTGTTATTTATATAGCGCCAGAAAATTCCATAACACTGTACAATTGTTACCTATGGAATGATTGAGCCTTTTCCATTCCTTTGCTGGCTCCATTTTTACAGTAGAGAATGAGTAAATGATAAAAATAATCTAAAAAATTAACTTGTAGACTTTTCGTCTTTTAAATGTTAAAATTTTCAATTCAAAGGAGGAAAATCAGGGAACCACCATAACTAAGGGTGCCCCTGATCAATAGGTGAGCCAAAGGAGGAGCCTGTAATTGTGGGAGGCGTTATCCGGCCTCTAAACATTCCGTCCGCCCCTTCCCCAGGGTCGTTAACGTCTGGGTTAGCCGGAGCATCTACTTTCGGTTCTGGCCCACTCCACTCACCCATGAGAAGCTGCTCGAATGCTGTCTCCCTGTAGGCCACAACTTTCCCGCCCGTTCACACTCCTCCTACGTCCATTCCCAGCTCCCTCTGGCCCCTGTAACCTTACTCACCAAGGATTTCCACCACTGTTGCTGGTACAGCGCCGTGCCTAAAAATCCGCTGACCTCCGATCTACTGGTCTTCTGGGTCACCTCTTAAGTTTCCAGGTCAATCGATCAACCATGTTTGGTCACACAGAACCGTGGGTCCATACTAACCATACAGCAGCCTGACCCAAGCATGAAGATGAGTATCAGTATAGCAAAGTTAATGAAGTGGACTACATTATAATTTATGTATGCCTTTTTTGACTTTATTTAACAATTTAATTTTAACAATAAACAATATACAGATAACAAAAATTGCAAAATTAGGGAGCGGAGCCTGACCTCCGAGCAGAGCGAACGCCTGCAGAGCGAGCTCCCACCTAACGAGCAGATTTTGGGGCACAATCTGAGGCTCAAGAGCCAGCATATCCACTGTGGTGCACTACCCTTGTTGTGGGTGCTCTGTTCAAGCAACTGACACCTCACTCTAGCCCGTCGCAGCCGGGAGAATGCAACGCTGTACCGCGGTCTACCAGAGCTGGAGCTAGGGAGAGGCGGCCGCTCTCCCCGATGCTAGACTCGCCAAACGACACAGTCGGACTCGGTCTTGGTCTCCAGTAGACGCCCACTGGGGCACAAACCGAGGTACAGTGATCACAGGGGCCAAGCAACCAAACCGCATGCTTCAATTTAAGATGGCGGCTACACGGAGTGTAGCAAGCGGGACCCCCACGAGGACCACATAGCAACAGCCTTTGACCACTTCTGGGCACAATTATGGGCCAAACTGTCACAGACCCAAGCAGCCAAAGCAGTCTCTCAACAGCCCATTACCTCACCTACACTAAAACCGGCTCCGAAAAGCAGGGCCAAGCCACTAACCGTGAAGAAGCAGAAGAGGAGATGAGGAGTGTGCCCCGACTCACAGGACGCAGACCTAACACCAGGCACCGCCTGCCTGGGCCCCGGGACAAACGGAGGTCCCCCATTTACGGCCCTTTGCTTCTCAAGCCAAAGAGGCGCACCTGAAGGGTTCCTGCTCGGCCTACTGCCGGAGAAGCCAAGATGGACGCTCGGCAAATTAGCCGTCCACAACCCTGCAAAGCTGCTACAAGTGCCCAGAAGGGCTTTGACCCTTTCTCCGGAGGAGTAACAAAGACAGCAGCCCACGGATCGGCCTGGGGAGAAGTGAGACCGGCGCACCACCACGAGCATACCTATGCCACACAAGGTACCCACAGAAGACCTGGAGGCAGAAGTGGAGCCCCTCAGGCTCTCTTACCTGGCAGCGGTGCCGAAATAAATCCTGCTGAGCCGGGACTGTGGTATCGGCTGATGCTTTGCCATGGACTCAAAGCCTACTTATGGTTCAAACAAAACATAAGGCTAGCTCTTTGGGAGTGTGCATGTCGAACACATTTTTTGTTATGTCAGCAACTGTTATAACCCTACATACGCAACTCACCTCGTATTGCAGCACTTATACCTGCACTAGTTTTATTAACCCCTCGCAGCTTGTTTAGCCTGTGTTGAACCCGTGATTAGCAGTCTAGTATTAAGTACCCTAATCTATGTATGTCTGAGGGTGAATGCCATGATATAAACTATGGTTAACAGAAATTACCTGCAACTAGTCTGTTTATAACATGCATAATCTTACTTAACCTTCCTAACTATAAAATTGTGCAAGTACTAACGTATACCCCACTGTTTCAAATGTTTGAAAAGCATGATGATTGATGTTGGGGTAACCCATGCAAGTTTTGTTCTTTCATTTGCACTGCAAAAATTTTAAAAAAATTAAAAAATTATACCCATCCAAATATTTTGATGTTAAGAGAGCCATATAGACTTACCCTATTATTCATGATTAAAGAAATTTGAAAACAGAAGGGGCAAAGTTGAATCCCATGGTCGTGTCTAGCTCCCACCAAATTAAAATGTCATAATGAGCCACCACTAGAAGCTATGTATAATAAATAGCCAAGACTGTTGTGTTTTGCAAGAGGAGACTATTCTTCTCTCTGCTGAGAATTCCCACTTTCTTTTTTTCGTTATTTGCTCTAATTTCTTTACTGTACCAGCTTCTTTATCCTGGGTTCTGCCATGTTTCACTCCTCCTTTCTTCATCTAGTATATTGTCTTAGAAATGTGACATGGTTTTGACAGGAATGGTTAATTTTTACAAATTCCAAAACCAGGTTACTACGAGGAACAAATTCAGAGACAAATCACTGCACATCTAAAGAATTTGAGTCATAACCAGTCCTACAATAAAAGGCAGACGAGAATGGTGTCTTAAATGACCATTTAAGGTTATATTTTAATGATGTTTTCTCTGGTTGCACCACACATAATAATAACAAAGTATTTAACCAGGAAAGGCACATTCAGATTACTCTGGTTTTCAAGTACGTCCTGGGGATGTTACCTTAGCCCAACATCCTGGGGTTGTTACTATCACCCAATGTAATGGCACTCATTTTATCTATCTTGGAAGGACGAAGGGCTGAGTCAACCCTGCCGTGATTCAAACCCAAGGGTTGAACAGATTCTACTGACGATGCATTAGCCACTGAGCTATCTCACCAGCATATTTATGTTTTACTTTGATTGTTCATTTTTTTGTTGTGTCTTTAAGTGGAAGGTCCATGTATATTTCACCACATAAACCATTAAAATTGGTTTGACTTAGAAGCACTGTTTTGTTTGATTACTTTGTGATTTTTATCTTTCTCTTTAAATGGTTATTCCAGCCAAAAAGAAAAAAAACTGGTTTTGGTTAGAGTAACCCTTTCTATCCCCCCTCCACCCCCCCAAATAGTAAAAGAAGAAATTAGCTCAAATTCACCTCTGTTCCAGCACCAAGACCACGTTTTTTCACAGTCTGATTCTTCATTGCTGACGTCATTCCACCTCGCTTGAGCGGAGCAGATGCCAGAGAGGGAGGGCTGAGTGGTGGACATGAGTGGACGGGAGGCTGTGTTTTTGTAATCGAAGATGTGTAATAAAGCAATAATGTAAATAATAAATAGTAATAATGTGAATCAAAGAAAAATAAGCAACAAACTTACATCCAGCACTTTTCATAAGCTATGGGTATGTGCCAGAATGTTGTCGTTAACCCTTTCACAGATAAAAGGACTGTCAGTGAATGGGTTCCAGAAATGAGGGTAAGAAATTTAAAGAAATAATCAAAAAAATCCAGAAATGGGGAAAGACATGGAATCAATGCACAAATATTGGGTAAAAAAAAGGACTCCTATAGGAAAAAAACAGTGTGTAAAAATATTGAGTAGGGTGCACAAATGGGAAAAAGTGGATACATTTTTTTTAAAAATGATTCAATTTGAACTAAACTTTTACTTTTTGATGGAGTCAAAGATAAGAAACATTGAGGCGTGGTTCCGGCTCTAGCCAAGATGGCTGCGTGAGGAGAGAGCTCCGCTCCACCGGACCCCAATTGCACGGAATAAGCGCAGACTGGCAAGCTTAATGGGGCGCACTAAACGCCCGGAGCATACCCAGACCCCTAAGAACCCACAACAGAGACCGCTGGACAACTTTTTACAGCCGCAATCCGGAACGAGCGGAGGATCCACCAGCCCCAAAATGGCGGCGTCCCCCGCACCGGAACAGGAGATACCGGCTTTGAGCCGCATTGAAAGTTCCCTGCGCGACCTAACTGCATCAGCGGTGACAAAATCTGATCTCCAGGCCTTTACCACCGCAATTCAGGAAACCATGCGCACCGAGATAGCGGGGATCCGCACTGAACTCACCTTGCAGGCGGGCCGCATCACCGTGGTGGAGGAGACGAGCGAGGCCCTTACAGCCCGCGTGGCAGCCACTGATACGGCTGTGGCATGCCAGGGCGAGATGCTACTCTCCATGCGCCGACATCTAGAGGACATGGACAATAGGGGTAGAAGATGCAACATACGCGTCCGCGGAGTGCCAGAGATCGAGGGACCGGAGGACGCGGTGGCGACACTCACTGAACTCTTCTGCTCCCTCCTACAGCCATCCCCGCCGACGGAGATAGAGTTTGAGAGGGCGCACAGGGCCCTGCGACCCCGCACGGCAGAAGAAGGCCCGCGAGATTTAATCTGCTGTCTGCACTCATTCCCGGTGAAGAACACCATAATGATGAAAGCCCGGGAGCAGCAGACCTGGCCCTTCAGAGGGGCTCACGTCTCCCTTTACAATGATTTCTCCCCCATGACGCTGGAGGCCAGACGGGCCCTACGCCCGGTCACAACCATACTAAGAGACCATAACATATCCTACAAATGGGGATTCCCCTTTGCTTTGCAAGCCAGACACCAAAATCGATGGCTCACCATGAGATGGCCTGAAGAGGTACCGCGCTTTATGGGAGAAATGGGCCTTCCCTCACCACCGGTTCCTGACTGGATACTGGGGTCATTGAACCCGCAACCAAGGCCGCAGAGGGGACCTAGACAACGAGGTATGAGAGCACCCCCTGTTCAGCGCGCTGGAGGCCGAGGGGACCCGACATCCCCAGAGGAATAAAGTCAGCCACCCACCTGTATCCATAAGCCACCACGCACCACTCCAGCGCAGCTCGACCTTGCCAGCTCCCTCTATCATCTACCACCACGACTAGCCAGGGCTGGACTGACCCTTACTGCTGATGCCTGCTGCCCGCTACTGTTTCCCGGAACCTAAGAGGAGCAGGTTTGACGTATGGCTCCACTCTCAGGTACTCTGAGTTAAAGTTCTGGGGCTTGGGAGGGGGGGGGCATGGGCATGGAAACACGGGCGGGAGGCCTGATCGCCCCTGAGGCACGAGCAAGGGACTTACAACTACAATTGCATTGATCATTCCTAATTATTTTGCTCTGGATATATTACAAGTTGGAACGGATTGGTCTTGCCTTGGGGCGGGGGATTTGGGGGGGCCGCGGATGGGGTGCACTCATGGCCCTGTTGGTGACTGTTACTTAGCATTTAGCCCTGGTCACAGCTACCTGAAGGTGGACGCCTCTTTATGGAAGAGGATCTTACTTTGGCCTGAACAAGCTTAGAAATATTGGCTTCCACTCGTGGAGGGGGACCAGGGGGGAGGGAGGGTTGGGGCGGGGGAGGATACCATTAAGTGCCTTGATGTATATTATTATACCCAGACAATGACCTCCATATGCCCCTCTTTTACGCCCAATCAGCTGCACATAGGTCACTACAGGCGGACACACAAGGTCACCGCTTGTTTGAGAACCCAATTCACTCCCACCATGTCCCCGACCCCTTGCAAAGCCTGAATGGGCACGCACATAGCCGCTTGCTATACACTGGGCTGACTGGCCAACAATTGCATACACACACGCTCGTTGACGGGGCACACTCGGGGGATGTACCGCTACAAATAATGCGCAACCTGTCATGGCAATAGGTGTGGGAGCTACCTAAGCAATTCCAAAATGGTTCCTGGGTATACACGCGGGTCGCAACACCGCCTATACACTTATTGTCACTATTGTCTAGGGACACACTGGACAGGCAGGTTATCCCGGGGCGACGGGGACGGGTGGACATAGATAGATTGTAGCTTCTTAGATTGTAGCATAGGGGGAATGACGGGACGCACAGGAATATGGACCACTGATGTGGGCTTCATATACGTATTTATAGTGTTTGATGTTAATAATTATATGCTTCTACTGTGATTGCGCACTGTTTGCATGATGCTTAATTCTTAACTGGGGGGTTCTGGCAGAGCGGAAAACCTCATATCTGACCCATCGACTCTCTGATACCTTACTTGGCTGGGGCTCGAGCAGCGTTCTCTACCACACATACTCTGGCTAGTTGGCTGGTGGCCAGACGGCGGAATTCTAGACTCCAGGGCTGGTCCCGGAGCTAATTCCAACGGACACTGGTCACCGCCCGAGTCCCCCTCACCCTGTAGAGGGGTCTTACAACCGGGACCCTACCGGTATCTGGGGAGTTACCTACACACGGGGTACACAGCTACCTATACACGCGCACGACACCTCTGGCCCCGACCCTCCTGTTCCGAGCTCGGATCACCCACTGCTGACATCTGCAGTTGCCCTTTCCCCTCTTACCCTCTCCCTCCCCCCACCCACCTCTTCCCCTCTCTACTATAGCGCTTTGGCCTGCCTGCGCACCGGGCCCGTGGTCCTTCCTGACACTCAGGACTACTGGTGGTATCCCCGGACCTTGCACCAGTTGAAAGCCTCCACCATCTCGTATAGTAAGTATGGCTTACTAAAGCACACCCCTGCGGTTCCTTACTCAGAATTGCAGAGGGCTCAACATCCCCGAACGACGGACGCACCTGCTGCGCGAATTAAGGAAAAAACGCGTTATGATGGCTATGCTTCAAGAAACGCACTTTAAGGAGGGGTCAACCCCTAGACTACGGAATAGGCACTTCCCTAATAATTACTTCTGCAACCACCCGACTGCGCATAAATCTGGAGTAGCTACATTATTGGCTGCGGAGCTGGAGTTTAAAGAATTGGAACGTGTACAGGACTCGCAGGGAAGGTATCTCTTCCTTAAAGGCACCATAGCGGACAAGATATACACGATAGCGAATATATATGTCCCCAATAAGAGGCAGGCCCCATTCATTCGCAATACCCTGCTCCAACTGGAAAACTTCACAGATGGGATACTAGTGGTAGGGGGCGATTTTAATGCCCTACTCGACCCAACACTGAACTCTTCCACAGGTCATAGCTGCCTACCACAACGCAGCATTAGATCCATCCGACAGTCGTTTGAAGCCCTGAGACTGGTGGACTGTTGGAGGACCCTTCATCCCTCGGCAAAAGATTTCACCTACTACTCGGCTCTCCATAACCGTTACTCACGTATAGACTATATCCTTATTGCACAAGAAGGCCTTTCTCACCTATGCAGCGCCAAAATTGAGACAGCCACTTGGTCGGACCATGGCTCGGTCGAGATAGAACTGAATTCACCCCTATACAGGCCGAAGAACTGGACCTGGAGACTTAATCCAACTCTGCTGCTTGACCTGGACACCAAGACGCAGATCCAGCAAGCCTTAGAACAATACTTCAGAGAAAATGACACCCCAGAGTCCTCCCCAATCACCATCTGGGAGGCTCACAAAAGTGTGATTCGGGGCACACTCATACGCATTGCTTCCCAGAAGCGTAAGGCTTTCATGCATGACATGGCCGAATTGTATAGAACCATCTCGAATCTGGAACGCCAACATAAACGCTCTCAGCTAAACGCGATATACAGAGAATTAATGGAACAGAGGAGGAAACTTACAGACCTTATTTTGAAAAGACATCTCCGCTCGGTACAACGCACGAAGGGCTTTTACTATGCACACGCCAATAAAGGGGGCAAGTATCTGGCAAGACTACTAAAAGGCCCCCAACCCCATCGGCAAATACATAAGATTCGTCTGACCTCGGGGGAGATCTCCCCGTTCCCGCAGAAAATTGCGGAGGAGTTTCGGTTGTTTTACGAAAGATAAGAAACATAATGCCAATGGTAATTTTATAAAACCAACAGCAACAAGCTACCTAATAGAAATTCACCTTCGAAGAGAAGTAATTAGAAATGCTAGTAAAAGTTATTTGTTACAGATTATCTTGCGGAGTGATACAGTTAAGAAATTACCTGCAGAACTCCTCATCACTTACAACCTTCCTCTGTCATCTCCCGTCTACTGTGCTCCCTCCCCCAAACACCCCCCTCCCCATCCCTCAGGTATATACAGATTACTTAATTCAACCAGATCACTTTAGATTGCAAGCTCTTTGGGCATGGTCCTCTTCACTTATTGTTCCACTACGTCAATCATGTTTTGTTAGAATTAAGTGTTTGTAGTGCTCACCTATTGTAGAGCACCAAGGTATATGTAACTTTAATTACACATTTTTTCTGACAGTGGAACAAATCAAGTGGTACAAATAAGGAGGTTTCTGCAAAGACAATACGTTTTTCTAAGCTTTTTATTCCACGTTATTTTCAAGTCACCTGGAAGCTGAAATGCAAATAAACAAAAGTAGTCAGTAAAAGGCCTTCTGTTTTTGTTCAGAACCAGCCCACATGTACTTTATGTGCTTTTTTACAGTTTATAAAAACTAAAAAATTAGTTTGTGAAGGCGCAGTAAGACTAGTTAATGCACTTAGTTCACAATTTTTTATTTTTTTTAAACACCCCCTACTGGTTGAAAATGGTGTGGTTGTATAGATTGTATAGCTTTCTTGTCAACTGTTTGTTTAACGTTCTTTACATACACTGAGTTTGGGGAAGAGAGGTCCATTATGGAACAGACAGCATCTCTATAATGAACAGTCCAACAAAAGAATAAAATAAAATGTCGGCCAATCAAAATACTTGTTAAAAATGGCAGATCACACTTGTGGACAACCGAAATATGTTCAAGAAAAGTTGTCATTTAGAGTAAGTAGATTAACTAGGCAGTTGCAGTTATGTCATTTCCAAATTTGTTATGACTGTACACCACTATAATAAAACACAATAGAACACTATAATATAGCTTCTCATAGGTGATCAGGAATGGAGGCCCACACCATACAAGTACTAGGTGTAGGATGCAAAGTGTGGCAGGTTAGTTCTTGGGGTGGGCATAAAAAGACTAAGATCCCCCAATCGTGATGGTGTATTATTTAAACTCACATGTATTTTTTTTTTAAATTCTTTATTTATGATGGACATTCAGAAAGTATAATGGTAAAAACATGACGACATTTGATAAAATATAGCACATTATAACACTATTACAAAGAACTGTTCTGTAGAAGTGGTAGTGGCCAAGGTTCGAAGAACTCCCAACTCTTGTCTGTTGGAGGGCTGTATTATTTGACTTTTGCTGTTGCGACGGAATGTCAACCTTTTATAAGAACATAAAATGTAACAGAAGTAGAGGAAAGAGCTATAATAAAAGATTGTGAGGAAGATAGATAGCTCTATAAAATTAGGCAGAGAGAGGTTAAGTAAGTTATACAAGCTTCCAAGTCACACACAGAAGAGAAAATAGCCCAAGTTAGTAAAAAAGGGGGACAAAACATTTTTCAGATACATAAATGAGAAATGGAAAGTAAAACAAGGGTTAGTTAGATTAAAAACAAAAGAAGGAAGGTATGTAGAAGAGGATAAAGGTCTAGCTGACTGCCTTAATGAATATTTTTGTTCAGAATTTACAGATCTTGTGTATTGTATAATTTGGCCCCCAGTAGCACCCCATTCATGCATGTTCAAGTGAGTTCAGCCTCCCCCCCTGTTTCATATATATATATATATATTTATTTTTTTTTATATATATTTGGGAGTCTAGCCAACTCCTTGGTTTTGCACCCCTCCCTGTCACAGGTGCCTCATCCCAGGTCCCTATTTAGCCTTGTACTGCAGAGAGCCCCAGATGGAATTTTTCCCCAAGTAAGTGGGTTAATCTTGTAAGAGCAGACATTAGGCTGTTAGAGTAGGACCTGCTAAAGATGGGGTACATTGACGTTGTGGCAGGCTTATGCAATGTATGATCATATAATGTAACTAAACCCCCATTATTTTTGCCTAGATTAGGTGTTTTAAAAACAAACAAACAAAAAAATAACTAATGCAACACTGAACTTTCCTCATAGAGATGCATTTATTTAATGAGGAGATGTTGATTGGGCAGGGCTGTGTTTGAATTGTGCTGGCTCTGCCCCTGATCTGCCTCCTTGTCAGTTTTAGCCAATCCTATGGGGAAGCATTGTGATTGGATCAGGCTACCACTTCTGCTTATGTCAGCAGGCAATGGGCAGGTCTAAAGGAAACAGTGACAAAGTAAGCAGCTGCAGACTTGAATACAAGTAAGATATTACTATATTTAGGGAGGCATGAGGGGGCCAGGGGGACTCGATGGTGCTTTTAACCCTATATGGTCAGGAATTCATGTTTGTGTTTCTGACCCTATAGTGCTCATTTAATCAAAGTACCTTAATAATTAAAATTAGAATCTCCAAAGTGGTTTAACTGAGTCAACTGTTCACTTATTATTATGGTTATCATTTTGGTAATTGCATATTTTAACATTTTACTGGCATCGGTATTTAGCTAAACAAAACAAGGCCAATCCAAATTGTCATATTATTGCAAATATGGGAAAACAGTTGTGAAAATATTTTAATTTGACATGACTTGGGATCAAAGTTAGTTCAGAACTTATTGCCCCATTGAAAATTTATAATCTAAACAATAATGAAAGTATTGCAGGATTAACAATATTTTCTATGACAATCATCCACATACCAATGAGGTTGAATGCAGCTTTTATAGTAAATCAATAGACTGAGACATTTTTATCAGTGCCGTTTTGGAAATACAGTTCAGACGTATGAGAAGAGTAATTTAACCCCTTAATGACACATGATGGAAATATTCCGTCATGATTCCCTTTTATTCCAGAACTTGTGTCCTTAAGGGGTTAATAATAAAAAATGAATCACTTGACAGATGGCAATTCACTGGTTCAGATAGATTAAATTGAGCACACACAACAGGAGGAAAAATGAAAAAAATAAAGCTACAAACTATTAAATGCTATGCTTCGAGATGAAGGATTTTGAAAGCAATTAAAATTAAAATAATAAAATAAATCAACCAATACCCAATGTTTCTAGATAAATAAGAAGACTAAGTAAATATATCTATGTATTCAGTGGTATAAGAAGTTTATAATTTTGATAAAGAGAAAATCCATCATTAACAGTTAAATGGATTTGTAATATAAAGATCATTTGGTTCTAGACTTAGCTAATCGGATCTATTTTGATATGATACTGGATATTGATGTGTAATAAAATATGTAACATAAGCTGGAACTGATAAAAAAATATTGAACATTTAAAAGGACACTATAGGGGGCGGAGCCTGACCTCCGATCTAACCACATTGTGAATGCCAGATTTCCTGAATCTCATGTTGATTTTGGGGTATACTACCTGATTTTGGGGCTGCCACGCCAAATATGCTATATACTTATGGTCAGGAGACCCCGGACTAGCTGATCGCTAACTTATCCAAGCGTTATCCTACACAGTGAGGCCGGGAGCTCTGCTGCGGCCTACTGAGGAAGGGGCTGAGGAGGATCGGACGATCCCTTCGTGCTTCAACCCAGGGCTGGTGCCAGCAGCACTCCAACCCCCCCACCCCCACACACCTGGACTGGGGGGTCATTCCGGTTCCCTCAGAGCAAACCTGAGCAGCTGTAACCACACTTACCATGTTGACAGGGGTGATGTGCAGAAACCCCCGACTTCACAAAATGGCGGATGCCTTTCACTTGGAGACCCACACTGAGAGCACAAAGCAGAGACCCTCCTAATACCATATTGCAGATTTCTTGCAGAGGTTGGATGCAATCTTCCAATGCTTCTGGCTTACAATAAAACACCGTGTTCAAGCTGCCGAGGTCCTTATACGCAAGAAAGATGGGAGAATCAAGAGCCAGGAAGTATAGGAGCCTACTCAGGGCGAAACCTGCACGACCTACCACACGCTCTCCGAAGCCGAGAGCCGCAAGGGGCTTACCTGCCTCGCATGACCACGAGGAAGGAAGATTACCCGCGACAAGCGGAGAACACCATCACAATCCTCCAACCTCCACAGGGGATAGACTTGGACTGCTGTAGTACCCAAGTCTGTGGTACAGGGATGCTGACACTCACACGGGCATGGGCCTGGAGGGATCCCCAATCTGGTAGAGACGTCTCGGAGGATGGCAAAGTCACACAACTGCAGATGGGAGTGGGCTAATTCCGACAGGAATCTCCTGCATGGGCCTTTTGCCACTTGCTAATAGCAGTAGTGATGTGAATTATTGCATATTTCAAACACCTAGTGATTTGTTTTAAGTGAGTTCCTCATTAGTATATTTATTTTCATTTTTAGACATCACGCTGCCTTATAATGTAATAGCATTGTGCTATGTAGCCTATCCCCTTGCCTGAGGTTATATCGAGTGTAAACTGTCAAATGTCTTAGCATTACATTGCTATTTGAGCCTTTAAATCTTGTCATGAGCTTAGACATGAATGCATAGCTTACTAACTACCTTATTTACAAAAATGTGTACGTTCTTTGCTGTATCCAACTGTTATAAATGTTAAAAAGCTTGTGGAATGCTGTTGGAGCACCTCAAGCCTGCTTGTAAACGTTTGCACTGTAAAAACATAAAATATATATATATTATTATTTTTTTTTAAAGGACACTATAGGCAAACAGTACACTTCAGCTCATGGAAGTGATCTGGGTGCAATGTCCTTGTCCCCCTCAGCCCTGCAATGTAAAACACTTCAGTTTTAGATTAACTGTAATAATTACCTTGCAGGACTAAGACTGCCTCTAGTGGCTGTCAACCAGGTGATTCCTGCTTGTCAGATGATTTTTGGTTGCCTATGTGACGCTGGACGTTCTCAAGCTCTGCATGAGGATGTCCATCATCAAGCAATACCCCATGCTTTCCTTTGGGGAGGGCCCTAATGCACTTGTGACACTGCTCATGTCATGGATGGACTATCTCTGAAGGAAGTCTTTGGAAGACGAAAAACATTGGATTTCTTTTAAAGGGACACTATAGTCACCTGAACAACTTTATCTTAATGAAGCAGTTTTGGTGTATAGAACATGCCCCTGCAGCCTCACTGCTCAATTTTCTGCCATTTAGGAGTTCAATCCCTTTGTTTATGAACCCTAGTCACACCTCCCTGCATGTGACTTACCCAGACTTCCTAAACACTTCCTGTAAAGAGTCATCTAAAGTGTATCCTTTCTTTATTGAAAGTTCTGTTTAATTAAGATTTTCTTATCCCCTGCTATGTTAATAGTTTGCTAGACCCTGCAAGAGCCTCCTGTATGTGATTAAAGTTCAATTTACAGAGATTGAGATACAATTATTTAAGGTAAATTACATCCGATTGAAAGTGAAACCAGTTATTTTTCATGCAGGCTGTGTCAATCATAGCCAGGGGAGGTGTGACAAGGGCTGCATAAACAGAACCAAAGTGATTGAACTCCTAAATGGCAGTGAATTGAGCAGTAAAACATGAGAGGCATGATCTATACAATAAAACGGCTTCATTAAGCTAAAGTTGTTTAGGTGACTATAGTGTTCCTTTAATATTTGTTGTATTGTATTTTCTGGCTGCTATTATTGATCTTGTTGGGTTCCATGAGGCAAAGATTACTTGTTTCATCTACCTGTGGATCACTACTAGTGGTGAGATGCCTGATTTTATCTACATCCTGCTCATTGATGTATTAAAATTACCTTTTAAAAACAATATTGCACTATTTTGTTGTTTTATATCTCTATATTTTAAGGGAAACATAGAAAATCACCGTTGCCCGTCATACCCCAGTTGGGGAGAAAAGCCTTATCATCCAATCTGTTAGTGATACACCTTTATCCTTTCCTACTATGGTTTATACAATATTACCCTATGTGTAGTTTTCTTTCAAAATTTTCAGAGACTTCTTATCCCATGGCAACAAATAAGAAGGCTCCTATTCCTTTTTTTTTTTTATCAGTTATTGGTGACATTAATATTAACCCCTTAAGGACGGAGCCAAATGTACACGTTGTGAACAAAACAAAATGTAAACAAAACCTGGCATTTGCGCTACATGTCTGTCCAACTGTAATACACCTCTTTCATATTAAATACACCCACCCTTATTATATATCATTTTATTCAGGGGAAACAGGGCTTTCATATTTAGCTATGAAACATAATTTAATATGAAAAAAATGGGAGAAAATAAGATTTTTTTGATTTTTTAGTTCTACATGACATTTTAACTGTCAATATCATAATACTGTTTGCTTTTACTGCAATAAAATACACATATTTGTATTCAGCAAAGTCTCACGTGTAAGACAGTACCCCCTATATACAGGTGTTATGGCGTTTTGGGAAGTTACAGGGTCAAATATAACACGTTACATTTGAAATAGAAATTCGCCAGATTGGTTACGTTGCCTTTGAGACTGTATAGTAGCCCAGGAATGAAATTTACACCCATAATGGCATACCATTTGCAATTTTTCACACTTTTAAATTTTATTTTATTTTATTTCTAGCCAGCAGGGGGACTACCTGTCATTACTGGCAGTCCCCCTGCTGGCAATACAGCAGCCAGCTATCCCGGCCATGTGATTGTGAGGTCCTCGCAAGGCGCCCTGGGAGTCCCCCCAACCGCGATTGCCGGCGTGGGATCACCTGCAACCGGGTAAGTAAGAAAAAAACGGGGGGCGTACTATTACGCCCGGTGGCGTTTAGAGCCGCCTAAAATATGGCGTAATAGTACGCCCTCCGGTCTTAAGGGGTTAAGTAATTATTTACATGCATACTTGGGGCTGGTGTTCTTTAGCATTTATAGCCCTGTTTTTTACTTTTTCACTTTTTGTATTGGGTCTTATTTGTGAGGTAGCACAGGAGATGTTTTTTGTTTCTTTTTGTATGATATTATTACTCTTTGATGACTTATCTTATATAGTAGTTTTCTCCCCCCTGCTTTTAGAAACATCTATAAGCTTAGTAGACTTGTGTACAGCGCAAAATTTTATTTCGGCCAAAACATTTTTTTTGAACATAAAAACATTTCAGGACGGACACATTTTTGCCAGATGTTGGTTTCTGCACTGCAGTATTTCAATATTAAAAAGCTCATTCAGGAAACAATTGAGACGAACTAAAAGGATGCAAAAATGGTCCAATCAGTGTACTGCCCATAAGAGAAATATAAATATTATGTCTATATTTTGCACTACACCGATAAGAGCATATTCTCACCATTTCGTTCACAATTCAAGTGAAAATAATCTTTGTTTATACATTGTATATTTATTAAATATACAAACATATATAGATTTTTTTTTTTACTGCTTCACTTTTTTTTTAATCAATTGGTCACTTCTCATTTGACCTGTGAATAAAATGATTTATTGACTGTCCCCTAGCCGACAATCATCTCTTTATTTTTGGTTCCACTGGTGTGCTTCAGAATCACGAATCAAAATGAACATACTCAGCCTTTTAGTGTATTGGCTGATTTGCCGTTCGGCTACACAGTCACCTGATTGACCCAAATTCGTATAAATTGCAGTTCGTAACGATTCGAATCTCCAAGTCTAAAGCCTGGTTAATTTTCTAAAGTTGTACAGTGCAAAAATAAGTAGTACAATTAAATTCAGCACCTGCATACAGTTTACAAAACAGTACTGCACACAGTACAAATATGTCTGGATTCTCCTAGATAACCCTTTTCATATTATGTTAGATTTCTAAATCTTCCATGTGAACATATAAACGTGCTGAATTTGACCTTGGGAAGGTGAATTTGAAAAGCATCCCACAGATGAGAAACATAGAAAAAGGCATGGTATGTTAATAAATAAGCTAGCTGGCATGAGGTCTTGGTCATAGAACTTCAGAGATATTTCAGTATTATGCATGGCTAACGGTTCTATTTTGGAAAATAGGATTACTGGAGACCTTGAGAACAAACAACATGCCTTCAGACATATTTATCTTGAGTATTATGGGACTAGGTCATAAAACCTACTGACTTCATTAAAATTAATTTAAACCTTTTGCTTTTTGTGCTAGCATGGATCAAATCACAGGCTTATATAACTGCATGTCAACTTTCTAATTATATAGCTATGATCACTTGTTTCAAAGCAGGAACGGATAACTCAAATTAGTTCACTGTGTAACATTTATAAAAAGTCTGTGGCCAGATATAGATCGAGCATTGGTTGCAATTAGATCTCATTTTATGGTCCTTATGATTTAATTTCCATGTTTGTCGGTTCCCTTTTTGTTACTACAATCTGGATTTTTAAACAGATGTACTTATTTTAAGGACACAGCTTCAAAAAGAAAAGGCAATCACAGCGGAAAATTTCCATCATGTGTCCTTTAGGGTTTAACCCCTTAAGGACCAAACTTTTGGAATAAAAGGGAATCATGACATGTCACACATGTCATGTGTCCTTAAGGGGTTAAAGGGAACGGTCACTTCCTAGGATTTTTAATATTATGTTTACAGGGAGTGCAGAATTATTAGGCAAATTAGTATTTTGACCACATCATCCTCTTTATGCATGTTGTCTTACTCCAAGCTGTATAGGCTCGAAAGCCTACTACCAATTAAGCATATTAGGTGATGTGCATCTCTGTAATGAGAAGGGGTGTGGTCTAATGACATCAACACCCTATATCAGGTGTGCATAATTATTAGGCAACTTCCTTTCCTTTGGCAAAATGAGTCAAAAGAAGGACTTGACAGGCTCAGAAAAGTCAAAAATAGTGAGATATCTTGCAGAGGGATGCAGCACTCTTAAAATTGCAAAGCTTCTGAAGCGTGATCATCGAACAATCAAGCGTTTCATTCAAAATAGTCAACAGGGTCGCAAGAAGCGTGTGGAAAAACCAAGGCGCAAAATAACTGCCCATGAACTGAGAAAAGTCAAGCGTGCAGCTGCCACGATGCCACTTGCCACCAGTTTGGCCATATTTCAGAGCTGCAACATCACTGGAGTGCCCAAAAGCACAAGGTGTGCAATACTCAGAGACATGGCCAAGGTAAGAAAGGCTGAAAGACGACCACCACTGAACAAGACACACAAGCTGAAACGCCAAGACTGGGCCAAGAAATATCTCAAGACTGATTTTTCTAAGGTTTTATGGACTGATGAAATGAGAGTGAGTCTTGATGGGCCAGATGGATGGGCCCGTGGCTGGATTGGTAAAGGGCAGAGAGCTCCAGTCCGACTCAGACGCCAGCAAGGTGGAGGTGGAGTACTGGTTTGGGCTGGTATCATCAAAGATGAGCTTGTGGGGCCTTTTCGGGTTGAGGATGGAGTCAAGCTCAACTCCCAGTCCTACTGCCAGTTCCTGGAAGACACCTTCTTCAAGCAGTGGTACAGGAAGAAGTCTGCATCCTTCAAGAAAAACATGATTTTCATGCAGGACAATGCTCCATCACACGCGTCCAAGTACTCCACAGCGTGGCTGGCAAGAAAGGGTATAAAAGAAGAAAATCTAATGACATGGCCTCCTTGTTCACCTGATCTGAACCCCATTGAGAACCTGTGGTCCATCATCAAATGTGAGATTTACAAGGAGGGAAAACAGTACACCTCTCTGAACAGTGTCTGGGAGGCTGTGGTTGCTGCTGCACGCAATGTTGATGGTGAACAGATCAAAACACTGACAGAATCCATGGATGGCAGGCTTTTGAGTGTCCTTGCAAAGAAAGGTGGCTATATTGGTCACTGATTTGTTTTTGTTTTGTTTTTGAATGTCAGAAATGTATATTTGTGAATGTTGAGATGTTATATTGGTTTCACTGGTAATAATAAATAATTGAAATGGGTATATATTTGTTTTTTGTTAAGTTGCCTAATAATTATGCACAGTAATAGTCACCTGCACACACAGATATCCCCCTAACATAGCTATAACTAAAAACAAACTAAAAACTACTTCCAAAAATATTCAGCTTTGATATTAATGAGTTTTTGGGTTCATTGAGAACATGGTTGTTGTTCAATAATAAAATTAATCCTCAAAAATACAACTTGCCTAATAATTCTGCACTCCCTGTATATATATATATATATATATATACACACACATATATTTATGAAAATATCTGTTTGTGAAGTCTAAAAAACTAAATTAAATATACAGATTGACAACTCTTTATAGTGCAACTGGATCCCTCTATTTTAATTCCCTGTCAAACAGTATTAAATATCTCTTTGACAATGTTTAATGGACATTGTTTGACCTGGATTTGACTTATCTCAATTGGATGCTGATGTCATATTCAATTTTTTTAACAGAGCTCTTGTGAAAAAAAGGGTAACAAAGATATCAATTATGTTAAGTTTATTTAATGGGGGAGTGGAGCTTGCGCCCAATGGAATCAGTTGCATGCTTGCAGCTCTACCGGTTTTGGAGCGCAAAATGCTGATAATTACAGCACTTCAAAGACCTACGGAAATCTGCTGAGACTCTATTTTTTTTCTTTTTGTACCGTAAATATCGTTGCCTTAATAAAATAAAGATTGACAAAAAAAAAATAGAAGTTTATTCAATAGTGTAAAATCCAGAGATATGACAAGCACTACATGGTTCCTGAATAAAATGTCTTCCAAATATGTGTTTACTGTGCCCTATTGAGTGAAGTCATGGTATCCAAGTAATTTAATCCTTAAAGTCACCAAAACAACTGTAGCTTATTGAAGCAGTTTTGGTGTATATATCATTTCCCTGCAGTGTCACTGCTCAATTCTCTGCCATTTAGGAGTTAAATTACTTTATTTATGCACCCTAGACACACCTCCCTGCATGTGACTTGCACAGCCTTCCTAAACACTTCCTGTAAAGAGTCAGCTAATGTTTATACTTCCTTCATTGCAAATTCTATTTCATTTAAAATGTATTATCCACTGCACTGTTGATAGCTTGCTAGACCCCACAGAAGCATTCTGTGTACGATTAAAGTTCACTTTAGAGAGCAGGCAATAAGAAATTTTAAAGCAAGTTACATCTAATTGAAAGTTAAACCATTTTTTTCATGCATGGTGTGTGAGTCACAGTCAGGGGAGGGGTGACTAGGGCTGCATGGACAGAAACAAAAGGGATTTAACTCCTAAATTACAGAGATTTGAGCAGTGAGACTACAGGATAATGATCTATACACTAAAACTGCTTCCTTAAGCTAAAGTTGTTTTGGTGTCCCTTTAATTTTTTTCTTCTAATCAAGACTAAACTTTGCTCTGTGGTTTCCCCATCATTGAGTCGCCCTTTTCTGTTACAGCACGTGTGTAACAATCTTTCTTTGAAGCTTTGGCCGTAGTGTTCTCCAAATGATTTGTCCATTTATTCTCCAAACTCGCTTGGCTTCTGACTTCTGGCTTTTGTATCCTAAATACACTTACAGGTCACTCCTTTCATCTCAGTTTATCATTTTCTTCTGACCTCTGTTCTTGTCTCAGCTACCCTAGATGGCTCTAAATCAGTTATATTGATGGTAAACTCCCACACTCTCTTCTCCTGCTCCTCTCTTTACCTTCTGGACTCATACTTACCAGGCTTCAATTCTGTCCCCATCTGTAATTCCATTTAATGCAGCTCATTACCAAGTCTTCATTTTGGAACTCCTGAAATCCGCTGTTCTGCCCCCACCTGACCTCCTATCTCTCCTAAGGCTGATATACACTATTTATATCTGATCAGTATAACTAAATGATGATTTGGTGGAAGGTGTGCCTGCTATTACAAACTATCCTAGTACGATTTATTGTATATATTGTATGTATAATCCACCGTATATATTGAAAGCAGTGGTTATTCAGCTGTTCAATTAACCATTTATTTTGCAAACCTTTACCAAAAGCTCCTTTGTTTAAGGGTTTATATGTCACTGTCTATCTCAATTATTAAAAAATAAAGTAATTTCATTTACTAGTCAATTATTGTGTCCTTCAATCAAAGATGACACAATAACAGTCAAAGAAAAGTTAAAGACGGAGTGGTGTGAATTTTGCACTTTGAATGAAGCACTGGAAAAATACACATGTACTGTGGTTTGAACATAATTTTTTTACCTTGTAAAAGCATTTGACCGGACAGCTGGTCAAGTTATAGTTATGTAGAACTACTTTTTTCAGTTATAATATAGAAATACCCATTTCCCAGTAACCGGACAACACACAGTCCTAAGGGGGTACAACAAAACTTTATTGGCCACACTTGGCTTTATACTTTCCCCATGCAAGGGGTGGATCATATATAATGACAATGTCTCCTCCCAGGGTTCTCCCCCTCCCACGGGTCCCATAATGGAACCGGAACCCCAATCCCTTTGCCCCCTGTTCTCTCCCAGGGTCCTCCCCCTCCCGGGGGTCTCATGACAGAAACTAATTTCCAGTCCCTTTGTCCCCTGTTCCTGCCACCCATCCTCAGGGTTTCCTACCTCCAGTGACCAGTGGGTCTTCATCCCATGAGCATCTGTACCTGGGTGTCCCAGCGCGGGAAAGCTTCCCGCCTCTGTGACTCCCAGCCACAGAAAGCCTGCCAAACCGCCATTGTCCTCAAAGAGTGTCCCCACCAATCTCAGGGACCCCCCTGAATGGCAACCGCCATGAACCGCCTTCGTTCGCAGGGTCCCTGCGTGAAACCAAGCAAGGGAAGCGTCTCTATTCGGGACACGAAGGTTCCCCCGGGCCGCCACCCATCTATCCGAACGGCGGCCACCCAGGGGAACACTAGTTTATTACTTCCCTTGCAGGGAGGTCCTCGTTCAGGAACCGAATGAGGTGGGAAGCAATCCACGAATGCTCCCCCTGGACAGCGTTTGTATAACAAATGGGCCGCCACCCAGGGGAGGCACGCGCCGAGGCTTCCCTTGGGGTTTGTGGTTTTGACCCCTCATTACGAGGTGCGAACGTTCTGAACCAACATCCTAAATTAATTGTGGGGTGGTCCCCATTCGGGAGGGTAATGCATTCCCTTCGTGTAGGACCTCCACACTTACTGACAAACACAGATATACTATCACTGACACACATATAAACTCACTGACAAACACGTATACACTCTTACTGACAAACACTTATACAAACTCACTGACAAACACATATACAGTCAGGTCCATAAATATTGGGACATCGACACAATTCTAATCTTTTTGGCTCTATACACAATGGATTTGAAATAAAATGAACAAGATGTGCTTTAACTGCAGACTTTCAGCTTTAATTTGAGGGTATTTACATCCAAATCAGGTGATGTCTATGCGTTCCAGACTTCAGGCTGCAATTGACTGCAAAGGATTTGCAACCATGTATTAAAATGTGAAAGTTTGATTTATGACTGTTAATCTGTCCCATTACTTTTGGTCCCTTGAAAAGTGGGAGGCACATATACAAACTGTTGTAATTCCTACACCGTTCACCTGATTTGGATGTAATTACTCTCAAATTAAAGCTGAAAGTCTGCAGTTAAAGCACATCTTCATTTCATTTCAAATCCATTGTGGTGTATAGAGCCAAAAAGATTAGAATTGTGTCGATGTCCCAATATTTATGGACTTGACTGTACACTCTTACAAACACACATACACTCTTACTGACAAACACACATACACACTCACTGACAATCACACGTACACACTCACTGACAAACACACATATACACTCTTACTGACAAACACAAATTCTTTGACACACAATAAGCTGTAGTTGTTCTGGTGACTATACGGTTACCTTAATTTAAATGTAATGATATTTTTATAATTGGAGACCCTTTGTAGCTCTTTTTATCCCTAAAGGGACTCTGATGAATTGATCCATTGTGAATTTAATATTTATATCTTTGTATTACTTATTTACCACGTTGCATTTCTAATTAATATTGAACACTACAGGCAGGGCCGTCTTTGATGCGGGGCAAACAGGGCAGCTGCCCTTGGCCCTTTTACTTCTAGTAAAGGGCAGCTGCCCTCGACAACTTTCTCCCACCCACTGGTTCATCCTGGGGATGCACACTAAGGAGGCCCACCGGGTGGCCCAAGCACTAAGGGCCACCCAGTGGGCATTTGTAAGCAGGGGCCCAGTCACGCCCTGTGGCCCTTTAACAGCATGACCGGGCCCCTTTGCTTTTTGGCAGCATGGGAGGAAGTGACTGCCATGAGTCACTTCCTCCCAGAGAGAGCCGCGTGGGAGAGACCACACCAGGGAAGCAGAGAGGAGGGGGGCTGGTCCGGATTGCCAGTTGGCAACCCCTAATAGCCTCAGCCATCCCTCTGGACACCAGGGAAGCAATCCTTCAAGGTAGGAAACGGGGAGTACATTTAAAAGTGTGAATGTGTCAGTATGTCTGTGTGTCTGTCAGTTTATGTCTGTGTGTCTCAGTAGGTGTGTCAGTATGTCTGTCTGTGTATATGTCTGTGTAAGTATGTATGTGAAAGGTGTGATTGCATGCCAGGGAGAGGGGCATGCCCAGGGGGCCCAAGAAAATGCTTTGCCCAGGGTACTAGTGACATTAAAGACAGCCCTGACTACAGTGAAAGTTCTTTCCCTTATTTTTTTTTCTCCCAATCTAGCACAAGATGACTTTATAGAGCCTAGGCACCTGGTAACAAGGCCTCCTGAATGTGCATATGTTGGACTACCTGCTACTTGCTATACATACATTATTCAGAGGATAACACCCTTATGTTATACAGTCTGTTTATTACAGCGGTCAGTCGATTTTTTTCTGGTGCACCTTTTAGCCCCATATATTATTTTTCTAAGGAGAACTAATCATAGTGTGCTAAAATGCAATGTCTTGCTTGCTATTTTTAACTACGTTCTGAATCTCCTTAATTTAAATGTAATGATGTTTTTCTTACTTGGAGACCCTTTGTAGCTCTTTTTAACCCTAAAGGGAAACACCTACAGGGCTCTGGTGAATTGCTCCTTTCGTGAAACTACTTATTTACCACACTGCATTTACAAATAATATTGGACACCACATGAAAAGTTCTTCCCCTTTGGTTCCCCTCCAACACCCCCTCCCCCATCTGGCACACGCTTTATTGCTTTTAAATACTATTTGTTGTAAATCCCTTTTTTTAGACCTGAGTTCTTCAATAACGTTTAATTTATATACCTTGTTCTTTTACACTGAGGGACCTACTTTGGTGTTATGTGCCTAAGTATATTAGATTCTAGTTATTACTATTTATGAGCATAGAAGCCCCAGGAAGTACTTGTTTGCTCTCATATAACCTCTCAGGATGAATGTAAGCGAAAAGGACCATGGAAGAGAAGCGAAGGAGAATATGAAGACAATACTCATTCCACACTTCAGCTAGTTAGTGCTATGTATATGAGGATTGAATATTTTAGGTTTATATTTTATGGTAAATACCTTAAAATATTTTGCTGTGTATGCAGATATGGTCTAAACAATCGACGACTGTGATTAGAGGGAAAAGCATTGATTACTATCCTAAAGCAATAATAGCTTTGAAACGGAGGGCTCTCCAGCTGTCTTAATTTAGGCAGCACTACCTACGATGACACTGAATGCTACGTAGTTCACTCAAGTATATACTAATACCAAGACGAGAGATGCATTTTAGCAATTGCAATCCACTTAGAAATAAACTAACATAAAGACAAACATTTTACAAAATCTCTAGCTATGTGTTTGCTTTATGAAAATTCTAACATTCTAATTGATAACAATATTTTAAAAGCAGAGGGAGTCAATTATATTTAAATACATTAAAGTCAATAGCAAAGTTGTGGGCTTTGGTGGATAGGAGTACAGCATTCTGACCAAGCAGCAGAATGACTTGGACAAGGCTTGTCAGACTTAATGGAACCTACTGAACTTCAAACCAACAGACACATCTATCTGTCAATTAGAGCAGTTCACAAGCAGAAAAACTACCAGGTGAATATGTCAGCAATAAGTATCACAGTTTCTACATTGCTGGGTAATTTGTAATAATCACGTATGCAGTTTACTTTCTTATAGTATCTTGCATGTCATGTGGACAACAATGATTGCACAGAGAAGAGATTGGGGGCACACTCAAGAGATGCATTATGCAAGAAAGGTGCTGCTGCAGTGACCAAAATACAGAAAAAAATAGTTACGGCACACTCAGACTTCTAAAAATACATAACTAAGAAGGCTACTATAAAATGCCTAAGAGAATAAATATGGGGATTTAGTTCCACCATATGGCCATATGATGTTAAGCCCACCACTGCTTCAAATTACCCCAATGTTAGTGGGTCCTACGCTAATTACAAAATGTGGGAGACAAATTAAATAGTACTGGTGCTAAAAACAAGCTACAGTGTATTAAATTAAAGGGACACTCCAGACAGCCCTTTTTACTCGCCGGGAGCCTCGTGAAGCTGCGCCCCCTATTTTGTCAAAATGACGAAATAGGCGGGCGCGAGCAGGGAGCAATCGCCAGCGTCATTGCTCCCTTGTGCACATGCTCGGCTTCGCCACACATGCGCACATACTTTATAGGGCAGCATTCATGACTGACAGCTCAGCTCGCGGTCTTTGCCCGCCCCCTCTCCTCTGCTGACAGGCAGGAGAGAGAAGGCGCGCACACAGTGCCTTCTCTCTCCTGCACACGTCAGACGTATTTTAATACGTCTGACGTGTACATGGCCTTTTTAGGGCCATACATGATAGGAAGTCCCTCTGGTGGCCGTCTGAGTGACGGCCACTGGAGGTTTTCCTATCAATCAATGTAAACACTGTATTTTCTCTGAAAATACAGTGTTTACATTACATTGCCTGCAGGGAGCTATAGATCTCACCTGAACTACTACATTAAGCTGTAGTTGTTCAGGTGACTATAGTGTCCCTTTAATTTCCTATCAATCAATGTCTCTGAAAATACAGTGTTTACATTAGATTGCCTGCAGGGCAGTGTTTACATTAGATTGCCTGCAGGGAGCTATAGATCTCACCTGAACTACTACATTAAGCTGTAGTTGTTCAGGTGACTATAGTGTCCCTTTAATTTCTTTGTAAGAGCAAAGTGAGAGGTGGCCACAGGTGTGTGTATAAATAGGAGGAGTTTTATAGTCATGTCACTTTTATTATATTCTTTATGCAGCACAGATATTATCTGCAAATGTGAGTATACTCGTTCAAGCACCAACACTTTAATTGTTTAGTTGTTACACTGTTTTTAATTGCTTTTATCACTCTTTATTTTTGTATACTCACTCAGGTTAACTTCTGTCTATCTCATTGGCATATTTACTCCTAACAAAACTTCAACAGAGTCCACAGACATGGTTTTTGCCCATAGTTTACAGGTGCTGGGCAATATGCATGCTTTGAAAAAGAATGAATCAATATGTGAAATATACTGCATTTTTTTTTTTACATTACTTCGTCATGTTTGAAATGACCATAGGACACAGATTTTTCCCGAGGTCCAAAAGTACAGATGTCATTTCACTGATAAACTTGTAAAAGTCTTGCGTAAATACATGCGTAACTAGGTGAGCTATCAAAATTGGTGCTTTCAAATAATAGCTTAATGGAATCCATTTTGCAATGAAAATGTCTTTCGGTTATTCTCATAAGCTACATTTTGACGTGTAATGTCTACGGATGGGGTCAGTAATTGTAAATGTAATTTTCCCCTCTCTTTTATTGAGCTATTCTATGTTTCCTGAGGGGAAGTCCAACTGGTAGACCATACTGCTTATTCAAAGCTGTTCGGGAGAATTGCTTTCAAAGCACTAAGCAGACAATTATGCTATTGTGTGAATGTTGTCAGTATATACACCATCCCTTAAAATGTGGGTCAGCCTCATATTACATGCAGTTTGCTGTCTATGGCAATAAACTTTCTTGTTATTTAACGTTTCGCGCTCACATTGTTATTTTCACTGAGACCTCACAAGTTGGGTGAAAGATTGACAAGCCCAAGACGAAAATGTTTAATCAAAATGTTTCTAAAGTACTTTTTTTTGCTTAGCACTAGTAATTTAATTATATTAGTAAAGTGGCAACTTTAAAAAATATATGAAGAGGCACAAATTATACTGTATAGTTCCAATACCATTAATATATAAACAATGTGGGAAGGTAATTTATTATATGAACTTTAAGATTGTATAATGCATTAAATGTAAAGAAAGTTCAGGAAACTAAATATAAATATTACATTTTACAGATGAATAGTCAGTGTGTACATTATTTTACTTTTATTTCTGATTGGCAAGTACAACACTTCAGTGTGTTATAATGTTGCGTAGTTATTATTTTTTTGTATAGATAACTTAGTTTTAGGTTTATTAAAGAAATAAAAAAAAAGTCAGTTCATGTAAAAGAAAAAAAAGAGAAGATAAAAAAATATATAAATGTGAACATTCCACCCACAATTGGCTTCAGGGTAGTATCATCATTGACACAACCTGCATCACTAGTAATTCCCATGACAAGGGGTGGTGGCCATTATGAAAAAGGCAGGTTCGTCCAGAAAGTTGGGATGCCCAACCATTAAGAGGGGAGTGTCACGCTGGCATCAAGCATGCCAGGCTGACAGACAGTCTTCTGGGCAAGCCCCCTGCATACAGGACCAGACAGGGATGGCTGTTGAAGGAAGAGGAGAAACGTCATGCTGTGCAAGATGCACCAGGCAACATGGAGGATTGCCCTGGTGATTTTAGCTAGGCTTTTTCTACTTTTGTTATGGTTTGCATTTGTATTTGCAATTACAGGGTTCTTCAGCGTATGACAGTTTTGCCTCCTCTCATGGAAGCACACAGGCTACAACACTTACAAGACATATTACATGCATATAATATGCAATCTCTCTAAATCTCTGAAAGTACTCTATGGAGAGCCAAGTCTGGTCTGTGACAAGTCACTTCAGACATCTAGATATGCCAACACTTTTAACAGTACAAGGTAAACAACAATCATTTCCATTATACATAACAAAAAATTGCATATTGTTATATATTTTGTTAAAAAAATAAACACAAAGATTAAATATCTGAATGTGTTCACAAGGATTCAAATACTGCTACAAAAAAAATAGAACATTAGTACAGTAGGTCAAAAGTATTATAAAGTATATAATAAAAACATAGAATATGAGAACAGCAAAAGCTCAGAGAAATCTCAATACCTTGACCTTCAGTTAGTCTCAAAAATGTTTTGTTCACTTGTGTAATTACAGACCTTTGCTATTTACATATCGGACTGATCCCAGTCCAGAGCAGTCCAAGCCATCTTTGGGCTTTTTCAGAGCAGTGTAGCTGATACATCTCTGTGCACAGTGAGCACTGGGTCCACATCTGAATTACTGCAACAAAAACAGAGAAAATTAGAACTCTGAGAATCAGGGCCGCCATCAGGGGGTGACAACCATGACGGTTGTCACGGGCCTGGCGGTCCTGGGGGGCCCGGACTGCACAGGTAATCCTCTGCATGCCCCCAGCCATTCAATCTGCATATATATAGCGAGTACCGTCCGCTATGTATATATGCCTCTGCGGCCCAGGATATACTTACCTTCCCCTCCAGCACTCTCGCGAGCCACAGCAGTAAAGCATTGCCGTGGGTTGTCATGACAACGCTCCGCGGCACGCAATGCATGCTGGGCTCGCGTCAGAAATAGAGCACTGGCTGGCAGTAGGGAGAACGTGGAGGGAGTCTGCTGGGCTCCTCTTTGCTGGCCCAACAAGCAGAGCCACCGGACCACCAGGGAATCCAGTGTCCCCCCTCCCTGGCTACAGGTAAGAGGCAGGGAGGGGGGGGATACATCTTTTTTTTTTTTTTTAATTATAAAAATTCAACAACAAAAAATACCTCCCAGCAGCATTTGTCACACAATCCACCACACACATACATCAAACAGACAAACTGCATCTACTACACAACCACACACATCATCCACTGCACAACCATACACATCATCCACTACACAACCACACACATCATCCACTACACAACCAAACACATCATCCACTACACAACCATACACATCATCCACTACACAACCACACACATCACCCACTACACAACCATACACATCATCCACCACATAAACACACTAACTGCATCCACTACAAAACCACACACATCATCCACCACACAACCATACACATCATCCACTACACAACCATACACATCATCCACTACATAAACACACAAACTGCATCCACTACACAACCACACACATCATCCACTACACAACCACACACATCATCCACTACATAAACACACAAACTGCATCCACTACACAACCACACACATCATCCACTACACAACCATACACATCATCCACTTCATAAACACACAAACTGCTACACAACCACACATATCATCCATTACACAACTACACACATCATCCACTACACATCATCCACTACACAACCATACCCATCATCCACTACACAACCAAACACATCATCCACTACACAACCATACACATCATCCACTACACAACCACACACATCACCCACTACACAATGATACATATCATCCACTACACAACCATAGACATCATCCACCACATAAACACACTACACACACACACACACTACATCCACTACACAAACACGCAATCTGCATTCACTATTCACATACTACATCCAGTACACAAACACACACACTGCATTCACTATACACACAATACATCCACTATACACACACACTCTGTCCACTACACAAACAAACAATCTGAATCCACTATAAACAGCGTATCCACTTTACTCACACACTTTGTATCCACTACACACTTTCTATTGCCACTATACACACACAAACAAATTCAGTACACACACACTTCATCCTTGTGGGTGGACTTAAGATGGGCCCTGTGGGTGGATTTGGGGGCGGATCATGTGGGCAGACTTGGGGCAGGTCATGTGGATTGACTTGGGGGGCGGGCCCCGGGGGGCCCAGATGGTGGGCTGTGTCAGGGGCCCCAAAATTTCTGGTGGCAGCCCTGCTGAAAATAGACAAAGATTCAGAGAATAAATAAATAAGATAAACACTGATTCAATTATTTTAACCAACTATTTTTCTGTATTCATAATAAGCATTTATGCATTGAAATACTACCTGAGGAAGTAAGTCCACTTTGATGAAAGAAACGCGTTGGACCTATTTTATTCATTTCATAATTTACGTTTGTTTTGTTTTTTTTACTCATTTGTAAGCAATAAATATATAAAAATTATTGCAAGAAGTGGCTTTCACCTTACTGCTAATCTCTGGACATATTG
>OW240916.1:38053758-38258891 GCA_933207985.1 Pelobates cultripes
TAATGTCTCTAGCTAGCAATCTACCACTTTTAAAAACCCGGGTTCCAAAAAGACACAAGTTGTTCTTGCAAATATTGGTTAACTTAAAAGGTTGATTTTTAGCTAAGAAAAGTTGAGAATATGCCACACTTGTGGCATTAAATTCTGTCATTCATCCTGTTATTGAACTACATGATGTGATAGGGTGTTGCACTATTTGAATCATTTTCCTGGTTAGTCATCAGCTTCTAAATTCTAAGGACCAAACGGAAATAGATGAGAGGAGAGGAGATGGTCTGCATAGGAAAAAAAACTAACCGCAAATGTGTAGGAAGAAATAAAACTAAAAACTTTAAGGGAACACTTCACTGATTTTTTTTTTAGATTTTTTTTTTTACTAAAACAATTAATAACAAATAAATGAAAGCCTATGGGGTCATAGATATGAAATACTCTGGATGCATGCAGTGGTTCTTTATTGAATTACATCAGTGGAAGAACTAATGTAGAGAGGGCCCTGGTGCAAGACATTGTTTGAGCACTTCTCTACCACAAGGGTGGCCAAAGGGTAAATCCGCATCTGTTACAACTCCCACAATGCTTTGCCAACTGTCGATCTATCACTTGTCTATCATTGCAGGGTTGTATTTGTGAGCAGTGCATTTGAATGTAACTAGTTTTATTGTATGGAGCATGTGTGTGTTTGTCATTGGAATGCAGTGGTTTACTTCTATGCAATGTTTGCGTTTGAATGCAGTTCAATTTGTTTTAATGTGTTTGTATGTAGTGTTGGCTTTTAAATGCAAGTGTACTTTTGTATCATGTTGATGTTTGATTAAGGGATGTTTGCATATAATTTTAGCATTTTAATACATGGTTGGGTTTGTTTGTAATGTTTGCATTTGACTGCAGCGGTGTGTTTGTATGTAGTGTTGGCTTTTAAATGTGGGTGTACATATATGTGTATTATTGGTGTTTGTTTGATTGATGTGATGTATGCACATATACATGTACACTGTAAAATACATACACAGATATGCATACACATTGACACACATACATAGGTACACACTGACACACATACACTTGCAAACGCAGATACAAACACTGACACACACATGTTTATACAATATATTTAATTTAAACATACAATAATTGTATTTTTTTTTGCCACCCTACTGTTTACATACCTTTTATGTGCAGGAGGTTGGCTTCACTGCTGTCTGTGGCTGATAGGAGTGTTGCTAGGAGTGCTGCTTCTTCCTCCATTCCTACCTGCAGGGCCGCCATCAGGGCATGACAACCGCAACGGTTGTCATGGGCTCGGCGGTCCTGGGGGGCCCGGACTGCTCAGGTCGTCCGGGCCCAACATTCAGTGGGTACATACCGGGTCGCAGGGGGCCCTGCGACCCCGGTATGTACCCACAGGGCCAGCCTCTTCTCCTGGGGGGCCCAGGAGGCGGCCACGTCAGGGCCCCCCCAAGGCTGGCCCTGCTGACACCCGGCGGCCGGCGCGCGAGGGAGCACTCTCTGCGGCTTCCTCTTCAGCTCCCTCGCGCGCCGCGTACTGATGCCGGAGCCGGAAGATGACGTCATCTTCCGGCTCCGGCATCAGTACGGTGCGCGAGGGAGCTGAAGAGGAAGCACACAGAGAGTGCTCCCTCGCGCGCCCGCCCTCCCGCCCGCCGCCGGGTATCAGGTGGGGGGAGAAGGAATGGGAGGGGGGGAGGAGAAGGAATGGGAGGGAGAAGGAATGAAATGGGAGGGGGGGAAGGGATTTGAGGAAGGAAATGGGGGGGGAAAGAAATGAAATTTGAGGGAGGGGTGGAGGAATGAAATTTGAGGGGGGAGAGGAATGGAATTTGAGGGAGGAGAGGAAGGAAATTTGAGGCAGGGAGAGAGGAAGGAAATTTGAGGCAGGGAGAGAGGAAGGAAATTTGAGGGAGGGAGAGAGGAAGGAAATTTGAGGACGAGGGAGAGGAAGGAAATTCGAGGGACGGGGGGAGAGGAAGGAAATTTGAGAGACGGGGAGAGGAAGGAAATGAGAGGGAGGAGGAGAAGAAGGAAATTGGAGGGGGGAAGAAGGAAATTGGAGAGGGAGGGGGAGAAGAAGGAAATTGGAGGGAGAGGGGGGAGAAGGAAATTGACGGGGGGCGAGGGGGAGAGATTGACATCCATCACACACAATGCACCCCTTGCACACAGAAAAACACACAATGCATTACACACAGATACACGTACACAAGCAATGCATCCCTTACACACAGCAACACACAATGCACCCCTTACACACACTCAATGCATCCCTTACAGACGCACACACTGCATCCCATACATACACAAACTCATCTTGCAACCCTTACACAGATTCACACAATGCATTCCTTACACACATCAGGACATCCCCACACACACACACACACTCCACTCCCTGTGAACAAACTCATTGGTGGAACATGAAGGTGGACCCTGGGACCCAGACATTGAGCTGTGTAAAGGGCCCTCAAAAAAATGGAGCTGCTTCCCGTTCTCCCAGAACAGTGATTTTTGTGACCAGTTACAAACCGCCTCCAGAGAGCCTGTTGTACACCAGACCAGTGGAGCCAGACGGCAGCTAGAGCCCATCATCATCCTCATCTGGTTGTAAGTAGGCAATCTAGTATATTATTCGTGGCACTAATCTCTAATTTACCTCACATTAAAGGGACACTATAGTCCCCAGAACCACTGCAGCTTAATGTAGTGGTTCTGGTGTCTAGCCTGTCCCTGCAGGCCTTTTAATGTAAACACGGTGGCACTGCAGCACTGGTGTTAGTTAACATGGCAGATCATATGGGTGGGGCATTGTGATGTCACATGGGGGGGGCGGCAAACTTTACTTTTGCCTAGGGCAGCAAAAATCCTTGCACCGGCCCTGTAGACACTGCATCCCTGTGGGCGGATTCGGGGGGGGGGGGCAGCACTTTGGGCGGACTCGGGTTCAGGCACCGGGGGGCCCAGACCTTGAGCTGTGTCAGGGGCCCCAACATTTCTGATGGCAGCCCTGCCTACCTGTGCTGCCTTCTCCTCCTGTGAGTCCGCCTCCCTTGCGGCTCCCTCTGCATCTGAGAGGAAGTGACATGCTTTCACTTCCTCCCAGCATCAGCAATACTAGAGGGGTCCAGAAGCAATGTAAAAGAACCGCAGCGCCCTATCTGGCCCTTATTCAGCATTGCCCCTCAGCGTGTGGGCCCCGGTGCAGCCGCACCGGCGGTAGTTCCACCACTGAATTACATCATGATCCAGTTCAGACAAGGCAGAGCCAGGGCAAACATTTAAAATAAGGAGAAGAAACAGAAGCATTATTTAATTTCTCTTCTGCTTTGTAGGACTTCTCTGAGCTGACGCCCAGGGTAAAAGACAGTGCTTATAGCAATGATTGACAGGAAGTTAAAGTGTAGGTTTCCGTAAACAGGAAAATTATGTGCGGATTTCTTCAATTAATTTCACGTTTAACACATCACCAATTCATATTTATTATAATATAATAATAAGTAAACATTAAATTAAAAATCCTGGAAAGACACTTCCCCCTTTAAGAAAGGCAATTTGATAAATAATATACATCATCAAATATCAGAAACATGGCCCGAGTTCCAAATTGTATGAACATTGGGGGATTAAAGGACCACTATAGTGCCAGGAAAACATACTCGTTTTCCTGGCACTATAGTGCCCTGAGGGTTCCCCCACCCTCAGGGTCCCCCTCCCGCCCGGCTCTGGAAGGGGGAAAGGGGTAAAAACTTACCTTTTTCCAGCGCTGGGCGGGGAGCTCTCCTCCTCCGATCCTCCTTCTCTCCTCCCTGTCGGCTGAATGCGCACGCGTGGCCGGTCAATTTATCAATGCTTTCCTATGGACGCTGGCGTGCTCTCATTGTGAAAATCACAGTGAGAAGCACGCAAGCGCCTCTAGCGGCTGTCAATGAGACAGCCACTAGAGGGAATGGGGGAAGGCTTAACCCATTCGTAAACATTGCAGTTTCAGTTTATAAAAAAAATGGGTTAACCCTAGCTGGACCAGGCACCCAGACCACTTCATTAAGCTGAAGTGGTCTGGGTGCCTAGAGTGGTCCTTTAATGGTTATATAACTGCTGTAGTTTAAATGGCACCCTAGTTTCATATTGCATTTATTCTTTTCCCTAGTTTTAAGACAAGGTGATTATTAAATTTGACAGGTACATTTAAAATTGCCTTGCCTTGTGTTTATCTGTAGCAGACGAAGCCAAATCAAAACTGACTTGTGTCCAAAAGACTGCTGGAAGTTCTTATTATGCATGTCACATAGATAACAGCTACGCATATAAAGCTTCCGAAATTATCAGCTCAGCAGCTTATCCTCCCAAACACTTTTACTGCTGTTTTTAAGTTCTATTTTACTTTTCACAGAATCCAAAAATACTAAAACATTCTTAGAACTCATTAATTAAAGCACAATAGAGTAATCCATAAATACATTAGGCTTATAGGGACACCACAGCCCTATCTGTGAATTGAATCAAACAGAAAATTATGTCTTTACAAGTACTATGACATGCAACAACCCACTTCATTTGATCGTCTTCCTCGTAGAATTTTAATCACTGCAATCACTATAAGGAATCCCTTCATATCTATGACTTCATCAGAATAAGCAATGTCTCCCTGTCCCTAAAAATACTTCAATGGCAAAGGCATACAGGGTGGGCATCTATCGTATAAGTCAATGGTACCATTTCTATACGTCTCATAGCTTTCGGTGTGAGAGCATATGCTGTGGAAACAGAGATGATTGAAGAAAACACATACATGAAGCTATCCAGCAAGCTGGGAGAAGTTGCACCATGGCTTCTGATAGCTTGGACCATGCCCCCCTACAGTCCTGATTTTGCCAAGACAGTCCCAATCCTCAGTTCCTGCTCTGCTGTCCTGACTTTTTCCCTGGTGTCCCACTTTTGGAATCTGGCCTCAGCTCTTTGCCCCCCTGCCACAGTCGTCTCACTTTTTAAAATGCCAATATAGTGGGGTATGTCAAACTGATATTTACCTGATATCTAGGCAGATTGTTGATCTATAACCCCACAAGCACTGCTGACTAGGATTCATGGGATACACATACTTATATCTATTGCAATGGTAGGGCCAGACTTGGTTGAGAACTTTCAGCCACTTCCTAGATCACAAAGAAGCTATGGCAGGGTTGGATAAACGTCAGATCTAAATCTGGCAAAGCATCATGATAGTTGTACTTCTAGTTGTGCGTCATTCTGAACTAATTAAACTTTACTTTATAGTTATCAGAAGAATATATAAACAAAAACAAAAATGTCCCTTCCTTGTCTTGTTATATAATTTTATGGTATGTTCAATGCTCTTCATTCTAAAGGCATGATATTATGAGAACTTATAAACATGTCCAACCAGTTGAGGGCCCTATTCTCTATTCCCTTAGGCAACAATCCATTTTGCCGCCCCCTCATGAATGCAACTACATTCCCTCAGAGGTTTATTCACTAAACTCTGAATTGCAGTGAAGAGACATTTAGAGAAAGAGACACACTGGCACACACATACCAATTTACAACCATGCACACAATAAACAGTCCCCCTTAGCTTCCAAATATGCTATACCTGAGTGTGTTGAGAAGGTGACAAGCCTGCAGGAAGTTGCTCTTCTTTCTGCAGATGGAGCAGAAAAGCCATGCACAGTGAGCCGTTCCTGCCTCCTTCACCGTGCTTCCAGTGATTTCAGGCAGGGGGCAGCAAGGATGTCAGGTCATGTTCCAGCTTCCCCTGACAGCAGGAAGCAGAGTGCTCTGCTCGGGTGCTGGGAATACATTAAATCCCACTCCTCGAGCAGGCAAGCAGCGGAGAGTAGCCCAGCACATGAATGGCTGCGCTGGGGGGTGGCTAAGGAGCTGCTCTCCCAGCAAACCAGCCCCAAACAGCAGCAGTGCAACCCCCCAGGAAACCTCTCCTTGGGCGCCCCCAATGGGTTGCCCCCCCAGGAGCATGCCTTATTCGCCTAACGTTAGCGCAGGCCCTGGTGGTGGATGCAAGGGTGAGAATGATGTTAATGCAGGGTGAGATGCATGCATTTATTAGATATGCTAAAAAGTTGAGTGGTAGGCTTCCCTGAACAAAAATGTCTTAGGGAGCGTTTAAAGTCTGACAGCAATGGGAAGGGAGTTCCAGAGGGTTGGTGCTGCATAAGAGAAGTCCCGCAGTCTAGCATGGGAAGAGGTAACAATAAAAGATAAAAGGAGTCATTATTAGATCTTTATTTTTTATTTTTTTATTAATCAGGACAGGTAGTGGGGAGTGGGGTTAGTAACTTAGTAAGGGCTTTGAATGTGAATGGTACTCGCAGAGAGGTGTAGTGATGAGTATGGTGCATTAGCCTAGTAGAGGAATTTAGGATGGACTGAAGGAGGGGAGAGGTACATTATTTCATTAGAGAAATAACAAGGGCTGGATGAGTTGCATAGTGGTCAGCACTCAGAATTAAACACATTTTTGGAAATATTGTGTAGATGCTTTCTGCAGGATGAAGAAAGTGATTGGATGTGAATGATGATGGACAGATTGGAGCCACGTGTAATTCCAAGACAGTGCATGTGAAGTGGTGGGGAGATAATTATGCTCTATACAGTGATAGAAAAGTCAGCAATTGCAGTAATGCAATGTGGGGAAGTAGAAGGAACTCAGTCTTGGACATATTGATCTTTAGGTGGAAGGAGACCATCTAGAAAGAAATGCCAGACATGAAAATTAACAGACGGAGAAGGAACATGGATGAAATGGTAGATCTGTGTTTAATCAACATAAAGTGATATTTGGTTTGAAGCCACAGCTGTTTACCAAGCGAAGAAGTATAAATGGAAAAGTGTAGAGCACCCAAGATGGAGCCTTGCGATACTTCAACTGACATGGGTATTGAAGAGGAGGAGTTGCCAGCAAATGACACAGAAAATTAAATGTTAGAAACGTAAGCGTAATTGAAAACAGAGTATATTGCAGAGAAAAAAAGAGATCTGGGGGACTGTAGGAGAAGGGAGTGGTAAAATGAGTATAAAGTAGTGGCCGTTACTTTCAGCAGAAAAAAAGGCAATTAGAGCCTTGGTGAGAGCAGTTTCAGTCAAGTGTTTAGAGCATAAGTCCAGTTGCAGGAAGTTGGAGGACAAGAAGTGGATTAGGCGGTTGTAACCTAGTTTTTCCCAGAGTTTTGTTATGTTAGTGGAAGCAGTGATAATGGTAGTTGACAGGAGAATTATGGTCAAAGAGGGTTTCTTGAGTATGACAATGACCTTTGCATGTTTGAAAGTGGATGGGAATGAACCAGAAGAAATGGATAGGCTAAAGATGTAAGAGCAGGTGTGAAGGTGGAAGATAGAGAAGATATTCACTGTGAAGATATAGGGTCAAGTGGGCAGGTAGTGATGCATGACAAAGACCGCAAAAAACAAGGCAGCATATTGCAAGTTTGTGTTGGGATGTTTTTTCAGTTAATATGTATTTTTATGTTATTTTGTATCTTGTCTATTACAATTAATATTATTATTATTGCTTCTAAAAAAAGTTTTTAGAAGCTTTGGTTCCGTGGAACTCTCTACAAGAAGTCTAACTAATGTCTTGAAAATGTAAGTTTCCAATAAAAGTAAACTCTGCCAGGAATTGTTTTTGCTAAAACAAAGGTTAAAATGACCTAAAGGGATTTACTCCATTCTGAGAATGATTATAGAACTTTGTTTGCCATGAATCTAAGAAAGCATTTATAGAAAGGATGTGCATAATAAAAGATAGTTTACAAATTGCAGGCAGTGTAACACTTTTACTTGTTATCTTTCTAGTACAAACTCTGTAAAATGAATATTTGTTTTGGTGAAGATTAAATCACTATTTTCCAATTGGATTGATTTGTAGAACACATGTTACTTTTTTATTTCAAACACCATTAGACCGATGTCCCTGTTTTTTAAAACCTGGACAGGTGGCATTCCTAGAATGTAACAGGTCAATGATGATGAAGAAGAACCCAAGATTACCGATAGCTTCAGATATCCAACCCTCATTCACACACAATACCTAGCTTTAAAAAAAAGGCATGGTAATTAGATATGTGCAATTTGTTTCGTTCTGAATGTACATGCGGACTAATTTCGAGCAATTCGGACATTCGGATGCTTACAAATGTTCAAATTGCCGAAGTTCCAAAGTGGTTTAGGGTTATGGGGTAGGGTTAGGGGTTAGGGGTGGGGTCCTCATTGCTGAAGCTACAAATTGCAGAAGTGCTGAAACTAACCAAATGCCATTGGTCCGAATTGCCGAAGCAGACACAATTTTTTTTTTCTTAACAGAATTTCTGAACCAAATTTTTTGCCTATGTACATCCCTAATAGCAATCAGAGGATGCCAACAATTGCTTTCCTGTTTAAGAATAAAAATTACCATATGTCCTTAGGATACCCTAATAAACAAAAAATGTGCAGTTAGTATCCTTCACTCACCTAGGGAGTTTATGAATGTCCCTGTTCTTCTAGCCATCCTAAGACAAAGTAAAGTGGACGTTTAAAGTAGGAATAGGCTGCAGTATTCCCATGTCTTGGCTTGTGTAATATTGAATTGGATATAATATACCCTAATTTTATTTTGGCGTCAGGTAGTTTTTGTAAATTACTAAAATATTTATTTTATTGTACTCTTTTTTTTTTTTTTTTTTCAATCAGCTTTGGAATCTGGTAAACTGGTATGTCCATGTTCTCATTGAATCCTGAACATGGTCAGGTAAAGTACAAGACCTTTTCATTAACTAGAGCTGAGGAAGCTGATGTGCATTTTATATTTTTCTATGAAACTCCCTGTACTAGATATTATTGCAACGTCACCCAAATAAGTAACTTTCATCAGAATGTTTGGCTATTTGTTCATTCATCTGAAAGACGAATGGACCAATCCAAACTAAAACGAATGAAATGAAGAATTAATTTTGTGCTGGATGAAATTCCATCCATGCAATTCTTTCACTTGTTTAGTTACAAGTAGGAAGCTACTGGCTCTCACTTTGTAATATTTAAAAACAGACTGGTTCTAAATGCTTAAGGCTATCATGCTTAGAGTGTGGTTACATTTAGCATTGAGTTACATGTTTTTTTTAAATTTAATTTGAATTTATTTTTGAGGAGTTAAACCTAGGATTCTAGTAAAAGGATTTGTTTCAGGTTTAGGCTTTGAGTGCATTTTGGGAGGAGTTAAATTAAAGATTAGGGGGAAATGGGTGTTTATGATATAGGCATGTGGAGTCTGAAGGGTTATTTGCAAAGTGCTCTAGGAACCTTTATACATCATGGATCACTCATTGCTGTTTCTGCTCCTCCTGCAAGGTATTTCTGTTATAGGAGGGTGTTAGTGGGCAGATGGTTAGTGATCCTATCCATTACCTGTCCAGCCTCACACACAGACATCGGAGGAGCTGGGACAGCACTGAGTTTTACACCCTCTAACTATTCTTGCAGTTCTGCTTTCACGCATAGGAGACGGACTGAACTACAGAGGACACCAACTAAGGCTCTTGGAACTCATCTTCCCTAACCAGCCAAACCTAAGCTCCAAATATGCACATAAGTGCTGTAATTAACCTCCCCCTAGAGTTCATGGGTGTAGGGTGCCTACTCTGCCTAAAGGGAAATCCAGCCCTAATTGACCTATTGTCCCCAGCCCTCACCAAATGGTAGTGGATGGGGGCTAATAATACATTTAAAAAATATCTCTCCCCTCAGCCTAATAATACTGGGGTAGAGGGTAATAAACTAAATACCTGCAAAATAATGTCAAGCTTACTATTAGATTTCTTATTTTTTTTCTTACATATTCTTCTCTTCAGCCCCATAAAATGCCACATAAAAATCCATAAGGCCGTGTTGCTACTATGAAATTGAAAAAACACTGGATCGCAAAAAACAACCCATATTCAGGCGCTTGTGGTATGGGTAAAGCCTTATGAAGAGTTTCTCATGCTATGCAATTTGAGTCAGAGCGCTTTTCAAAGCCAACCAATCAGAGTGCTCTGACAGGTAAATCAGAAGACTGACAGACAGGTCTTGAGATTTACCCGTTTTCGTCTGAAAATGAATGATTTTATGGCCCAAAATGTTTTTGGAAGAAACTAAAATTTCTTTCCTCTGAATTCTTTCGATTGAGATAAAAAAATTGGTGGCAGAAAAGTCTATAAATTCCAATTTGGCATAAAGTTGCTGTAATTCCAATTTTGGCTATTGCCAACCTGTAAATTGACCCCAATACGTCAAATCCTTTGAGAGAAACCTTTAGCAAAATATTATTTTCATTTTAGAAAGGTGACTCATGCATGACAATTGTTTTATGGCAAACACTGTTGACATTAACTACTCATAAGTTTCAAAAGGTCAATATTATTTATTACAAAAAAAAGATTAATTGTGCCATAGAAAGTAAGTGATTAAAGGTTTTACCATGAGTTCCCAAACCACTTTAAAACCGTGCATTAGCTCTTGCTGGGAAAGATGTTTTGAGCCTTGTGATTAGTTCTAAAACATACGCTTGTCCTTCTACTAAACTCCAGTTGAACGATTGTAAATATGTTACATTTGTTTGACATTAAATTTTACACAGCCATTATATCTTAAAGTTCTTTTATGAGAGAGGAAATTTGAGTGTGGAAATATTCCGAACATAAGCAAAGAATTAAAAAATATTCTACGTTAAGAGTTGGAAGGTACGCTTGCAAATATATGAATCCAAATATATTTTCATCTCTTCAGTTTGTATGCCATTAAACACTGTATTGGTGTCGAGCTTGCACTTACATGCAATTTTTTTTTTCTTTTTAAGAATGCATTGCTAAACTGGTGTACATTATGGTAAATTATAGTTTAGAGAAATGATTGTTAAAACACCGATTTAAGCCCACTTTCTACATAGAAACATAGAAACGTAGAATGTAACGGCAGATAACCGTTTGGCCCATCTCGCCTGCCCAATTTTTAAAATACTTTCATTAGTCCCTGACCTTATCTGAAGTCAAGGAACGCCTTATGCCTATCCCACGCATGCTTAAACTACTTCACAGTATTAACCTCTACCACCTCAGCTAGAAGGCTATTCCATGCGTCCACTACCCTCTCTGTAAAGTAATAGAAACATAGAAACATAGAAACATAGAATGTGACGGCAGATAAGAACCATTCGGCCCATCTAGTCTGCCCAATTTTCTAAATACTTTCATTAGTCCCTAGCCTTATCTTATAGTTAGGATAGCCTTATGCCTATCCCACGCATGCTTAAACTCCTTTACTGTGTTAACCTCTACCACTTCAGCTGGAAGGCTATTCCATGCATCCACTACCCTCTCAGTAAAGTAATACTTCCTGATATTATTTTTAAACCTTTGTCCCTCTAATTTAAGACTATGTCCTCTTGTTGTGGTAGTTTTTCTTCTTTTAAATATAGTCTCCTCCTTTACTGTGTTGATTCCCTTTATATATTTAAATGTTTCTATCACATCCCCCCTGTCTCGTCTTTCCTCCAAGCTATACATGTTACGATCCTTTAACCTTTCCTGGTAAGTTTTAATACTTCCTGAAATTTTTTTTTTTTATATATATATATATATATGTATATTTAATTCTTATTGTAAATAAAAAAAATAGCAATTACATTGACATGGTACATAATGGCAGGTATCGTTTTGCTCTTACATTACATTTCAATCAACGCTACATATCAAATCTTGCTTCCAATGAGAATTACACTAGATTGTTAGACAGGATATTTACAAAAATACTTTGAAATTATACATCAAACTAAGAAGATGACAAAATGATACATCAAATTTAAAGGATGCCTACTTTCAGGGTACAAGATCAACCTAACCAAGTCAGAGCTCCTACCAATGCAAATAGACTCCCCGTGCCTGGCCAGGATTAGACAAAAATTCCCACTGAGAATTTGCCACACAGCGATATTGTACCTGGGGATCCAACTTCCAACAGACACAAACACCCTATATGCAAAAAACTACACACCACTACTACAAAAAGCTCCCGAAGACCTGATTAAATGGATGCCCATGGGGATCTCCTGGCTGGGACGCATCGCCTGCATCAAAATGAACCTCCTCCCTAGATTCTTATACCTCTTCCAAACCCTTCCAAAACCAATCCACAAACAAGACTTCAGGGCCCTACAGTCGGTAATCTACACATTCAACTGGAACGGACGCAAACCAAGTTTACGCAAGAGCACACTATACATGCCCAAGAAATGCGGGAGCCTGGGACTCACAAACTTTACACATTACCACTCGGCAGCGCACCTGGCACAAATACAGCAGTGGCACATCCCACCCGGGAAAAAACGATGGGTGGACCTGGATCAGTTGATCTTTGGCTGGGACCTCCCGTCCCTGTACATGTAGGCACCCAAACCACACAGGCCCCTACCCCCTCCAACTGCACCCGCAATCACTCATGCACTCAACCTCTGGGACAAACTAAGAGACAAATTCGAACTGTCTTCTTTCCTCTCCCCCATGACCTCAATCTGGAGGAACAAACTATTCCCACCGGGACTCACCCCCAAACACTTTGCCCAATTCGAACACAGAGACATATCAAGACTGGGGCACTTGTACCAGGACGACAAAATCTTACAATTCACAGACATCAAAGATTCATCCTCCCTGTAACGCTAAATGACTGGAACGCAACTGCAGAAAAACTTTTAAATACTTCAATTTATTTTTTGTATTTAATTGAATTACAAAAGTGGATACTGTAGCTTTAAAACTTTTAGCAGTTTGTTAGTTGCAGAGAGGAACAAGCCGCAGAGGTTTTGCATAAAGCCAAGCAATCCTAATTAAGGATAATGCAGAGTTAGTTTGCAGAATTAGAGTTGAATTAGATGTAGCAGAAAGAAGTAGCTTCCTGAGTGCAACAATGAGGAAGGTTATAATTGCAGGCAAATTGAAAAGGCAGTTTGAGTTGAAGAAAAATAAGTACTTAGCTTCTGTGGTAGCAGGTTCAGAAGTATTAGTGAATCCAAAATAAGCAGTCCTTTAGAGGTAGAAGCAGAGGTCCATTAAACAGTCCGAGGTCGAGGAGAGGAGAAGGTAGGTAAGTCATTTTTCAGTCCAGGTACGGTACACGGTTAAAGCTTAGATATAACTTGATAGACGGTAAGAGGTTCACAGGAACTGGTTCAATAATCCAGCAATTTGAATCTGGCGCGGTCTTCCTATGTAGCGTGAGAAGACCGCGTCAGAGAAGGGGGCGGGGCAGAGGTCCGTCAACCCGGAAGTGGCTTGAATTGGCGAAACCGGCAGGTATAACCTGACACTCCCTCATGACTTTCGATTACTTTAGATATATCCAACTACGCAGCGTCGCAACAAGCTGTCACAGCCACGCTCACCGCTCTTTGAGCAAGAATGTGCGAATCATCCCAATAGACAGGGGCAAATCTCCGACATGTACATGACCATAGCCAACCACACATAGCAGCATGGGAGGCGGATCTTGGCCCCCCGGAGGACGCAACCGACCGATCGGACATCTGGGAGGCGACAGCCTCCATATCAATTTGCTTTACACACACAGAGCAAGCATACAAAACGCTGTTCCGCTGGTACCTAACACCACGCCTCGCCACCATGCACCAAATACCATCCAACACCTGCTGGAAACAATGCCGGGAGACAGGGACGTTCCTCCATTGCTGGTGAACATACCCGAAACACCAACCACTCTGGCAGAGTGTCACACAACTGATCACCAAAATACTGAACAATCCCTGCCCCACAGATCCTTGGGCCCTGCTGCTCTCGAAACCAATAGAACCATTCACTAGAGCGGAGAATAAACTGATGGCCTGAATCGCACTGGCAACACGAAGAGCTGTAGCAGAGCTGTGGTCCACGACCTGTTGGGGATAAAATCAGCCCGGACCCTTTGATGGATGTTTGCCAACTCTAAATATCAGAGCTCTGGAAATTGGAAATGAAAAGCAGAGACATGTTCAATAACCAATTCAAATTTTATTCATTCGTCAGTTATATTTATACCCCATTTTCATGGGTACGAGCATAAAGGCGTGACAATGACGTAGATTGTTTTGCACAAGTTATAAGCAGCTGTTTCTCGTTATATCCTACGTTATATAACTCATGTATATTTGATAAAAAACAGATATTTACAAATATCAAAATCTTGGACAATTAACAAGAACATTTCGAAATCAGTATGGTCATTCTCGAAAATGATATTAGATAAATTCTTCCCAGAATCGAAGATACAATTCCAAGTTTAAATTAACCCTTATATGAACAGCTATGATAGGTAGTGAGATGGATAGTTGCATCTACAATTCCCCTCTTAGATCATATCATGATCTACCTTACGGAAAATATCCATGGGAGCCCTGTGGCAGAGAAACGAAAGGAGGTATATTCAGACGTGCTAATCACATCTGCGGGACTTTCGTTATTTCTTCACCTCGATTTCCCCCATTTGCTCTGTGCCGTAGGTTTTCCCTTTAAAAAAAGAGTTTGAGCTGTCAATTTTCAGCTTTTTCAATTATCTGTTGAATACCTCTTTTAAGCGTACAAGTTAAATATTTCAAACAGCTGACATGTTAACCATTTTTAAACAGACTGAACATCATGTTATCTGTAGCTTGAGCCTTGGGTCAATACAGGCAAAGTGTATTATTACCAACAACGGGAATATTATTATAATTCACAACGTAAACACATATAGTCAAAATGGGAATAATATCTATTCCCCCTCTTTGGACCAGAGTCTTGGATTACCGGTCCACTCAGTGATCTGGGGCTAGGTCAAAAACACAGTGGCAAAAACTCATATTTGAGGAAAAAAGCACATCCGGGGAAATTCTGAGTGAGGGCCATGACTATGTATACATGTCATCCCCTCACGTTGACAGCATTAGTGACTTATAAAACCTGCACTTGTAAGTAAATATTACAGTTATTGGGATTGGGAAACACTTCTTGATTAGTTTGAAAAGGCCTATTTACATATTAAATCATGAGAACTTATAATCAGTTTACAATTCTAACAATTATCCCAATCATGACCTTGCGTCCTGTCTCCTAATCACATCCCTATTTCGACGATCCAGTCATATCCACATTTAATAAATGAGAATCCATCCTTGGTACACTCAACATACATCAATGACACATATAGTACATCCATGCCTGAATAAGCTAACACTTCCTCTCTCTCCGGCTAACTCTACAAAAATAAAAATAAAATAAAATAGTTCAATAGTCCAGAAAAATATTATAAGTCTTTCAAGGAGAATAAAGAATCTTAGACACCATAAACTCTGTTCCATAATCTTAGACACCATAACATAGCCAATGGTAGCAATATGGCTGACAACAAGACAATGTCAGTTCTTAATTCTTCTGTTTGCTGGATGTTCACCACAATGCTCTGTGCAACACCCCAATTGTTGAAAGGGTTAATACAGAACTAGCGGCATTAGACAGCACTGCACCTTCAGGACTTTACAAGTTAGTTTATGTCCTTATAAGTAAGCATCTCAGTTTCTTCGGCCAGCATGGATTTTGACCAAACAGAAAAAAAGGTAGGTAGGTCAGCCAGAGAGATTGGTGTGTAGTCCCAAATACCAGGCGGCACAAATACTCCAGTACAGTCTCTATAATCATACAAACACAAGGATCAGTACGACATCAATAAATTAATTATCTAGGCTAAATTCAAATTAGAGACTAAAGTTAAACCCTTAACTTGTGTAACATGTACTTCTCTTAGCTTTGCTTATAATTCATGAAATTTGTCCTGTATGAATTTGTACACAATTTCCCTTTTGAATGCCTTTGTATGGATGAGAGAAAGACTTACACTATATAAATGCTTGTTGGACAGGATGAGTACTAAAACACTAACATATACATATGGGAATAATTCTCAACAAAATACTGTTCTTAAACTTAAACCTTGATTTGATAATCCCAATTAATTACTTTAATAGACTTGGAATGCTGAAGTCTGTCAGAAATTTTGTGGACCCCGATAACGTCTTTGGAAACCGAAACCTTTTATAGATCTGATGTCCAAAAAGCCACCAGTTCTGTATGTGTGTGATCATGTTTTAATACTGTACAGTTATCCCACTTAAATAATCTTTTTGTCCAGAACAACTAGGAATGAAATAGGTGAAACAAAGTGATTTACTATTGTTCTAAAGTGCTTTGTTTAATACAGGTTTTGGAAGAGTTGTCTTGCTGTGTTAAGGCTGCAAGTGGCCTCTGATAAGGAAGAGGCAGCAAACTGTAGACATATGTTATTTTAAGTTGCCCTCAGGTCTCGGAAATCCACTTATTTTATTGCAGATGCCTCTATGATACCACGTTACAAATTGACTAAGCATACTTATTATTATCCTATTTTATTTGAGTTTTTTCACATTGCGCAGCCTATGCAAACAATATCTAGGTCCCAACTTCAGCTTGTACATGCTCTAAGAGCATGGGTCCTTGAACGCCAGCTGCGCCAGATTCTCATTAGCACCGGGCTCTCCTTTGTTACACTTTGGTCCAGGGGAACCTCTGGGGGCCTTGAGGTCCAGGAGCACTACAGGCACCAGGGAAGCCAGGGGCACCAGGAGTACCAGTGGGGCCAGCTTGACCGGGAGAACCAGGTTCACCATGAGCACCTTGGGGTCCATCCATTTTTTTCAGTGACCCTGCAATCCACAATTAAAACAATGTGTCTTACCATTAATAAATGGTTGGGACCTATTTCTTCCACGTCCTCTTTCTCCTGCCTGATAAGGGTCACAATGCTGTAAACCCTGTGATTGATGCAACATACTCTTTTACTTCTTTCTTTATATCAAAACAACCTGCTGTATCTTTCTCATGAATCCTCCCAAGAAATTCAGTTGGGCTCAAAGAGGGCTAGTCACAGGCCAACAGTTTGACCAAAAGTGAATAAAGAGGAAGCATATTCTCTATGCAGGTTGAGAATACCTAACTCACACCCCCCTCTTTGTGTACCTCTCTTTGTGTACCACACAGATATAATATTAATAAGCTTTTGAAGATTTATTGTGGATGTAAGGCACGGTTGCCTAGGGGTGTATACATAAACAGTGAAAGCAGAGTCTTCATTTAGGGTTTGCAATACTGACAGTCTGGGTCATAGGTGTAATGCAGACATGCGGTTAGGTACTTTTCCATTGTCAGAATACATTGAAAGCACTAATATATTGTAAATATTAAAATCATACTGCAGCTGTTTCCTATACCTGCAAGGATATGGTTGTAAAACTTCAATTGAGTTCAAATTGAGTATCAAAAGTCTAACCACAAAAACTAAATTTTATATGCTGATCAAAAATGAGTTTAATCCCTAAGCGAGTTAATTGGGTGACCTCTTACCATAATATGGTTCCTTATACAATTATTATATTTTTATTCTCTTCTGGGTTTGCAAAATGCTTTCAATTTACCAAAACAAATATAATACAGTTGTTTAGAATTGCCTCACTTATAATCATCAGAAATTGTCTGATCTCCATTAAAAATACCATTTCATCATTACGCTATAATCAATGAGGTATACTAGATGAATCTTAATCTTGGAAAAAACCTATCCTATACATCCATTCATGGAGGCGTAGGTTCGTATCCCACTTCTAACACCAATGAAACCAATTTGTTGAGGATAAAATCAACCTGGGCCCTTTGATGGATGTTTGCCAACTCTAAATATCAGAGCTCTGGAAATTGGAAATGAAAAGCAGAGATGTGTTCAAAAACCAATTCAAATTTTATTCATACGTCAGTTATATTTATACCCTGTTTTCATGGGTACGAGCATAAAGGCGTGACAATGTCGTAGATTGTTTTGCATAAGTTATAAGCAGCTGTTTCTCGTTATATCCTACGTTATATAACGCACGTATATTTGATTAAAAAAAGATATTTACAAATATCAAAATCTTGGACAATTAACAAGAACATTTCGAAATCAGTATGGTCATTCTCGTAAATGATATTAGATAAATTCTTCCCAGAATCGAAGATACAATTCCAAGTTTAAATTAACCCTTGTATGAACAGCTAAGATAAACAGTGAGATGCATATTTGTATCTACACGACATGCATTCCGACACAAGAAATGATCACAAGAAAGATAATAGACAGCTCGCATATGGATAAACTCACAGCACAAATACACGATTCTCCCAAACAGTTCCACAAAATATGGGACCCATGGCTAGAAGGGGACTCGACTATATCATGGTAATCAAAACAATCTACGTCATTGTCACACCTTTATGCTCGTACCCATGAAAACAAGGTATAAATAAAACTGGACAAGCAACCAGGACACCAGTACACACATCCCTGAACACATACCTACACAACCCCGCCACCCCACACTACACACGCCCCTTCCACAACCTCAATGAAAGGGCACTGCGCCCCAGGTGGTTTGCAGACTATGACCCCAGTCCCCATGCCCGAACCTCCAACATCCACAACCCATACCCAACCCCACCCTCCTCCTCCTTAGACAACCACAGAGCAGGATGCAGACCGCGACCCAGGACTTAGGTGATGCACAGAGGGACACAGAACCCCAATCATGAGAGGGATGACAGGCTCAGGGGGAACAAGAAGAATGGGCCCACCTAAGAACTCACACAGGGCACCACCCTAGGAGACTCCCACCACCTAAGACCCAAATAGCACAGGATGGGGACGTAGATCTAATCATCTCTCGATACCAGCTCAAGAAGCCCAAAGGGACAATGGGACAGCTCACCAACACAATAGATACACCTCAAATGACTACAGTTAAGGCAGGCACCTGCCCTTAGACAATATTTGAAACCTTAAGAAAAGTCTACCACCAAACAGCACTAACCGCAACTGGGACACATCCAAGGGGCAAATAACCCCAAGACCCACTGATGCTCCACAAGCAATCCTATCCAACCACATTAGCGAAGACACACCCCTGACCTGGAACCACAAAACAGTCCATAGCACTAGAAGTGGGGATAACCAATGCTTCACATAAAAGCGCACAACACCCCCTGGGCACTGACCTGGCTCCCTCCTCCCCCACCAACTCTGCGCCCCAGACTAACCGAAATACAGGCACACACACAGACATAGGAAGCACAACAATAATGAACAAGCAAACTGAAGGTAACTCACATAACCACTACTTAATGTTGTATCGCTAATGCATGCAAATGTAACACATGTCTGAAAGCGTGCCCTGCGATGGTACTAATTTCATTGAAACATATTGTACCAACCCACCCCCCCCTATTTCCTTCTGTACCCCTCTCCCCTCTTACCTATATTCATGCAAAACCATACAAATAAAGAATTTAAAAAAAAAATTTAAAGGACACCTGGAGTGACCAAGTGTTCGTTACTAGTGTATGATGTAAGTGGAAGTTTAACTTCCGTTACCATGACTTCCATATGTATGTGTATATTGGCTGTGATACGGGGATTGATCACCAGATACCCAGGGAGCGTCCCTGTACCCTGAGCCCATTCACCCTGTCTACATGGCTGCAGGTGCGTGTACCTCTCATATGCGTTACCCAAGGTTGCCATATACTAGTGTATCTGTCCCATTTACTCAATTTACTCATTGTGTTCCACCTTAGGTCTTCTAGGACTTGTTCCACTCTGACCGACCAATCCTTCAGGGTTGGGGTTGCTTTAGACCTCCAAAACCCGGTTATAAATGCCTTGGCCGCAGTGAGCAGAAAGAAGAGTAGGGAGTATCTAATCTTAGGTAGAGAAATGTCTAATTTCAACAGCAATAATGTGTCTAGCCCGTGTGGTATCTGAATGCTCGTAATGGCACTTGTTGCGGCACCTATTTGTTTCCAGAACTCAGTCACCTCCCCACAGGTCCACCATAGATGTATGAGATCCCCTCTCTGTTTCCCACACCTCCAGCATGTTGGTAAAAGTTCAGTATTAAATCGGTTCATATCTATTGGTGTGAGGTACCATTCTGTTAGAAGTTTATAGCTGATTTCATGTAGGTGGACGCCAGAGTGCTCATGGAATATGTCAACCCATTCTTTGTCATTTATTGTGTATCCTAGGTAGTTTTCCCATTTCTGGTCGAAATAAGGGGGTCGTAGCTAAAGTCAGGGTTGTAAAAGTTTAAAGCATTGAGATGTTGCCTTGGGTGGCGTTGCCCCAGCCCACAGTTGTTTAAATTTAGTGAGGTCTCGCAGGGCCATTGTTGGAAGGAGGAGAGTGTTAATAAAATGTTTTATTTATAAAATATTGGAAGGTCTGGGATAGTTGGATTGTGACTGTGGTAACAAGGCGCTGAGTGTTTTCAGCCTTGTCTCCCCCCATTTGCTATTAATTGGTACATAAGGTGTGTTCTACCTGAAGGAGTAGTCCCCCAGCTCCTGCTGGGAAGAGGGTATTATGATATACCTGGGTGAGGGTGATGGTGAAATATCTGACAAATGTGCAACCTGTTTCCATACATAGAGTGTGGATGGGGGTATGAGTATTCCGGTGAAATATTGAGTGTCAATGGAAGTGCCTATAGTGGTGTATCTATAAATGATTGTTCGATGGAGATCCACAGTTTAGATGATGGATTTATGGACCAGTCCAGGATTATAGTCAGACGGACTGCATAATAATAATGTATGTTCAGAAGGCCCACACCTTCTGTTTTTGGGTCTAGAGAGGACGCTGTATGCTATGCATGGTTTTTTCCTTGCCCATATGAATGAGATAAAGAGAGACTGTACTGCCTTAAAGAAAGTTCTATGTAGATGAATAAGGATGTATTGATTAGATAGAGCAGGCATGGTAAGATGGTCGTGCTCAGAATATTGACACTACCAAGCCAGTGGAAGTGGGGCCTATCCCATTGCTGTAGGTGATTTTTTTTATCTCACTAAGTAGTTTAGGAAAGCATGCAGTATATAGGTTATGTGTGGATGGAGTGATGTGTACTCCAAGATATTTTGTGGAGTCTTGTACCCACTGGAAGGGGAAGTTGAGGTGCAGGTGAGCTGCTTCCACCTCACTAACAGTAAGATTTAGTATTTTGCATTTGGCTTAATTGATTTTGAAGTTAGAGTCTGAACAAATTCCCTGATCACCTCCATGAGGTGGGTGAGGGATTTTGCAGGAGCTGTAACTGTGGACAAGAAGTCGGCGGCAAATGCAGATACCTTAAACACTTTAGTGGCGATTTTCATGCCTTCAATTGCTACATTCTTTTTTTTTTTTTTTTTAGCATTTCAAAGTCTTTATTATCAAAATTTTTCATACAAACAGAGTTGTACATTGAGTTAGCATAGAGTAAATAACATAATGAGCAGAACATGGTGTCATGTTGTGGAGCCAAGGTAGTGTGAGAAATGTCGTTGGAAGAATTCTTCCGGGTCACAAGGTATGATGTCCACATTCCATTATGCACTTATGGGTTAGTTCTGAGCATTAAACAATATTCATCAGTGAATTTTCAAACATTTAACATTGTGCATTAACTTCACTCTGGCTGGTCTTGTCTAACTTATTTGTGTCAGGTAGGTTATAGAGATCTTAGAGGCGTGAAAGAAGGAGATAAATAAATTGAGTTAGTTTTGATTATGTCGGGGTCGTACCGGTTGTGGTGGGGTCGGTAAGTATAGGTTCCAGTCTGGGTGCTGTGGGTTCACAGACCAGGTGTTGCTGGTTGATTTGCCATAGTAAATGTGATTCAACCTCCTAATTTATACTTTTGTGAAACCACTAAGTCCCACTAAATTGTGTCCAGCCAGAGTTGTCAAACTATAAACGGAGTGGAGGGGAGGGGTGGGTGGGGGGAGGGGTGTAGGCTTTTTAAGTAAGTTAGTTGGGAGTTGGTGTTCTGGAGGTCTCATCAGTTTTTAGGAAGTGTAGCCACGGGCTCCAGGTGCGTTCATAGGTGTTGTATGAGTGTGACCTCGAGTAGTGTATTTCTTCTAAAAGGCGTATGGAGTCAACCTTATTGATCCATGTCCGGATGGTGGGCGCTTCTGATTTTTTCCAGTGGCTGGGGATGAGGGCGTTTGCCGCTGTGAGAAGGTGGCTGGTTAGGGGTTTTGTGTTCTTGGGAACTGATGGGGGGAGGAGGAGGAAGAGTACAATTTCTGGGGATTGGGGTAGTTGTACGTTGGTGATGGTGTGAATCATCTTAATGATTTTGGACCAGTAAGTGCGGATGACTGGACACGTCCACCATATGTGGCTTGGGGTTCCCTGGGGGTGTTGGCATCTCCAGCACTGCGCGGAAGCATTCGGGAAGATTGCGTGTATTTTGGAAGGAGTAAGGTGCCACCTGGATAGTCGTTTAAAGTTCCCTTCCTGTGTGTGCGTGCTCATGCTCGTTTTGTGTATATTGGAAAACACGTGTTTCCAGTCTGATTGTGTTAGGGAAAGATTAAGATCGGATTCCCAGGCTTTTGTGTATTTGGGCAGGACGGGCGATATTTCCGTTTGCATCAGTTTGTATAGGGATGAGAGGTGCTTCGTTTTGATATCGCTGGAGACACAGTGTTGTTCAAATGAGGTGAGTTGCCGGTGTCCCTGGAGGATATTGGGGGTGGTTGATAGGAAGTGGGTTAGTTGAGAGTGACGGAATTTTTGTAGGGTCGTAGGTTGCGTATCTTCCCAGAACGCGTTAGGGGGTCTAATTCCTTGGTCGTCAAGTAGGGTGCGTAATTGCAGGTAGTGGGTGTGTGGGAACGCAGCAAAGGAGGAAGGGGAGAGACCCGGCGTGAAGTCCGGGTTGTAAGTCAGTGGATAGAGGGGAGATGGGTGGGGGGATATGCCTAGTTTATTTCTTATTTGTGACCACACTTTAAGGGTGGGTATGATTGTGGGGTGTTTTGTGTGAGCTTGCAAGAGGGAGATTGTCCCTGTTCGTTGCCACGGGATAGTGAGGAGGGGATATTGAAAGGCAGATTTTTCAAGGAGCACCCAATGTTTGGGGTTGTTGGGGATGGTCCATTCGTATACTCTGTGTAACATAGTAGCCTTGTAGTATAGTTCTACGTCTGGGAGGCCTAGGCCCCCGTGGAGTTTGTGGCTTGTAAGAGTGTTGTATGTGAGCCTAGGGGGAGAATGCGACCATATAAAGCGGGTGAAGGTCTTCTTAATGTCGTTGAAAAAGGATGTCGGTAGTGTAATGGGGAGGGTTTGGAGAAGATATAAAAGTTTGGGGAGGACATTCATTTTGATAATATTAATGCGGCAAAGCCACCCGAAGTGTGGTTTGTGCCACTTGGTCAGGTCCCGAGAAATAGTCTGTAGCAGTGGTGGGAAGTTTAGGTCGTATAAATCTGTGAGATGGGTTGGTAGGTGTACTCCCAGGTATTTGACATCCCTGGGCGCCCAGAGGAACGGGAGGGAGTTTCCAAGGGTGGATTTGGTGGAGTTGGCGAGGACTAGGGGGAGGATTTCGCTTTTCGTATAATTGACTTTGAAGTTGGAGACCCTATGGTAGGAGGTGATTTCCTGTAGGATTTGTGGCATAGAAGTCAGCGGTTGTGTAACCGTGAACAGCAGGTCATCAGCAAAGGCTGCTATCTTGTATTCATGATTTTGCACCTTAAAACCGTGAATGGCCGGATTGTCTCTAATCCCTTGAAGGAAGGGTTCCATGATGAGTACAAAAAGGAGTGGTGACAGCGGGCACCCCTGTCTCGTGCCATTGGTGATTGGGAATGGGTCGGATAGATGGCCATTTACTCTAATGCGTGCACGCGGCCTAGAGTATATAGAGCGTAGCCATTGTAGCCAGTGGGGGCCGAAGCCAATTGCCTCCATTGTGGCGAACATGAGGGACCAGTCCACCCTGTCGAACGCTTTTTCAGCGTCGATCGCTAATAGTAGGCTCTGTGTGTTCGATCTGTGGGCTAGATGTATTAAGTTGAGCAGCTTAGTGGTATTGTTTTTGGCTTCCCGTGCGGGCACAAAGCCGGCCTGGTCAGGGTGGACTAGCCCCTGTAGGAGGGGGCGGAGACGGTTGGCGAGAATCTTGGCAAAGAGTTTGAGGTCTTGTTAATGAGGGAAATTGGGCGGTAGCTTCCGCAGAGGGAAATGTCTTTCCCGGGTTTTGGGATGAGTGTAATGTGTGCCTCAAGTGTGGAGTCTGGTAGGGAAGGGGAGGTGATCAGGGAATTATATGCTGTCACGAAGGGAGTGGCGAGCAGGTCTGAAAACGTCTTATAGTATTTGGTAGTGAAGCCATCTGGGCCAGGGCTTTTCCCTAGGGGAGAGGTGCGTACAATTTGAAGGAATTCATCTATGTGTATTGGTTCCTCTAGGTGTTGTAGGAGGTTGTTGGGTACTGTCTGCTTGATTCGGGGAGCAAGGTATTGCTCCAGTTCGAGTCTAGATGGTGGGGTTTTACGTATGTTATAGAGGTCGGCATAGAACTCTTGGAAGGCTTTGAGTATATCCGGGAGTTTATGGGACGTGTCTCCTGATGGTGTTTTGATTTTGGATATGAAGGTGGATTGTTTCGTGTCGCGGAGTGCGTTGGCTAGAAGGCGTCCGCATTTACCGCCTTGGGAGTAGTATGAGTGTTTAGTAAAAAGCGTCTGCTGTTTGAATTTGGCGTTGGTAATTTGTTGGAGTTCTGACCTTTTCTCAACGAGTAGTTTGTATGTGTCTAATGCGTTATTACGTTTGTGGGAGTTTTCCAGGGTTCTAATTTCAGTTAGTAGTAGGGAGGCTTTCTCGGTACGTTGTCTTTTGAGTTTGGAGGCCATCGCTATGAGGTGGCCCCTGAGGACACATTTATGTGCCTCCCATAGGATGGTGGGTGACGTGGAGGGGTGAGCGTTTTCTTGGAAGTATTGCGAGATAGTGGTACGGGCTTTATCAGTGACTTCATTATTGTTTAGCAGTAGGTCGTTCAGTTTCCAATGAAAGGATTTTGGCGGCAGGTTAGGGATGCGAATGGCAAGAGACAGGGGTGCGTGGTCTGACCATGTGATGGGACCATAGTCACATGATTGCACTAAGTGGAGAAACCGGTGTTGTGTGAATAGCATGTCGATGCGTGAGTATGTTTTAGTTGCGTGTGAGTAGAATGAATAGTCTCTGGCCGTGGGGTGTGTGGTGCGCCAGATGTCGAAGAGGCGTGTGTCATCTAAAAGCGAGGTGATTCTTCTCCTGGCAGTGGAGTGGTAGGAAGAGGCCGTGGATGTGGTGTCCAATGTTGTGTCGAGGGAAATATTAAAGTCGCCTCCAAGGAGAAGAATACCCTCTGTGAATCTCTCCACCATGTGGAGATATTTGCTAAGTGATTTGCCCTGTCTTCTGTTAGGGAGATATAGGTTGACTAGTGTGATCGTGGTGCTGCCGATTTGTCCTTTGAGCATAAGTAACCGCCCAGAGGCCGTGGTTTTGTGGGTTTTATATATAAACGGAGTGTTGGCGGCTATTAATATGGCCACTCCTCTCGCTTTGGAGTCTGAGTAATTGCTAAAATAGCCTGTGGGGTAGCGCTTGTTATGGAGCGTGGGTGCTACACCTTCTTTGAAGTGAGTTTCCTGAAGGAATGCTATGTCTGCGTGCTGAGCCTGGAGTTCTGATAGCACTTGTGAGCGCTTTTCGGGGAGATTGAGGCCTCTTGCGTTTAGAGAGATTACTCGTAGAGTGGCCATGTCTTTGGGAGGGAGGGGGGGTGGGTCTTGAACTCGGACCTTGGGGTTAAACAGTAAAATACTAACTATTTACAAATAAGGAAACACCTGTTTAGCGAGTCCTTATAGAGTTATGTGTTTCCAGGACAACTGGTAGCGATGGCAACGGTCCTCGGGTATTTACAGGTGATAGCCGGGGATTGTTGTAGTTGCCTCTCTACTGGGGTGGTTTTCCAGTATTGATTACTCAGTTGTTGAGAAAGTACCCGACGTCTCGGGTAAGGGGGGGGGGGTGTATGCCTGTGTGAAGAGTGTAGTTTGTGGAGGGGGGGGGGCAGATGGGATCTCTGCGTGTGAGATGAGAGATTCGTCCGAGCGGTCGGGGGTGGGGAATCCTCTGTGGTATGGAAGAAAGTCGTAGATGGGCTGGGGATCGTGGACCCTTAGTCATTGCTTGGAGTGGTGAGGTGCGACTTCGGTTGGTGGGGTTCGGGGTTGGCATCCCTCTCTGGGAATTATGATGTTGTAGAGTGCTTATAGGTGGGAGGGAGGGTGTTAGGGATTGTGTGGGGCCTGAGGGGTGACCTTCTGGCGATATGAGTAGCCTGTCTTGGTTGGCCAGGACGGGTGTTTAGCTACGCTCTTGGGCCCCTTCCAGTGTGACGAGATAGGAACAAAAGGAACAGTAAACAAATAACAAAGAAGAGAACAGTCTATTACAGTTTTGGAGCCAGTCCGCCGAGCCTTCCCCCACGCCTCGGTCTGTCCTGGGCATAGATCCGCAGGTGAGGACAACTGGTGTGAGGCGCGTGGGAAGGCTCCCATCAGTGACAATAAAAGATACGTTATTAAAAAACAGAAATTGCATCACTAAGTACAATGAGTTATACAGGGTCCATGTGGGATACATCGTATTCGATTGTAAACGTTCAACGCTGTATTAAGGTAGTAGGGGAGATGGTGCCCCTATAGCAGTTGCCTCGCTGGAAGCGGTTAAAAAGGGACCCTGGGGCCGAAAGGCTTACATCATAATGTTGCATGCAAAGATATTTCATTAATACATTAGAACGTTAAAATTTTGTAGGGTACATAATATGGAGCATAGTGGGAGTAAGGGTAGACGGAGGGGATAGGATTGGAGTGGGTTGCATAGCATCTTACGTGTCCCTGGTCGTGGTGGCGGAGCACATGAGCACTCGTAGGGTCCGTGTGGGTGGCGGACCGGTGTCAGATGAGTAAACCGGGAGGGTAGTCAATCAGTCCCGTCACAGGGTCCGCATGGGATGTGCCAATGGGAGAGGGCACTGCTGGGAGTGTCGAGGCCGGAGAAGACGTGTCAGAGATGGTCTTTGCGTGTAGAAAGTTCATTTAGAAGGGTAGTGATGAGGAATAGCATGAAGTCGGTTCAGTGATGGCGGTCCACAATCTGGGCGAGCTGAAGGACTTTAGTGGCGATTTTGTGTGCATGTAGGTGGGCTGGAGCTTGGCGAATTATCTGGTCGGTCATTCCTCCTCTTCCTTCCCGGGGTTTGCCACCTTTGTCTCTGTTGCAGTGGGGCTGATGGAGCTGTCGGCATGACACCGTACCAGTCGGGGATTTGGATGTCTGGAAGGTCTAGAGCTCTTGTGAATATCCGAATGTCTTGTGCTGATGCCAGTGAGTGCGTTTTGCCATTGTGTGTGGCAATGAGAGCGAGGGGGAACCCCCATCTGTATCGAATATTCCTGGCTCTTAGCGCTTCTGTGAGAGGGCGCAGTGTGCGGCGTGCTTGAAGTGTGTGCCAGGAGAGGTCGGGGAAGATTTGGATGGGGTCATTCCGATATAGTAGCGGTTGTGAGGTTTGTCTCAGGGCTCTAAGTATTTCTTCTTTTGTGGAGAAATAGTGTACCCTGCATACCACATCACGCGGTTGGTCTCTCTGGGTACCGCGAGGCTTTAAGGCCCTGTGCGCCCTGTCCAACAGGATCGGTGTGTCCTCCGTTTGACCCAGGATGCGGTTAAACATGTCGGCTAACGTGGCATGGAGGTCTTCTTGGTCTTGTTCGGGCAGCCCTTTGATTCTCAGGTTGTTTCTGCGTCCTCGGTTGTCAATGTCATCTATTATTCTGTGCATGGCAGATAAATGCATTGTGTGTGATTGGATTGTATCCTGCATGTGTTGCATTTGTGAGGTCAGTAAGTCTCTATCGTCTTCCAGGGTGTTTACCTTCTCTTTCACTTGGCGGATATCAGATCCCAAGGATTCCAGTTTGGTCTGGAACGATACCTCCAGCCTGTCTAGCATGGCGGCGATGTCTGCCTTGGATGGCAGGTTGCGCAGCACTTCTTTCAGGCCACTATCTGGTTGGTATTGTGAGGCATCTGGGCCCTCCGGGCTCGAAGGGGCTGAGCCGTCGTGCGGGGATTCCGGCGCCATATTGGGGCCTAGCGCGCCGGCTTGGTGGTCCGCATTATCGCGGAAAAATTTCGTGAGCGCCCCGGATTTGGTTGCCGGCTGCTTAGAGGTGGTGTGCTGGGCAGTGGAGGCTCTTTTTGGGTGGCCCATCGTGTTGTTTGTGCCCGATGTTAGCGGATTCCCGATCGGCTCGGACGGAGCTCACTCAGAACACGTCCATGCGATAGCGCGGCAAGCTCCGCCCCCCTCAATTGCTACATTCTTGTGTACTGCTTGTAGTAAGGGTTCCAATACTAGAATGAACAAGAGGGGGGGACAAGGGGCAGCCCTGACGTGTCATTAGTGATTTGAGAGAGGATTTCATTTACCTTAATCCTAGCGGTGGGGGTAGAGTAAATTGCTGCAAGCCAGGTCAACTAGTTTGGACCAAGACCCAACAATTTCACAGTGGCCATGAGAAAAGACCAGTCCACCCTGTCAATGTTCTTTTCTGCATCGATCGCAAGCATGAGGGATGGTTCGCCATTGCGGCGAGCCCAATGCGTGAGATCGATTACCTTGGTATTATTCTTTTGCGTCTCTCTGAGGTATGAAACCTGCCTGATCAGGATGTACAAGGTCTTGCAGAAGTGGTCTCAGCCTCATGGCCAGCATCTTAGTAAAAATTTTCATATCAACATTGATCAAGAATATGGGGCAGTAGCTACCACATAATTCTGGATCCTGCCCCAGCTTAGGGATCACTGTTATCGTGGCTTCTAAGCCAGACGTGGGAATTTCCAGTGATGTGATAAGGGAGTTCAATGCGCTTAGGAAGTGTTGCCACCTCTGGTTCAAAGGTTTTATAATACAATGATGTGAACCTGTCGGGTCCAGGGGTTTTGTGAGAGGGGGTAGAACGAATTGCCCTATTTAGTTCCTCCAGTGTGAATGGCTCATCTAAAGATTGGGCCAGCACCGGTGGAATCGAAGTATCTAAGTGAGTGGTTAGGTATGTTTCGATAGTCTCCGGGTCATGGGTGCTATGTTTTAGATTATATAGTGACTGATAAAAATCTTTAAACACTTCAGCTATGGACTCTGGTGTGTGGGCCATTGAGCCTTTAGGCCATTGAATTTTAGGTACATAGGCTTTCTGTTGCTGCTTCTTAAGAGTGGATGCTAACAGTCTTCCGCACCTATTGCCTTGTGAGTAGAACAAGTGTTTGGTCCACAGCATAGCCTTTTTAGTATTTTCATTTAAGATGATTTTAAGCTCTAACCGAAGGGAGAGTAGCTTACAGTAGTCTGCTTTAGAGATGTGTCTTTATGAATGTTTTCTAAATCCGCAATTTGCTTGTGGAGACCATACCTGGCTTTGGAATGTTCTCTCTTAAGGTGTGAGCCCCACTTCACCAATTCTCCCCGTATAACACATTTGTGTGCCTCCCATTGTATGAAGGGTGTTGTGTCATTAGTGGTATTTTCTTGGAAGTAATTAGTAGGACTTGTGGAGATGGCTTGTTTTGCTAGTTTTTGTAGTATCAATGGGTTCAGCCTCCACTGGTAGTGTGGAGTTGGGAGATGTAGGATTTTTACCGCAAGGAAAACTGGAGTGTGATCCGACCACATTATTTGGCCGGTAGAATAGTCAGTCACCCTGGAGAGATCTTTGTGTGCTACTAAGAAGAAGTCTGTTCTCGTGTATGTGGAGTTTGGTGTGGAGAAGAATGTATAGTTCCTTGTCGAGGGGTTAAGAATCCTTCAGCATTCAATCAATTGACAAATGTGTAGGCTCTGTTGCATTTGCTGTCTCACAGAGGTTGAGTGAGATGGATTGGGTGCTGTACTGTCGCGGTGGGCATCTAGAGAGATGTTGAAGTCTCTTCCAATAAGTAAAATCTCTTCTGCGTGTTTTTGGACTATAGCTAGTATTTGTCTGAGTGAGGCGCATGGATTTTTATTTGGCAAATATATATTGACCAATGTGATAACTAACCCCTTATGTATGATGTATCTTCCTGAATCGTCAGTGATATGTTCTAGGGAAGTGAATGGAACATGTGCCCCTACTAAAATGGCCACCCCTCTAGATTTACTACTGTGAAAATTATTGTAATAACAGAGTGGAAATTGTTTGTGCCTTTTTTGTGGTGCCAACGATCCCCTGAAGTGTGTCTTCTGTAAGAAGACCATATCTGCTTTCAATCTTAGAAAGTCATGTGTCGTGTCTTTTCTTGGGCAAGTTTAAACTCCTTACATTATATGATACGATGTATGGGTGCCCATTTTTCAACGCTCACTAATCAAATGGTAATGCCAATAGGAATGAACGTCCTCCAATAGTAACTCCAGTAGTTATATGGAAAAAGAAAATATAAGGCAAACAGTAAAAAAAACAAAAAAAAGTATTTAATCAACTATTTACAAAAACAGTGCTAGGTTTTAAGGTGCTATAAGCACCAAAAGATATAGGGAGTCGGTTCTAGTCCCAGCTTCTTCCCAGTGTAATGGCATGGGACGAGAATGTAGCCTGTACTTACTATTAAAAGGAAATTATCGGTAGTGCACCGCTCAGGTTGGGAGTGGTGGGGGGTGGAGAAGTGTGAATTTAGTGGTCGTACAAAAGTATATGAGGTGTTAATGCATCCACCATTCCCTCTTGACTAGTTGGTATCTACAGCGGTCCCAGGTTGCCGCTCCCGGCAACTGATCTGTACGAGCTGTTTGTTGGTGTTATAGCCTATTAAGTCAGTTCTAGCATATGGCCAGTCACCAGGGGGACAGGTGCAGTCACTACATTGAAGAGATCCATGGACAACGGCTTACAATATAAACAATATGAAACATAACTAATATGAAACATAACAATACAGCGATAAAACTGTCCCACCTGGTGTTCATTGTGTCTTTAGCATTCATATGACTTTGAGTGTCTCATATGAGTTTCTTATCACTTGCCCAGTTAATAGCCTTGTAGAACCTGCAGGAGCCTCCTGTGTGTGATTAAACTTCAATTTACAGAACAAGACCTAAAAACTTGTAAAGCAAGGATTGAAAGCAGTCAAAACTATCTGATCATTTTTCAGTAGTTTATCAACAATACAATGAAAAACAAAGCAATCTTTGTCATCAGCAAAAGATAAAATGATCATTTTAAATAACTTAATGATCATGTGGATATACAATTGTAAATGTGTGTCAAGCTAGAAAAATAGATGGCATTACATCACTTTCAGAAAACTGACACTATAATGACTTACATAATCAATATAAAACAATGCCAATCAGTAAAGCTACTGCTACTGCTTTTTTTTTTCTTCCTATTAGTCGCTTCTCACTTGATTTTTTATTTTTTTTTGCCACGACAGACAGAACTCGGAATCACAAAACAAATTACACGGTACGTCCATTCTACATTTTTATTTGCTTTGTGAGTCGTCCATATGCCGTTGTGGAGTTACAGAATGTAAATGGCCTGCCGATCACCCAATATTCTGATACATTGCAATTCATTTGGAACCAAATGCACAAGTTTATCTAATGCGTTTACAAAAGGAATCCCTGTGTCTCAAAAACGCTTCTTATGAAAGGTGGTTCTCTATCAAATTAAGATTTGATTCCCCTCTAAGTAGCAGATAATTTCCATAGGAATTGTTTACCTGTATACCAGGTGACCTATAGTTGTTAGCTAAGGTATTTCATTACTGTGATTGATTCCTGAGTTAATCAATCAGGCTTGGGGGAGGGGGCAGTGTTGGTTCATTGAAAACCAAAAATATCAAATCCTAAACTTTGATTTTTTTGGGGGGGGAAGCTGAACTGATGTTAAATGGGAAATGACTCCTATGATGTTGTACACCATGTACACTATGAAAATTGCATCAAAAAGTTGTTGTTTTTTTGGCTAACCATGGCAGCATTACCATTAGGTTAGCTCCACTCTAAGAGCTGACAATAATTTAATTAATAGAATATTAAATTATATTAAATTACTTATCTAACGAAAGAATAAATGACAGTTGCTTCTAAGAGAGCAAAGGTCTCTGCACATAAGTACTGGCTCAACAGCCGGCCATCTACCCAGGAGGTGCTCCATTTAAATGGACACTGTGATTCCGCTGACCATAGACTCAAGAAGAAATCAGCGTCAGCACTCCGGGATACTGATGGTATCCCTGTCACATCTACCTTTTTTTCTGCCATATTGTTTATTGTGGGTCATGTGACCAATTAACAAATGGTTAAATACACATATAACTTTGATAGTAAATATGCTTAAGGCTCTTTGGAGATGAAATGTCATTCTTTTGTGGTGTGGTATTACCCAAAATAAACTCACACCATCAGTATCCTTGAGTGCTGCCTGTGTTTTCTTCTTTGAGTCCCTTCTAGAGAGTCTCCGGTCTTTTTTACTTCTCTATACCTGACAGGCAGTGGAAAATATTTTCTATTAAGACCTACCATTTTTTTTCACAATTACAAGCCAAGGATTTTAGTACCCTCTCCATTGATCTTACTGGGAACTTTGACTTCCACAGTCGTTTTTGGGCACACTGGTACATGAGAACTCCAAAAAAAAGAAGAATTCAGTCAACTACTCAGAACTAGGAACAATATATTGTTATCCTAGAAGATGTCAGGTTGTCTTTAGGTTGGTGGTGATATCAAACCAATCTTTTAAGAGGTTTTTCATGAGAAGACCCAGAATGGAAAGTTGTAATGACAAATGCAGAAAAGGATGGGAAGCTTAATATGGTATACAGATAATTGGGTTATATGGCCTCTTCAGATATGAAATATCTGCCAAGATTTTAGATCTCCAATTTTAACTCTAATTACCAGCAAATGTATAGATGGATGATGAGTTAAGATACAGCTAAACATTCTTTCTTCAGTGCCTATATACATCTCCAATGAGGCAAGAAGGGCCCCCTGTTAATTCAAGAGATAAGCTCTATTATTTATTGGGTTCAAACACATCTGGAAAACCTAGTGGCAGTTTACCTTCTGGGAAAATCAAATAACTGACTTCTTGGATTTCCTAGGCTCAGGGAACTGCATCTGAACAATATAATGGGAATCTTTTGAGCCATGGGCCAGCTGTTCATGAAATAAAAAGATTCAAACTGAAGGCATGGAAGCAGAAAAAGAGGCCTTAAAGAGTAAATGACTACCCGATGCAAGCTAGAAAGATTCAACATTCTCGGTGGAAAGTACGGCAAGTATTTTGTGATTGAGCCAATCCCCTGAGATATTTACTAGTTCTCATCACCTTTTCAATTTATTAGAATTTCTTACTCAAGGCCTGGAAAAAGTCTTAAAAGTTTCACATTTCTCTGCTATCACTAATTTTCCTTAGCTGGAGGCCCAATAATAACGAAATATTTAAATGTAGCTATTGGATTAAGACTCAGAAACCTAAAAAAACATATATGCCAGCTGGGATTTCCTCCCAGCATTATCTGGAATGTTACAGAGTTATTGTCTGATTCAAATTACTTCAGTTAGATGCACAGTAGAAATTCAGACACTAACATCAGACGAACCTTTTACATTATGTCTTGTAATGATAAAGCAATCTTGAGAACAGTTCCAGAAAATGGATTCCAAGGTGATGACACATTTTCATAGCAATCAAAAAAAAATCATTCTTCTGGCACAAGCTAGATAGTCTATGGCGTGTAAAGGTTTACATAGAGAGGCCAAAGCCTTTCAGGAAATTAAATAGACCAGTTGGGAAAAAAAAGATGTAGGATGTAGCATCCACTTCCACGACGAGATGATGGATTATGACTTCTATTGGAAAGATATATGAAAAAGCAGGCTTCTCTGTCAATTCAAGAGTTAAAACTTACTCTAGCAGAACAGTTTAAGCTTCCTGTGAATTATGGGCAAAAGTTCGTTCCAAGGCTATTTGTATAGCTGCTACATGGATCGGAATACTTTTGTGAAGACTGAAACAATAATATGGAGAAACAGTCCTATCTTTAGTTAATTCATAAATAAATTAGTTTAACCATCCCCGTCTTCCCCCTACCACCAGCCTTTTCTCTTGTAGCAGCTTACGTGTTGACTAATGATGATGTTGCCATAGTTAGTCAGGAAGGAGGAAAATGTATTATTAATTAGTAAATTTATTTTCCTGGCTATTTTCTATAGCTGCATTTCCACTTCCGTCCATTTTTGGAGATTCTTAGGACAGTTTATTGCGAGACTAAAACCCCCCTAGACTGTCATTTATCCTTTCTTTCATTAAGTAATTTATTTATTATTAATTATTAATTTCTTGACATCGAGTGAGCATTCCACTATGTAAATAGTCAGAAAATATACAGTAAGTTCTTTTTGTACGGCGACTTTTGTAGCACTTGCATCTTATTGTAAAATAAAGCTATAACATATAACATGTAATTTTAAAGGTAACTATCAGCATAAAGCACAGATATTAAATGACTAAAAATGGCTTTAACACAAAGATATGAAATGGATATGGATCAGCAGCTAAAGGGTTACAATTAATATTATTGTATGTATTTCGAATACACGAGTGACGTGAATCTAAATACTAAAGACCACATTTTCAATAATTGTTGGCCTTTTATAAAAAAATTATAAGAAATATAAAAAAGGAAAATATAGATTGCCTCCCTAATGGGTTGCACACACCTATATATAGTGGGTGTTTAATAGGTTAATATTAGATTTTCTATATTATGCCAGTGGTTACTTTTTTGGATGCAATATTATATGATGCCGACCTAATGAAACTTTATACAGTGACTGACTAAAGCAATGTGACATGTACGTTCATATTACTGTAATGGCATTAAATGCATTAGATATAATAAGCTCTCACATACCTCTCCATTTCTAATGCCAGTATGTGAAGCCCCGTTGTAGGTTATAAAGGAAACTGCACGTGTCATATTTCTGATTCCTGGAACAACAATGTGATTTAAGCTTTCTTTCTCTGCCTTAATAATTATTATACCTAGAACACTCCATTGGTGTCTCATCTTTGGTAGGAAATGGCTTTAATAGCTGCTGCCTCTGTACTGCTTATAAAAGAGAATTCAGTTTATGAGGCTGTCAGTTCTATTAAGTCTAACCTACTGATGATTATCATGTAAGGATATAACAGGGGATGAGCAGCACACGCGGTCTATACATGATATATTCTGTAAAAGTGTTATTGGTTGTATAGTCAGCAATTCTTTATACTGGAGATACTTTGCAGAACCATTTATGCTATGTGATAGTTAGACCTTAGAGACTGTGCTAGCACTGTGTGAAATGTAACAGTTACACTTTTACAGTTGCTTTATGCAGTTTATGCAAACTAAGAATAAACATGTTACAGTGGAAATGTCACCCACAAAATGTTTGAATGACAAGGGTCCTTATGGGTAGTATATAATTAAAGGGACACAATAAGCGTTAAAACCACTTCATCCTAAAGTTTTTTTTTTTGGTACATAGATGCTTCCCGTTTTCTCTGGAAATGTAAAATATTAGTTTTCCCTAAAATATCATGGCTATTCACTAAAATGAGAATTGCTGGAGATCAAAGTGAATTTTAAATTCAAGGTCTAAATAGCTCAGCTAATAGCTTCCAGTTATGCTACTCTGGACTTCTCACTTCAGTAATTAACCCTGTATGTATATAGTGGCTCTAAGACAGGAAGCCAACAGGGACGTTTCCTCTTTACAACCATCCAATTCGCACACGGTATGTTGATGTCAGACTCGGCTAATGCTTCTCTATGAGAAGTTAATGCTTCACTATGAGGACCCGTTGTTCATTAGTAGAGTGCAGTGATTTTATTAAGACACAGAGGTTTCCATTATGCTGCACTCTTTCTTTATTTCCCTGAGCAGCAAAGAAAAATATAACATCTAATGGTATGATAATAAATAGCATGAGAGGTATATTTTCCTAGTGACAGGAACAGCCAATCAGATTCCACTCTCCAGCATAATAGGCGATGACGTGTAATCTATTTCCTCTTTCTTTGCTGCTCCCTCAGTTAAGTAACACCAGGTCCCTTTAAGAACGGTTCTTTTAACTGTGGGATCTTTTAAATCTTTTAAATGTAATATTTGACAATATAGCTGTAATACATTAGTTTGTTCTTTGTATATTTCTACAGTATTAATGCACTGGTTATTCTTGGTATATTTCTACAGTATTTATACATTAGTTTGTTCTTGGTATATTAATTTGTATATTTCTTTATTTTTTTTCTTATTTATATTGTTTTATTTAAATTTAATTTAGCTTTTTGTGTATTGCTTGTGTTCCGGGACCTCCCTGAGCCCAGTTTTATAAATAGGGCTCAGGAACATCTTCAGGGACTATCTGTTCCCTGTTCGGTGCTTTTGCACTGTTTTTCGTGAGCCTTTTTACTGTTCCAACTGCCATTCACTGGATTCGAACGCACACACGTGCATTTCGTTCAGTTATAACGTTCGGGAGTTTTTTCCCGCAAACGCACAAAATGCCTTATACGTACGGCTATTTCATTTATTCGCCACTCTCCATGGACTTGGTCAATATGGCTCTGAACGAGCCGGGCGCTCAAGCCACTGGTCTCCTATTTGGAGACAATTTTGTCAAAGAACTCGGTTCTGTCACACACACATGTTTACTGCCTTAGATAAGCGCAATCAAATATGCGCAAAGTATTTAACCCTAGGGTTTTTGGTGGGGCCAGAAGAGCCAGGAGCTGTGTATCCAGCCATATTACCAGAAGTTAGTTTAAGCAGAACCAAGGATCCTATACAGGGCAGACCAGTTTCCTGGAACACCGCAATCCACCGGCCTTCTTTCCACAACATGTCGACCCTGGGTTGCTCTTGGACCACGACCTTATGGTAAGTCCTCTCAATCTACATTCTTCCCTATTGGTAGTGGGTGGTAGACTAATTCAGACATGATGCAGACCTTGTCACCAAGGAAACATTGGATCTGATGCGCAGACAAGCCATCATACAAATTCCAATGTTCACTCCGGGTTATGTGTTCAACCGCTTCCTGTTTGCCAAAAAAGGCAGAGGTGTCGGTGATAAACTTGAGACAGCTCAACACTTATGTAACCTATCACCATTTCAAGATGGAAGTTATGCATTGTTTGCGTGATCTTCTCCAGCCATCAGATTGGATGACAAAGTTGGATCTACAGGATGCCTACCTAACAGTGCCTATAGCATTACAACACCAAGACTGCCTGCAGTTCACTTCGAAGGGAAAGAAATGGAGGTGCGCGTGCCTCCCATTCGGGCTGTCTTCAGCCCCGTGGTGCTTCACCAAACTCATGAAGCCCGTGACTGTGCTGTTACGAAGTCGAGGAATACATCTGATAATATACTTAGACGACATCCTCCTCATGGCTCAATCTATTGAACTCCTCAAATCTAATTTGTACTGTACTTTGACTCTGTTACAGAATCTAGGCTTCCTAATCAATTGGGAAAATCCATCGTGACTCCATCTTCGGCGCAGCACCAGATTTGGTAAATCTACTGATAGAGCGATAATCTACTGAAGATGGACGATATATCAGCTGTCCCTTACATTAATCATCTAGAAGGTACGGAATCAAAGGTCCTGGCGAACAGGGCATGAGATTTTGGCAGTTCTGTCTGGCACATGACCTATCTGTTACCGCAGAATATATCCCCGGTCTCTCCAACACCACAGCAGACTGGTATTCCTGACACCTCAGAGATTACAGCAAACCCAACGGCAATAACAAAGGATGCTTTCACCCAAGATTGGTCGTCCGCAAGGAACTATGCAGTTCCACCCTTTGCATTGATTCCCAGTTGCCTTCTGCTTGGTCAATCGAGGGAGTTCCGGAATCAACTATCCGTCTTCTCAAGGGCGCATGGGCATCCGGCACGTGACAGGGTTATAAGTCTACTTGGAGCAGATGGCATGGTTGGTGCCTGGAACGAAACATGGATCCCATATCGGCTCCTCTGACTTCGACCCTCCAATTCCTCACCTCACTCTTCTATGATGGTAAGGTCTATCGCACATTGAACCTTTACTGTTCTTCTATATCTGCTGGACACCAAGGTTTGGATGGAGCCCCGTTAGGCCGCCACCCTGTGGTGTGTAGACTCCTCCACGGAATAAGATTTGCTCGTCCACCTTTACAGTGTTATTTGGTTTTATGGGACATTTCTATCATCCTCAAATTCTTCAAATCCTGGCCAACTCATGCCTCACTATCTCTGAAACAACTACCAGCGAAACTAGTAATGCTTCTCTGTTTAATATCCTGCAAGAGGGTTTCTGACGTCAGAGCTCTTGATATTATTGCTCGCTCATATACTCCGGAAGGTGTACTCTTCGATATATCTCGGAGAACTAAAACTTCCTCAAAGAAATTTTATATCCATCTTTCCCTGACAGACCACTCTTTTATGTCCGGTCGCATGCCTGCGAACATATGAATTTCGCACCTTTTCACTATGGAACCAATCGAAACACAAATTCTTTGTTTACTTCCAGAAACCGCATCTGGCTTGTTGGGTCAAATGGATCATGGTTTTGGCTGGTATTAATACTTCACTATTTTCGCCTCACTCAGTTCGAGGGGCGATGGCCTCTAAGGTCTCCTCGATGGGTAGCCACCTAGAGGACACTTTGAAAGTGGGCGACTGGTCTTCTGAGTCGACCTTCCATGGCTCTTATAACATTTTCAGATTTTACTATTAACATGACGTAAAGTCATGATTTTATTAACGAAACGGAGGCGAGTATTATCCCTCCCACCCGAGGATTGAGTGGATTTGGGTAAGTTGACTTCACGGTAAGTCTTAGAGTATAGTGTTATCCAATTTCAAAGTGTTTAGATTTTAGTTTAGACTACGCCTAATTATTATCGTACATTTGTACTTGATGACAGATAGTATGATTTATCCATACATCCAGTTTTATACTCGGATATTACCATATTTCTCCTCTCTCTTCCATCTTGATTTGACATTGCACCTTTACTGGCATGTTCTTCTTGTTGGGGTTTCCCTGTTCTGTGACACGCTTGTCCTTGTTAGGGATCGCAAGAAAGAGGAAATAGATTACGCATTATCGCCTATTATGCTGGAGAGTGGAATCTGATTGGCTGTTCCTGTCGCTAGAAAAATATACCTCTCATGTTATTTATTGTTAACATACCATTTGAATGTTATATTTTTGTTTGCTGCTGAGGGAAATAAAGAGTGCAGCATAATACTCGCCTGTGTCGTTAATAAAATCATGACTTTACGTCATGTTAATAGTAAAATCTGTAAATTGTCATGCATGTTCCATGTGTCTTCTTGTAACATTGATTGACAGTGAGCCAAGAATGCAGGTGCTCAGTAACAGGACAGAGTATCGTGTATTTCTACATTTTATTTTCAGACCTTTCAAACACATATTTATATGTATCATTGATCTGTATATATGTCATTAATGTATAATTGTGCCATATCATTTTGTCAGGACAGCAGCCCCTTTAACCCACTGCCTGCAGACATATATTAAAGACAGCAGTGAGGGTGCTAAATTCCTCACTTTTCTCAATCTATGATATAAAATAAATGAAAATAAAGAAGATGATTATTATAATTAGAGCAGATGATATCATGCCAGATTTATACACCCATGCAACAATATTTAATTTTTGCCGTTTCCAGAAATGACTGGTTATATTTGCTTCTGTGGTAAAGTCAGATATATCCTGTTTTCTGCCTCCATGGAAAAAAACAAAACTTGTAGTTTTGTGTGCTTGGATTTCAAAGAGGAGTTTCTGTGTGGTTGTCATAGATTCTGTAAACATTAGGACAAAGCAGTGTTCCGGCCTCCTGCTGTGTTCTATCCAAATACCTAAACCTCAGCCATACAGTCCTGTGTTCAGTTAACGGTGCACTAATCGCCATTTATTCATTTCAGTAACATTGTGCACCCACAACAAAGGGCAAACAAAACAGACATATATTCAGTCCCGACAAATGCTTGCAGCATAATAATCTCACATTCCAGTAACGCTAGTGAAAGAGAAAAGTATGACAAAGGTAACAGAAGAAGCTATTAAAGGAATATCCCAAGCACCATAACCACTACAGCTTACAATGCAAGATTTAGCTCACTGGCTGAGAGTGATCATCTGACCACTCAGCAAGTTGTAATGATAATTAGAGCTTAGAGTGTTCCTTTAAAATTTATTTTTGGTATTCCCCTGAACTATGGAAATAGAGAACCAGATGCCGAATATTAGGCTTGGCCCTCCCCTACCTTGGGAAAGTAAATTTGTCTTTGTATAAACTAAAAAAAACTCTCTTGTTTCAGTGTGGTCACAGTACCTCTGTTACATGTTTAATTTCCATTTTGTTTTCACCTGTAAAAATGTAAATGTCACTGAGTAAATTAGGTGACAATAAAGACACTGCAGGCGTATGTCATTAAAGTGGCTCTGTCACTTCTGATTCAGTTCATAAAGATATAATCATTGGTTTGCCGCAAGAGGAATTGGTTTGCTGTTTAACTCACCTATTCTCCCATGTCACGTCAGTCTCACTACGGCTGGCCCCGCCTCGCAACGCCTCCAAACATGATGAACTCAGCCAATGTAATGCTTTCCCACAGGAAAGCATTGGGAGGCTATTGCAGGAAGCATCTATAGTGACCATTTGAGTGATTGCCACTAGAGGTGTTCCTAGACAGCAATGTAAATATTACCTTGTCTCTGACAAGTCAGTGTTTACATTAAAATGCCTGCAGGGACAGGCTATAGATACCAGAACAATTACATTAGGCTGTAGTGGTTATGGTGACTACATCGTCCCTTTAAACTACTGGAACATACCTTCCTTACTTCCTTCGATTTTGTCTGGAAAAAAAAAAACATTACGGCCTACCTGCTTCTGATGCATGCTGCAATCAATCCCTGGCCTAGATACAACTGTGACCGCCGAGAGCAACTTCTGGCTTTATATTGATCACATAAGACAGCAATCACAGCAAAAGGTACTTCTACTTATTTTTGAAGCCAGACCTACTGCACCACAACAAGCCTGTTGTGGTGGTCATCTTGGATTTTGGCGAGCAAGTTATTTTACTTATACTATTTTCTATTGTAACAAACACAGTGGATAGGGACCAACTCTGTTTCCCAAATTACACACTACTTGCATCTTTAAAATCCAACCATCCAGGTAATGGACACCTGCTACAGCTCATATTACTCTCAAGGAGCAATGCATTGCATAATTACATTTAAAATGGCTTCCTACCAGTAATGGCTTTACTGAGGTGTAAACTTACAGCAACCCTTAAACCAAACTAAATGCCCAAACCATCCTTTTCTAGTCTGAGCCCTTACAATCTACATACTATCCTTACACTAATTGCTATCCAAGTCATTCCCGAACCCATAACAGACATAGAATCCCAAAATTTACTTACACACACACACACACACACACACACTCACCAACCCATTCCTTTGACATTACATGTCCTCATCTCTTCTGTTATAGTTCTGAAGGTGTTTCTTTCACACTCTCATTTCCCTTCACTGCAGACCTCTCACCCACTCTCCTTCACTAACGAACCCTCTTTTACATTATAGACTCATCTTCCTCCAATAAATCGCTTTCCCTTATTATATATTACATTAAAGTTCCAGCCCCTCTTCCTTTCCATTAAAGGACCACTCTAGGCAACCAGACCACTTTGGCTTAATGAAGTGGTCTGGGTGCCAGGTCCACCTAGGGTTAACCCTTTTTTTAATAAACATAGCAGTTTCAGAGAAACTGCTATGTTTATGTTAGGGTTAATCCAGCCTCCAAATCCTCTAGTGGCTGTCTCATTGACAGCCGCTAGAGGCGCTTGCGTGATTCTCACTGTGAAAATCACAGTGAGAACACGCAAGCGTCCATAGGAAAGCATTATGAATGCTTTCCTATGAGACCGACTGAATGCGCGCGCAGCTCTTGCCGCGCGTGCGCATTCAGCTGAAAGGGAGGAGAGGAGGAGGAGAGCTCCCTGCCCAGCGCTGGAAAAAAGAGGTACGTTTTAACCCCTTCCTCTCCCCAGTGCCCGGCGGGAGGGGGACCCTGAGGGTGGGGGCACCCTCAGGGCCCTATAGTGCCAGGAAAATGAGTGTTTTCCTAGCACTATAGTGGTCCTTTAAAAATCATCTACTTTAACCCACTTAAACATACTCACCCTCCACTTTCCATTAGTGATCTGCTTACCGAGTCCTTGAAACCACATAATAAATTAAGTGGTGGAGTTTGCGGTGGGGCGTGAGTGGGATTTTAGGAAAGAGGTCCCCAAAGAATTTTTGGGGTTTAAGTCCAGGTTGTTTTTGGACCCTACCAACATCCCTTATCTCACATTTACAGCATAGTGTGGGTAAGAATAATCCCATAAGTATTGCTCCATTTTTCTCCACACTACAGATAGATGTCAATCGAACAGTGTCAGGTTTTCTTGTGTATCGGTCATGGGCATATTACAGGCTGACGTTACATTGCAGGGTATTGGGGACACTCCTACCAACTCTCAACTTGTCCCCAGCGACCTCGGCTATTGCATTATTGTTGATCCTGATTTCTGGTACCCCTGACCTTGGCTCGCTATTGACTATTCTTTGTATATGAAGTGTTAGTCTGGCCATCCTAAGGTCCAGTATACATTACTAGTATTTGCATTTCGTGTGCAGGATCCCCGAACGTTCCTGACAACCAGCCAGAGAGGTTTGTTTCCTTCTCAGCTCCTCTGAGCTAACAGAAGTGGTAGGCAAGCTCTTCTTGAGTGCGTCTGCCTTCTCCCCATATAGATATATAAAGTATCACACAAGGTGAGAAGTGCAGAAAAAAATAGACAGTATTACATTATAAAATGATAATGATATAAATAAAATTATAATGAGAAATAATGCGGTAATAGGTGTCACTCCTAAATTTCGCACAGGGCACCCAAGGTCAGCCCTGGTAATATTCATGGTTCTCTTGCAGCCTTTACACAGGGCCATATTTAAAGCAGGGCAAACGAGTCAGCTATCCCAGGCCCAGTTACTCTGGGGGCCCCAAAGCAGCTGCCCTGTGGGGCCCGCTGGCCTCAACTATTCCCTCCCCCCGGCGCACACTCAGGATGGGGACCTATGCTAACCTTGCTTTTCGGCAGCCTAAAAAGAAGTGACAACCCTGTGTCACTTCCTCCCAGTGAAAACACAGAGCCACGTGGGAGAGACCAAGAAGGTAGTGAGGAGAGAGGCTGGACCAGGAGAGCCAGTCCCTAACTCCCAACAGCCTTAGCCACCACTCTGGACACCAGGGAAGGCACCCTTCAAGGTTGGAAATGGGAGTTAGGTTTAAAAGTGTAAATTGTACATGTGTGTGAATGTGTGTCAGTATGTCTGTGTGTGTGTGTTTTATTATGTCTGTCAGTGCATGTGTCTTTGTGTGTCAGTATGTCTGTCAGTGGATGTGTCTTTGTGTGTCAGTATGTGAGTCAGTATGTCTGTCAGTGGATGTGTCTTTGTGTGTCAGTATGTGAGTCAGTATGTCTGTCAGTGGATGTGTCTTTGTATGTCAGTATGTCTGTCTGTGTGTGTCAGTATGTCTCAGTGTATGTGTCTGTGTGTGTCAGTATGTCTGTCAGTGGATGTGTCTTTGTGTGTCAGTGTATGTGTCTTTGTGTGTCTGTGTGTCAGTATGTCTGTCAGCGTATGTTTCTGTGTGTGTCAGTTTGTCTGTCAGTGTGTGTGTATATGTCAGTATGTCTGTCAGTGTATGTGTCTGTGTGTGACCCCATATATCTGTCAGTGTCAGTATATCTGTTAGTGAATATATGTGTGTCCGTATATGTGTGTCTGTGTGTGTCTATGTCTGTCAGTGTATATGTCTGTGTAAATAGGTCTTGCACCTTTCTACTTTAGTTCCCTCATTGCGTTAGCATGAAATGTGTGTAATTCTTGCCTTTTCATTTTTTTTACACCTTTTGTAAATATTGTGAACCCAATTCTCATATGGGACATTATGACATTTCCTGCCAGGTTTGATTTAAATTTCCTATGCCATTATCATTTTCCATGACTTACTTAATGGTGATGTCTTTGTTTATATTAGGTATCAGAAAATCTGTATTGTGTTAAGGCCAAAAGATTAAGTATAAATGTATTCTATTCTAGTACATGATTTTTTTACTTATTTGAAATAATGAAAAAGAAAATCCAGCCTCTTTCTGAGGTAAAATAACTACACACGGACTACAGGAAAACATTAAAAGCAGTAGTGTGTGCAGTGCCAAATACATCATGGGTAATAAGCATAACTGTATTATGCATTTAAGCTCTTGGCACACATCACATGGTGTTATTGTACATGAATGGAATAGGGATGTGCCAGTTCTAATTACAATCAATGATCCACAGCAGATATGAATGAAATGAACATCTGTTTATTTTATGGATGACATTCATGAAAATTTAAATTAAATGACCTTGTTGTGAAATAATGAAGGCCTGTTTTTCAACAGTAGAAATGAGGTTGTCTGTCTGTCTGTCCATATTTAAATCAATCCATCCATCTATCTACCTACCTACCTACCTATATATCTACCTACCTGTCTATTTATCTATCTATTTACTTACCTACCTATCATCTATTTGTTATCTACCTACCTCCCTATCTACCGACCTATTTATTTATCTACCTACCTCCCTACCATCTGTCATCTACCTACATACCTATCTACCTACCTATCTGTCCGTCTATCTAGCTGCTAAACAGACTTTTTGAGTTCAGTGCCATTACTTCTGCAGTCTTTGTCTTTGTTTTTTTTAAAGTAAATTCTTTTTTACTTAGTGTGTTCAATCTATTGTGTGCGGTGCACTGTGTGTTGTGAGCAGTGAGTGTTTCTTAAAGTCTAACACAATAATGTCACAGTAGTAAATCCACTAAGTAACAACTAATTTTTCAACACAAACATCTATTTGGGTTTAATAAAGCCATGGTACACAATACACAATACACATTTATATTATCACCAATGCTACGTCCTAATACCAAAAATAAATAAAGGGGGGTAGAGGTTGTGTTCCCCAATTTACTATCAGCAGTGGTGCCATGACCTCTGAGTCTTAACACCTCTTCCTCAGCCATGCTAGTAGTATTTATTTGGTAGTAGTTTTTATGCTGCATTTGGTGACTCAAAGTCTACAGCAGCAGAAGAATCTGTACTTGTATTGGCAGAGTCAGCTAGGCCCACAAAGACTACCAGCAGCTCCACAATAACATCTGCTGCCACTTCCACTGGAACTGCACTTCCTTCTACCAAAGTAGTTCAAGTGTTACGCCTTGTTGTAGAACCCCAATAAGCAACTAATGGAGAGCATAGCAGAATCTAGTTTCTGGGTGCCTTTAGAGGCACTCTTTACTGAACAGACAGAGCAGAGTACCGAAGTGTCCCCAATATCTTGGTGGTGATGATATTGGTGTTTCACCCAAAACTGCAGAGTATTTTTATGTACCAGAGCACTTACAAGAGGAGTCAGGAGAAACAGTCCATTAGTTTCTCCACCAGCAGGTGTGCATTCACAACCTGCATGTTCTCCACCTTGTCAAAGTCCATCTCTATCTGCTTTTGAATGGACTCATACAACGGAGACAGGTGTACACAAGTAGTTCACCAACTGTCATTTTTACACAGGGGCAGATCCAGAACTTAATCTAAGGAGGGGCACTGGTAGATTATTTAAAGGAGAAATCCAGGGACAATAACCACTACAGCTTTATGTAGTGGGAATGGTGCCGTTGTGCCCTACCAGAATAAGTAGTCAAATCGTTTTAGAACAGTTTGACAACTTACCGGGAGTCTGCCGGGATAGGTGCTCTAGTAGGATATAGAGGCAGTAGTGTGTGTGTGTGTGTGAGGGGTGCATGAAGTGGTGCAGTTTGTGTGTGATGGACGTAGTTTGTGTATGTTAGAGGTACAGTGTCTTTGTGAGGGGTACAGTGTGTGGGAGGTACAGTATGAGTGTGTGAGGGGTACAGTGTGTGAGGGGTACAGTGTGTGTGGGTTACTGTGTGTCTGGGGGGTACAGTCATGGGCGTCCGCAGGAATCTTTCCGGTGGGGGGGGGGCATAATTGCTTGGTCCCTTTTTGACAATGTCATGAAGGGTGGGGGCATAGTCATTATCACATAAAGCCAGGGTGAATAGCATTTTCACAGCTATGGTGTCAGGAATACATGTTTGTATTCCTGATACTATAGTGTTCCTTTAAGCAAATTAAAGGAACATTCTGGTCACCATAACAACTTTCATCTAAATGAAAATGCTATGATGCCAGGAAGCCCCTGGGTGATCTCTTTCCTTTAAGGGATTAAACCGCTCTCAAATGGTTTAACCCCAAAGGCTTCATCCAGCTCCAGATTTCCAGGTTGCTCAGTGGTATTCGCAGGGCCGTCTTTAATTCTGATTGGACCCTGGGCAAGCATTAACTTGGGCCCCCTGACTACATATAGATACACACAAATACAAAACCTGACACACATGCAGATACACACTGACCGCATATAGATACACACAAGAACATACAGATACACACAGACTACATATAGAACACACAGACACTGACAGATGTACACACATACAGACATTTTGACACTCACAGACAGCCATACTGAAACACACATACACACTGAACCACACAGACATATTGACAAACACAGACATACTGAACCACACATACACTGACAGACTCACACACACAGACATACTGACACACTGACAGACATACTGGCACACTGACAGACAGACATACATACATACTCACACACACACACAGACACTCATGCAAAATTTGATAACCACCCTCCAGTTTCTTACCTTTTCCTGGAGGGTGGCTTCCCTGGGGTCCAGTGGGATGGCTGGGGTGGCTGGGAGTTAAGCTCTCCCGGCCTGGCCCCCTCCGGAACAGCTCCTTCCTCCCGCGCGGCTCTTGTTTCTGTGGGAGGAAGTGACGCGCGTCTGTCACTTCCTCCCAGTGCTGCCGAAAAAGCAAGGGCCCGGTCGCGCTGTTAAAGCACCACAGCGCCCGACCGGGCCCCTGCTGACACAGGCCCACCTGGTGGCTCTAAGTGCATGGGCCACCTGATGGGCCCCCATAGTTTGCAGGCAGAGGGCAAAAGGAGCAGCTGTCTTGGGCCCCCCAGCTGGGACAGGGCCCGGGGCAGCTGCCCCGTTTGCCCTGCGTTAAAGACGGCCCTGGGTATTCAGCTTCTGAAACGAAGTGTCAGGAAGTTCAGATTGACGTCAGACATCGGTGCTACATATTGGCTAGAATGGTCAGTTGACACTCTAAGCCAATCGCTAGTTCCTGGTTCATAAAAATATTTTTTACTTTTTTATGAATGGGGAGCTACTGATTGGTTTAGAGTGCCAGATGACCGCTCTAGCCAATCAGCAACAACCCTCCCCAGCAGCACTCTGTGCTTCCTGACACTCAGTAAATAAAAGTCAACACATTAACACTGATATTTTTTTTTTTTTTAACCTGGGGAGATGAGAAGGTCCAGAGTTTCCTTGCCAGGCCCAGGTACCAAAGCCTTATGATGCGGTGTCCAGAATAAAGTGGAGGGTTCACTTCACTTGTCCTTCCTGCTCCAATCTGTAGGCTCTCTCTGCCCCCCATCTGCCCCCTGCCCCCAACATATGCATCACTTCCCTGATCTCTAGGCTATCTCTGCCCCCCCATATGCCTCACTTCCCTGATCTGTAGACTATCTCTGCCCCCCACATATGCCTCACGTCCCTCTGGGCCATCTCTGCCACCCATACATACTACTCAGTCACCCTCTGCCCACCCCATGCCTCTTCCCTGATCTCTAGGCCATTTCTGCCCCTGCATATGCCTCCTTCCTGATCTGTAGGCTGCCTCACATGACCTCTAGGCCATCTCTGCCTCCCATGCCTCCTTCATGCTCTAGGCCATCTCTGCCACCCCTCCTCCCTATACCTCCTTCACTGATCTCTAGGCTTTCTCTGCCTGTGGCTAGGGGAGCCGTAATGTTGACAGTAGAAAGGTGACTAGGAACAAGTAGATCTCTTAGGTTCCTTCCCCTACGTGCTGTGATGGGTATGTTGTCACTACGTCCTTAAGATGCTTATCTGAGGATATAATAGAACAGTATTCCTTAACAATCCCCATCATCTTATTCCAACCAGCGTCAAAGGTTCAGTTGAAATTGACGTTCAGTTGAAAGGGCTCTCTTTAACACCCTCTTAGGATATACCTTCTCCCTAAATGAAAGTCTCAAAGCTCTTGCTTCCAACTTAAAATCATCTAGGGATGAACAGTTTTGGCGTAGCCTAAGATACTGCCCGATAGAGATTCCAGCTTTTAGTGGGGTAGGATGGTGACTAGACCAATTTAGGAGGCTGTTTGTTGCTGTCTCCTTCCTAAAGAGGGTAGTGTGTACTCTGTCCTCTTTCCCTAGTTCCAATGATACGTCCAAAAAACACAGGTTAGAAGCCCCATCTCACTAGTGAAATGCATATTAAGGGTGTTTGAATTAAGGGCCTCTACAAATTCCCTAAAACTTTCAGAGGTACCAAACCAGATGACAAAAATGTCGTCTATGTACCTTTTCCAGTTCAAGGCTTGGTCCATATACTGTTTAAGTTTAGTGTCCTCCCTAATAGTTAAAAATCCAAGTAGCTCTTTCGTGTCTCTAAGATATGAAGGAAGTTCTCGTACCATTGGAGACAAAATCCTATCAAGGAATACACTTATATTCTGAGTAAGATTACCGCAACCCGATACTATTGGTCTACCAGTTGGATCAGACATAGACTTATGTTTCTTTGGTAGACAGTAAAAGGTTGACAACATAGGTTCTTAAGGGTTCATAAAGTCGAATTCATCCTTTGAGATGAGCTCTGAGTCTACAACCCCAGTCAGTACGGTGCGTAGCTCAACCAAGAATTGTGGAGTTTACCTGTTCAGATGTAGTTATTGATATTATTAAGAGAAGTTTGTTGTCTTCAATCCTGCTGCTAAGGACTCTTGTGACTGTATCAGGTACTTTATCATCATTTAACATTAGCCAGGAACTGCATTGTTATTTCTGCTGTTATATGTGTATCTCTTTAACCACAATACAGTGTGTATTTCCATGTCTGTAGTTATTTCAAGTCTTTGAGTTAAGTGTAGGGTACTCATCTACTCAGTGGGGTGGGTTCCCCATAAATAGAAGTTGCACTGAGTGGAGGCACTGCGTCAGAACAAGATGTCCTGATCTCCCAATTATAGCGGAGGCTCAGGATCCCTGTCAGCGACAGAAGAAGGTGTAACTGCTGCTAGCTAAGGCTTGTTGCCAAGAGCAGGGCAAAAAAGGGTTACATATACATATGTGTGTGTTTGTTTGTTTTAATTAAAATAAAGAATATTTACCTTTGCCTGGGAGGGGGGATCTTTCTAAATCCGTGCTGAGCTCCTGGATCCTCTGTCCCTCCCTGCCGGCTGCCAGCAAAGTGCCTGCAGACTGGTAAGGGAGATCTATGATATTCCCTCTGGTTCGTAAAGGCACATAGCAGGGCTGGCACTTGAATAGCACTGGCCCCACAGGGGAGAGCATTAGCTCTCAGGGGGGTAATTGCCCCATTTGGCTTTGCAAAACTGGCTGATATTGCATAACCATAACCATCACAGGCTGGACAATAATGTATCCATTTTTGAATTGCTGTGCACCAATAGGTGTCTTCCTCCCTTCATTTATTTTCTTGTCTAAATATGGCCGATATTCGGAACTAGCCAAATTGCCACATGGACGATATTCTGTGGACGCAAACTAAATTTTAATTTGAGATAAAGTGGTTGGGCCACACTTTTTTTTGCCATGCACGAGTCCAGCCAGGGCCGGACTGGGAGAAAAATTAGGAGATAAAAGGCCAGGAAAGAGTATTGTGCATGTGTTTGGAGCCTGCTTGTGGTATTGCGTGTGTGTAGAGTGAGCTGGTCGTGGTGTGGTATTGTGTAATAAGGTCGGTTTTAGTCGTGTTGTGTTTGTGGTGTTATGTGATGCATATGTGGCTATGGGCTGTAGAGAATGTGTGTATTGGGGATGTAGCAAGTGTGTGCATACAGGCTATAGTGTGTGTGTGTTTAGGGGTGTAGTATGTGTTTGCTTACAAGGAATCTAGTGTGTGTATAGGGGATCCAGAGTGTGTATGTTAAAGGACCACTATAGTGCCAGGAAAACATACTCGTTTTCCTGGCACTATAGTGCCCTGAGGGTGCCCCCACCCTCAGGGACCCCCTCCCGCCCGGCTCTGGAAAGGGGAAAGGGGTTAAAACTTACCTTTTTCCAGCGCCGGGCGGGGAGCTCTCTAGAGTGGTCCTTTAAGAGTGTAGTGTGTGTGTGTGTGTGTGTGTGTGTGTGTGTATATATATATATATATATATATATAAATAATTTGGAAGTATTGTGTGTGTGTGTGGTGCAGTGTGTTGGGGGGGTTCTGTGTGTATGTGAGAGGTGCAGTATGTGTGTGTGTGTGAGAGTGCCGTGTGTGTGAGAGTGCCGTGAGTGATGGGTGTGAGAGTGCTGTGTGTGAGAGAGTGCTGTGTGAGAGAGTGCTGTGTGTGTGTGCTGTGAGAGAGTGATGTGTGTGTGTGCTGTGAGTGTGATGGGTGTGAGAGTGCTGTGTGTGTGAGAGAGTGCTGTGAGTGTGATGGGTGAGAGAGTGCTGTGTGAGAGAGTGCTCTGTGAGAGTGCTGTGTGAGTGTGAGAGTGCTCTGTGAGAGTGCTGTGAGTGTGATGGGTGTGAGAGTGCTGTGTGAGAGAGTGCTGTGTGTGATGGGTGTGAGAGTGCTGTATAAATGTTATTGTGTGTGTGTAGGGGGGGGTAAATAAAAAAAAAAAAACAGACACTATGTCCCCCCCTCCCTTCTTACCTTTAGCCTGGGAGGGGAGGTCCGGCACGCTGGGACTGGGTGGCAGTGTTCCCTGGTGGTCCTCGTGGGTGAGTGAACTCTAGCCTGTGAGGCTAGAGTTCACTCTCGCGAGATCCGGTCGTTGCCATGGCAACGCGCCGGATCTCGCGAGAGGAACCCGGCGGAGCTGCAAATTAGAGCTCCGCCGGGTCCTCTCTCCAGCCTGGCTGGCTGGCTCCCTCCCTCCCCGCCGGCGGCCGCATGTGAGCCAGTGAGGGAGATCTTTGATCTCCCCACCGGCCCGTCGTGGCAAACAGCAGGGCCGGCGCTAGGATAGTGCCGGCCCTGCATAGACCGGCAGGGGAGATCCTGGGACCTCCCCTGCTGGCCTCGGCCCCATGGCCACCGCGGCCCACCGGGCATTTGCCCGGTGTGCCCGATTGCCAGTCCGGACCTGAGTCCAGCTGTCCTTGCTGAAAAAGCGTTTGACTTAGGACATGAACAGCAAATCACAGCTGCTTCCCAGAGTGTAGATGTCATCAATCCTAACCTAAAAAAAAATCATGTAATATAAAAGAAACATGCTGTAGTGTACATTAAGGAAAACTAATGCCATCTCAGGATTCTCTGAACTTTTGTGTTATAATAACTTTCTCACAGCATGTTTCAATTTTGTTAGATAAATTCCAGTTTTGCTTTGATTACTTGGAGTCCTATGTGTAAGCAAATGTTCAGACAAAGAATATCAATATAATTCCTTTATCATTAAAGTCTGGACTTAGTCACCCCTATCTGTGTTTGGGTACTGTTCAGTAATCTGAAATCTTGTCACAAAATGTAACATAAAGAGCACAATTTTCTCTGTGTCCATTATTAATCTATGGCATATGGATTAGCTTATCATTTGAATGAAGGAAATACAACAGAGTCACAGAAATGTACCATGTACAGAGATGTACCACGAAACAGAATATGCCCTTTGCTGTTAATGTAGTTGTTCTGGTGTCTATAGCTTGTTTCTGCTGGCTTTTTAATGTAAACACAGCGTTTTCAGAGAAAAGGCAGTGTTGACATTGTTGCCTAGTAACACCTCTAGTGGCAATTACTCAGATGTCTACTAGAGGTGCCTCCTGGGTCAATGATGCACAGTGTGCAGCACTGGCATTCAGCATCTCCATGCTCAGCATGGAGGCAATGCTCCCCATAGAGATACATTGAATCTATGCATCCCTATGAAGAGAAGCTGATTGGTGTAGCACAGCATTTTGCCGCGCATGCACAATAGCCTTCCAATGTTTTCCTATGGGAAAGAATTGTATTGGCCAAGATTGTGAAACCTGATGATCTCAGCCATGGAGGCAGAGCAAGGCAGGGCCAGACACAGTAAGACATGGGCGGCGTGGGGGGAAAAAGGCGAGTAAAATCCCCTTTCTAATGTAAAAAAAAGGGGGGGCAAGGAACCCCTTTCGTGTCAGGAATACGTTTGTGTTCCTGACACTATAGTGTTCCTTTAACCGCTGTCTTTACTCATTTTTCCCCATAGACTGGGTGCCACATAGACTGGGTGCCACATATAAGTTTAGCTTCTTTGACATTAACATTAAAATTCACTTTGAATTCCCACTTTAGTAATTAACTCTGCTAGTTTTCTACCCAAAGGTTCATATAAGTCATTTGGATCAACGTTAAAAATGCATTACTTGACCCCCTAAAACCTTTATTTTGGTCACATCGTCATCAGAAAGCCCTTGCATTCTTTATATGGATAAAATATTGTAGTGAGCTTAGGGTACGGGGCGATCAGGGTGTCAGATGAAAACAGAATACGTTTTTTTTTTTTTTTCTTTCAATCAGTCTCTTTAGTGAAAAGGTCAGTAATGTTTACCAATGCTTTCACCTTGTGTTATCTTGGAAATCAATCCTACCCAGTTGCACTTCACTGTGAACTTAATACTGATAGAGTTACAACTGAGTTTCCTGGAAGAACTGACATAGGGACTGAGATCCTGCTGTGCAAGCGGTGCCATGTAAATGCTGGCGTAGATGGGGCACATTCATCATGTTTTCTAGGAAGTTCAGAAGTGTTAATTACGTAGGATCTAACGTTGCCCCCATATAGAAAGATAATTAACAGATGTGTCGCATGCTTGCATCATACATTGATGAACTTTTGGGTACTGCAAAAATCAGTGGGACGCTTAGGTTATATATAGGCTTTAGAAATATGATAATATAATATTTCATATCCATTATGCTTAGCGGCTTATTCCTGAGACAGTACCGCAGGAGCTAATGGGGGAAACTCTGTAAGATCTGCAGAACACACTGTCGGCATTAAAGGAGCACTATAGTGTGTTAGGAATCCAAACACAGGGCCGGACTGGGAATGAAAAGCACAGTGTGCAGATATGGAGGCGGGAAAAAAACTGAAAATTGAAAACTATCTCTGAAACAAAAAAGAAAGCAGTCGTTGGGCTTCAAAATAAACAAAAGAGCGGATTTATTGTAAGAAGATGTGTATTTGCATATAATCAATGTTTCAGTCCAACTACCTTAACATATTAAGAATAGTTTAGTAATTGGACTGAAATTGTGAATATATGCTATTGCACAGTGTGACGAGAGCAATCTCGCCACATTGCATTGGAGAAGCCTGGTTTCTCTCCTGTTGCCTTTGGATTATGGCCCCATGTTAAAAGGTTTGATTTTCCCCTGCAAAGACATGAAAGCCGGGTCATTTGGTGCTTGCCCTATTTGAGCGGTGATACCCCAGATAGCTATGCCATGGAGCCCATTCGTATAATGAGAGACTATGGGAAAGACTTTGGCTCCCTGGCAATGTAACTGTATGTGTGTGCTCTGAGCGCCATTCAGTAATAATGTGCGCTCAGATCTGAGCTATCTGGGGATATGTTGAATGTACCTGTTTTGTACAATTCCTGTTCAGCGGATTGGTGTTCTGCAGTAGCTGTACCTGTGTCTCTGGAAGGGAAGATCTACTAAACGGCGGTTTAATCCTTTTATGCCTGGGGGTGCCGTTACACACAGCAGTAAAAAAAAAATGACGTTATCTTGTTTATTTTGAAGTAATACGAGTGTACACTTCACTTTGTCTGACAACTGGATGATCTCAGTCAACGTCAATTTAATTCCAATAGGAAAGTATTGGGAGGCTATTGCGCAATCAGCCTCTTCTCAGCAATGTATTTCTATGGGGAGCATTCACCTCCTCCATGCAGAGCGGGGAGATGCTCAACATAGGTGCTGCACACTGTGTGTTTCATTACCCTCCAGCCCTTCATGTGTTTCATTAACCACAGCCCTCCATGTGTCTCATTAGCTTCCTCAGCCCCTCCATGTGTCTTATTAGATCCCCAGCCCTCCATATGTCTCAGTAGCCCCCCCCCCCGTGTCCCTATAGCCCCCTTCCCAGCCTTCCATGGGTCTCATTACCCCCACCAAACCCTCAATCTGTCTTATTACACCCTCTACAGTCTTCCATGTGTCTCATTCCACCCCCTCAGACTTACATGTGTCTTATAAGCCCCCATCCATCCTTGTTTCTCAGTCCACCCCCTCAGACATCCATGTATCTCAATCCATCCCCCCAGACCTCAATATGTCTTATTAGCAACCCAGCCCCTCTGTGTGTCCCTATAGCCCCCTCCCAGCGCACCATATGTTCCTATAGTCCGCCTCCCAGCCCTCCATGTCTCTCATTAGTCCCCCCAGCCCTCCATGTGTCTCATTTGCCCCTCCCCCCAGCCCTCCATGTGTCTAATTGCTCCCAGTGTCTCATTAGCCCCCCCCAGTCCTCCATAGAAACATAGAATGTGACAGCAGATAAGAACCATTCGGCCCATCTAATCTGCCCAATTTTTTAAATACTTTCATTAGTCCCTGGCCTTATCTTATAGTTAGGATAGCCTTATGCCTATCCCACGCATGCTTAAACGCCTTTACTGTGTTAACCTCCACCACTTCGGCTAGAAGGCTATTTCATGCATCCACTACCCTCTCAGTAAAGTAATACTTCCTGATATTATTTTTAAACCTTTGCCCCGCTAATTTAAGACTATGTCCTCTTGTTGTCGTAGTTTTTCTTCTTTTAAATATAGTCTCCTCCTTTACTGTGTTGATTCCCTTTATGTATTTAAATGTTTCTATCATATCCCCCCTGTCTCGTCTTTCCTCCAAGCCATACATGTTAAGATCCTTTAACCTTTCCTGGTAAGTTTTATCCTGCAATCCATGAACCAGTTTAATAGCCCTTCACTGAACTCTCTCTAAGGTATCAATATCCTTCTGAAGATACGGTCTCCAGTACTGTGTACAATACTCCAAGTAAGGTCCCACCAGTGTTCTGTACAATGGCATGAGCACTTTGGTCTTTCTACTGCTAATACCTCTCCCTATACAACCAAGCATTCTGCTTGCATGTCTCATTAGCCCTCTCATGTGTCCCATACCCCCTCCAAGCCCTCCATGTGTTCCATTAGCCCCCTCCCAGCCCTGTATGTGTCTCATTAGCCCTCCCACATGTCTCAGTAGCCCCACCCCTTATGTCCCATTAGCCACCCAGCCCTCCATGTGTCCATATAGCCCCTTTAGCACTTTTTCTAGTGCCATGATATCGTTCTTTAGAACAGGTGCCCAAAATTGCACAGCATATTCAAGGTGTGGTCTTACCAGCGATTTATAAAGAGGCAAAATTATATTTTCATCCTGAGAATTTATGCCCCTATTTATACATGAAAAAACCTTACTGGCCTTAGTAGTGACCTATGTTTCATAAAACCATGCTGATTATTGCTAATTACAAAGTTCTTCCCAATGAATTCTTGAATATTATCCCTTAATAGACCTTCAAATATTTTCCCGGTCACAGAAGTTAAGCTCATAGGTCTATAATTTCCAGGCAAGGATTTTGAACCATTTTTAAATATAGATATGACATCTGCCTTCCTCCAATCCACCTGTACAATACCTGAAACAAAAGAATCTTGAAAGATTAAATACAGAGGTTCACTTATTTCCCCACTTAGCTCCTTAACTACTCGTGGGTGAATGCCGTCAGGCTCCGGAGCTTTATTTACATTAATTTTCTTTAACTGCTGTAGCACCTTGTCTCGACTCATCCAATCACAAGTTATCTTCAAAATTTTACAGCAATAATTTGCATATCTCTTGCCATAGGATCCTCATTAATATATACTGAAGAAAAATAGTTATTTAAAATGTCTGCCTTTTCCTGGTCTTCATTAACTAACAGACCCATCTCTGTTTCCAGTGTACCTACACTTTCATTTTTTTTTATTATTTTTTTTAGAATTGATGTACTTGAAAAAGATTTTGGGGTTTTGCATTCTTTGGCTATACATTTCTCATTTTCTAGTTTAGCCACTTTAATTGCCTTTTTGCAAGCATTATTAGCTTCCTTATATCTTATATAGGATGTCTCTGATTTTGCCATTTTCTTATTTTTAATCCCTTGTTTTACTTCTCTACTAAGCCACATTGGCTTCTATCTGTTTCTTTTATATTTATTACCCATTGGTACATACTGAGAAATGTACCTTTCTAATATTTGTTTGAATAGTTGTTTGAACATTTATCCTCTGTTTTTTTTTCACTAAGGAGTTTATGCCAGTCGATATGTTGTAGAGCTGCCCTAATCTTATTGAAATTGGCTTTTTAAAAATTATACGTTTTAGTATACCCCACGTGCTTGTGTTTTTTTTTTTTTTTTAGTTTATTTCAAAGATTACCATATTGTGATCACTATTTCCCAAATGCTCCCCTACTTGAATTTTGGTCTAAAGGTCAATATTGTTTGTTATAACGAGATCCAGACAAGCATCCTTTCTAGTTGGTGCTTGTACCAGTTGTGTGACATGAAGGTGTCATTTAACACATTCAAAAAGCTGATTCCCCTTGCTGAAGTACTAGTCACTCTATCCCAATTTATGTCCGGTAATTAAAATCTCCAATATTTAACATGTTACCCCGATTTGCAGCTTTCCCAATTTGATCTAACAGCTGTTCTTCCTCATTAATATTTCCATTAGGTGGTTTATAACATATCCCAACCAATAGTTTATTTACCTTTGTTTGCCCCAAGCAGATATCTACCGATAAAGCTTCTACATTCTCCTCGTCACACTCCACATGCCTAAGATTTGACTTAAACTCATGGTTAACATACAAACATACCCCACCACCCTTCTTGTTTTTCCTATCCTTCCTAAATAACGTGTACCGATTTAAATTAACTGCCCAGTCATGTGTATCATCGCACCATGTTTTTGGAATGCCTAATATATCATATTGTTTAGTGTATGCTATTGCCTCTAGTTCCCCCATTTTGTTATATAGGCTCCTTGCATTAGTAAGCAAATATTTAAAATTATTATGAGTCATTTGTACTTGTACATTTTTATCAATATTACAAACCTTCTCTGTTCTGAGCTTTCCCCTCCCCCATCTCCGCCCCCCTTATAATGAGCTAAAGCCTTTCTATCCTATATCCATTTTCTAGATTGCTTTGACCCTCCTCCCCTACTATTAGTTTAAAATCTCCTCCAACCTTCTAGCCATCCTAACCCCCAGCACAGAAGACTCTCTTCCGTTTAGTTGCAATCCATCACAACTATACAGGTTGTACCCAAGCCCAGTGCTCTAAAACCCCAAACCCTCTTTCCTGCACCAAGACTTTAGCCACGCATTGACCTCTCTAATCTCCCGCTGCCTTTCTGCTGTAGCGCGCGGCACAGGTAATATTTCTGAAAATATTACCTTGGAGGTCTTTTTCTTTAGCTTACTTCCTAGTTCCCTGAACTCGTTATTTAGGACCTGCCATTTTCCTCTGACTTTGTCATTGGTACCAATATGGACCATGACAGCTGGGTCATCCCCAGCCCCTCCCAATAATCCCTCCACTCTGTCGGCAACATGCCTGACCTAGGCACCCGCAAGACAGCAAACTGTCTGGTTTCCCCTGATATTACAGTTCCACTCCTCTCTCGTGCACCCTCTGTGATGCTGGGAGCCGGAAAATGACATAATTTCAGCCCTGGCATGCTAAACAGCGCTTGGGAGGAGTGAGAAACTGCCACAGCTCAGACCCACACTGGACCCCAGCGAGAGGTAGGAAGGCTGGATGGACCTCAAATTTGTCTGTCAGTGAGTGTGTAAATGTGTGTGTCAGTGAGTGTGTGTCAGTGATTGTGTGTGTCAGTGATTGTGTGTCAGTGATTGTGTGTGTCTGTCAATGTGTGTATATATCTGTCAGTGTGTGTGTCTGTCAATGTGTGTATATATCTGTCAGTGTGTGTGTGTCTGTCAGTGCGTGTGTGTGTGTCTGTCAGTGCATGGTTGTGTTTGTGTCTGTGTCATTGTAAGGACAATTAATTGCAAATAGATGAAAGTCAACTAAATATCTTCACACCTAAATAACATAATTAAGAAATACATTGTAAAATAATTAGATATTTTTATATTTTTAACATAGATTTGATTTTGATTTTTACTAGTTCATCATTTAACATAATTCTTTATTCATGTAAAATATACATGTGACAGTGATGTGTAAACTGAAGTGGGGAAAAAAGCAAGACATATTAACCTTCAAATATCGTAAACTGTGAGGTTTTATTTCTTGACAAGATCCTTCCAAGCCTTTAACAAGGGTCTGATTAACCCTTTAAAAGGTACCTGAAGGAATGATAATTTGCTAAAAGCTTTCGGTACTAAATAACACACTTTGATATTATTGGGTGGGTGTAAGCAGAAAAGAGAGGTCTGATTCTGATTTACATTCCCCCCTTTGTAATATTGCTAGAGGAGGGATATTTGGCATGTGCTTTGAGTGATATGAGATTTCTCTAATCTACTTTTTGTTGCTCATTTGATCAGTACATTTTGTGTGCTCAATTTTAATCTCCGAACTAAATACATAACTTAGCATTTTTCATAATTTGTAATGTGACTTGCAAAAAAAATTAAATATATTATTAGTTATGATCCATCTTGTATAAGCAGCAATCAGCAGGGCAGCTGACATCATCTGGATTGTTCTTATTCCAATTTATAAAACTATGAAGCATTTTCCCTTTTGTTATGTCTTACTAGCAGGAAACATCCTACCCATTTTTTACTTATTTTTAGAATAAATTCTAACGGGAGAAAAAAAACAAAAAAACAACATACTCAAGCAGCACGATTTTCTTTGGAACAAACAAGGAAAAAATTATGAAACCGACTGACTGTATTTTAGCTCAGATGCGGTAAATGGATTATATAAATTCATGTTCAAGGATTACAATTCCACTTATGCAGAATCCACATGTGCTATCTGGACTTCTTCTATATTTAATTTAACTATTTTTCTAGGTATAATAACACTTGCATATCCTTTTAACATGGCAAGTCTTTCATGTATAAATATAGGAATATAGAATTATAGCCATTTTTACTGAAATCAGCACGTTTACAAAATTCTTCTCACATAAAACAACAGTGTTTTATGTATTTAAAGTGTTCTCTTAATACTATACCGGCACAACTGCCCCATTATTTGCACTTTTCAGCCTGTGCATATACTATATTGAAATAAATGTAAGGGGGGCAGAGTCTGACCTTTGAGCTGCCAGGACATTTGAAGCATGTGATTCTGTCTATTTGGCTAAATTTTCCTGACCATCCAGCTAAAATCTTACAAAGGTGTAGTACCCAAGTCGAGGGTGCACAGATGACTCATTCGAGACTTTACCCGAGTCACACAGCCAGCTGGACTCCAAAGCACTTGGCCGGAGCATGCTGTGGAAGGAGCTTGGGAGAGGCGGTCCCTCTTCTCGCTCATCAGCTCACGGGGTAGCCCAGCCGAACTCGTATAACCCTCTTGGAGCAGCTGGGGATATCTCGGTCCCTACTGAACAGTATCTGTCTGCTTTAGCTGCACCTACCTCTTGTCAATGGCTGTTACAGACTCAAACTTCATCTGCCTAAAATGGTGGATGCCCATCCTCTAAGCAAGCAGGAATCAGAGCCTGTATAGATGTTTAAGCAGCAACTAGATGCATACTTGCAAATAACTAAATGTTCTATGATATAATGTTTCAACTGTAGGATGATTCTTCTGGATCCAAAGACAAATCTGACTGTTATTCTGGGATCAAAAAGGATTTTTTTCCTAATTTGCTGCAAAATTGGAAGTGCTTCAAACTGGGTTTTTTTTTGCCTTCTTTTGGATCAACAGCAAAAACAGATGTGAGGAAGGATGACCTTGATGGATGCATGTACCAGCCTATGTAACTATATAACCATGACCTTGATGGATGCATGTACCAGCCTATGTAACTATATAACCATGACCTTGATGGATACACGTACCAGCCTCTGTAACTATATAACCATGAATCGGGCCTATCTCGCAGAGCACACTGCTGCTCCATTGATTACTGCCTGTTACGGCTGGATGAAATTTTCAGTCTCTTCTGGACTCAGCTACATGGGCGTGTGGAAGCCAATCTGAACGTGAATCGGGAGGGCGCCGGGAGAGACGAGAAGCAGAGGGTGTGAGGGCCGAATTGCTCTTTGTGTCTTGGGTGTGTGTGTGTGTGTGTGTGTGTGTGTGTGTGTGTGTGTGTGTATATATGTATATATATATATATATATATATATATATATATATATATAAATATATATATATATACATACATACATATATATATAATTTAACAAAAAAATCTATTTCCTTACAAAACGTGATGAAAGGATTGTTAGATGAGAAAATAGTGTTGAGGTGACAGTTCTCCATTAAACGTTAACTATTACAATATAATTGTGAAAGCTGGAATTTTGTTAATATTTGTCATTTGCTTTTATTCTGTATTCTAATTTCAATGAACACAGTACTAGATGTGTACTTTGAGAGGCGGTGCTATCAGTAACTGGACTAATTTTTCCCAATGACAGTTTTATAAAGTATATAATAATATATGAGAGAGCAGAGCTACCTAGGACTACTGTACCTTTTCTAAACCTAAATTATATAGAGCATGCACTCTCCCATTTTTTAACACTCCCCCTTAACTGGTAATATAGGAAAGGGGTATATTCATATAAATTGACACACATGCCATTTAGATTTATAAGAATTTAAATAGCCACTATAAAATAATCACATACCTAGATGCATTTGGAACCCAAAAAATTAGCTCAGTTATAGGTTATATTATATGATTGGTAAGTCATTACATTTTTGGCGGCCTAGTAAAGAAAGTGTTTTCTCCCTGAACAGTAAGATAACAAAATTGAATACTGCTTCATGCCTAGAAAATAAATTATCAAACTACAACAGTACAATTTAATCTTTTAAAGACCTAGAAAGAATAAAAAAAAAAATAAAAAAACACACAATAAACCTCTGCATAGCTAGAAAATGACCTGCCTAAAATATGTATGTTGTGCTTTTGCAGGGGGGACATCATCCCATGCTCAACATAGTCAGGTATAATAGTCTCTAGATCTAGAATATTAATTTTAGGTCAGATAAGAGACACACGCTCGAACGGACTAAATTATAAAGGAACACTTTCTTTGTTTTTATTATAATTTAAGGTAGATGATACATGAATTTCAACATCTGTGTATATTATTTTGTAATACATAAATGTAAGTTAAAAACGCTTTTCATTGCACCTTCTGACTTACCCTTGCTCTACGAAAGCATCCAACTTTAAGTCCTCTTTGGATGGATGCCTGCTTATCCGATCTAGAGTGCATTCACAAACCTTGACATAATGAGGAAGACCGAAACACAAATAAATTTTGGGTAGTCTCAAACTTTAATATTGCACATGGTCTTAGTAGATAAGAAGCGGTGCTTCTAACCAAATAGAGCAAATAATTACTGACCCCACAGAGCAAGGATAAGCCAGGAAACGCACTAAAAAGAAGTTACATATTCATCACGAAATAATACACGTTTATTGCAACAAATCTATTTTCATTGGCCTGTTGTGACAGTTTTCCTGTCTTACCCAGAAACTCATTAGCAATGTTATTTTTAATAGGAGTTTGTTTGTGTTTTTTTTGTTTTCTTTTTAAGGATTTTGTTTAATGTTCTGTTCCAGAAGATTAGCATACGAGGAGTTTTCATGTGATCAAGGCAAGATATTAGAAACAATAAAATAGGCATTATACATATATATATATTTTTTTTGCAAATATACAATACTGAATATTAAAAGTATTCGCTTTATGACATTTTATCATAATGTTGTGTAATATTCTTCGGCTTGTAATTTCTGGACTATAATAGAAAATGTTTAAACTATTCTTTTTATCATTGTTTTGCTTACCATTTTGGCAATTCCTGAAGGACAAATATATTTATTCCAGACTCCAGCAGAAGTCTTGTTAAATTAAAATACTTAAAATATTCATCAGCACACACACAAAACACACAGTTTCAAATCTTTCAAGGCTAGTTAAAATCCCCTGTCATAAATGAAAAATACATGAGAATAAGTCATGCCATATGGCCAAGAAGTTAGGTCCATCACTACGTCAAAGTCATCTAATATTGGTGGATCCTAACCTAATTTTAGCATGGGAGATAAATACAACACCGATTCCATTACTTGCCTACATTACTGCTTTATCTTCTCCAAGCGACATTCCCTTGAGGATAGCATATACAGTGCAATCAGATAGTATTCAAACTGCTTCTTTTTTTCCCCCACTCTTTATGCTGCAGCCTTATGCTACAATAGGTTAGATTGTATTTTTTTAAACTCAATACCACAAGATGACAAAGTAAAAAACAGATTTTTGCAAACTTTGCAAATTTCTTAAAAGAAAAAAAAATAAACCAAAAAACGTAAATGTCACATTCATATACGTATTCAGATCCTTTGCTGTGACACGTTTAGATCAGATGCATCCCATTTCTCTGGATCAACTTTGAGAGGTTTCTACACTATGATTGGAGTCCACCTGTGGAAAATTCAATTGATTGGATGGGATCTGGAAAGGTACACATCTGTCTAGATAAAGAAACTCCCTGCTCATAGACAGGATTTTGTAGAGGCACATATCTGGGGATGGCTGTAAAAATGTCAGCTGCATTGAATATTCCATAGAGCACAGTGGCCTCCATAATTCTTAAATCGGAAGAAGTTTGGAACAACTAGGACTCTCCCTAGAGATGATTGCCTAGCCATACTGAGAAATCACCAAGTGGACAGTGCCTTGGCGTAAGATGTGACCAAGAACCCAATGGTCATTTTGGGTGAGCTCCAGAGATGATATGTAGAGATGGGAGAAACTCGTGTAAAGACAACCATCACTGCAACACTCCACTAATCTGGCCTTTATGGCAGATTGGTCAGATGAAAGCCCACTTTGAATTTGCAAGAAAAAAAGACTCTCAGGCTGAGCAAAACAAGGTTATATGGTCTGATGAAATGATGATTGAACTGTTTGGCACCAATTTAAAGCATTTCACCTGCGCAATACCATCCAAAAGTGTAGTATGTTGGTGGAAACATCAAACCAAAGGAGTGCTTTTCAACCACAAGGACTCTGAGACTGGTCATGGGTCAGGGAAAAACCTGGTCCAGAGCACTCAGGACTTCAGACTGGACCAAAGGCAGGGACGTATTAGACATGAGGGAAACAAGGCATTTGCCTTGGGCGGCACTTTCCAGGGGGCGGCAAAAAAAGCCACACCCAAATGCCCAGGCAAATGTCTTGTTAGCCTGGCGGCTAACTGACAATACAGGTGGGCTAACTAAAAATCCATGCGAGCGGCTTGGGGAAATCCTTCCATCTCGAGTTCTCTGCAGTACAAGGCTAAATAGGGTCCTGAGATGAGGCACCTGTGACAGGGAGGGGTGCAAAACCAAGGAGCTGGCCAGACTCCTAAATATATACATATAGGAGAAAACAAGGGGTTGGCTGCACTCACCTGAACATGCTTAAATGGCGTGCTGCTGGGGGCCAATAAGTACAGTAAAAATGAAAATCCAGCGCTGTAGATAAGGGAGTGCGCTGGATTTTCATTTTTACTGTACTTATTGGCCCCCAGCAGCACCCCATTTAAGCTCCTTGGTTTTGCACCCCTCCCTGTCACAGGTGCCTCATCTCAGGACCCTATTTAGCCTTGTACTGCAGAGAACTCGAGATGGAAGGATTTCCCCAAGTGAGTAGCTCATTTAGCAGTCAGAGAAGGACCTGTCAAAGATGGAGTACATTAACATTGTGGCAGGCTTATGCAATGTATGATCATATAATGTAACTAAACCCCCATTATTTTTTGCCTAGATTAGGTGTTTTTAAGAAAACTAACAAAATCGGTCAGCACCAAAATAGCGGTTTAGTAGATAAGGGAGTACTCTGGATTTTCATTTTAAATGTGTGTATTTAGAAGGCGGGGAAGGGGGGGTGGCGGGGGCGTCTGAGTTTTGTCATGCCTAGGGCAGCACAAAACCAGGATACACCACTGACCAAAGGTTCACCGTTCAAAATGAGAATGACCCTAATTACACAGCTAACACAATGCAAGAGTGGCCTAAATTGCCCCAGCCAAAGCCCAGGCTTGAACACAATAAAATCTCTGGAGAGACCTGAAAATGACAGCTTGAAAGAATGTTCGTCACAATTATCGTAGTCTATATGTTCAAATTCCTACCATGTTTGCTTATTTTTTATTTTTTTATTTATAAGTTTATTTTTTTAATTTTTTCTTTTGTCGTATCACAACATCAAGACAGACAAATTTAAACAATCAAAAAAAATATCATTAAAATAAGTTTGTATACAATACTACTGCTCTTTAGACACCAGATTTAGGAGACTTATCTCCCTCTCCCGTTCCTTTCCTATTTTTATTCACATTGTGTTCTCTTTATCTTTAGAGTGTTATTTATCTATTGTTTTAGGACATACCCCATAAAAGTCAAGTTTTAAATATTACCTATTTAACGTCACTACCTTATATCTTGTTCTCAAAACACTCTGTTCTCCTTTTCTTTTGCTCATTCTAATTAGGGTTACCCCCTGTAGGAGTGTTTGTTAGTACCTAGCTCATTCCTTACTTTTTGTCAAAAATTCAAAGTGAATTTCAAATGTAAGGCAACGATAGCCACACTGAAAACATTGCTGACTTAGAGAGTATGTATGTCTTGGCTATTTTGTATTGTCACTTTGGTAAATTATCTTGTTTGTAGACATCTGATTCAGGACTTGCACTTACTGATATTGTATTTGTGTCTCATCTGACCAAACCAGTTTCAAGGTCTGAGCATTTAAGCTCGACACTGATTTTGATGAAATGTGTCCACCTACAATTATCATAGTCTATATGTTCAAATGCCGTCCATGTTTGTTTATTTTAACATTCCTCATATTTTATATTGGACTGTTCTTTTATTACATATGATGAAAATTGGACACATATTATGTAAAATGATCAAAATTGGAACACTGGAACTTAGACTTTGTTTATTCCAGTCTAAATTTCCAAAAAAAAAAGTTTGTAAAAAACACTACATACCAATGACATATCACTAACTATAATTAATTCACATAATTACTTCTTTGTATTTAAATTTAAATGTAAAGTATGTCTTAAATGAACACTATTGTGACAGGAATAAAAACATATTGACACTATAGCTGTGAAAATAATTTAGGTTTTTCAGACCCATTTCAGTAAAGTAGAAGTTGAGTTTACACACCTTATTTCCAGCGCCGCGCAGGTCTCCACGAGGCTGGCCCCACCCCCTTAGCTGGGATCATCCAACTTGTCGATCTCAGCCAATCCAATGCTTTCCCATATGAAAGCAGTTCTAAGCTATTGCGCATTAAAACGCTGCGCAAGTAAGCATCTCCTTATAGAGATGCACTGAATCAATGCATCTCTATGATGAAAGTTCGGCATCACCAGGCTGTGCATGGAGGCGCTGAACATCAATTCTCCGAAAAGGTATTGTTTACATTAAAAAACCTGCAGGGGCAGGCTATAGACACCAGAACCACTATATTAAGCTGTATTTATTGTGCTGATTATAGTGTCCCTTTAAGCACTCCTGAAGAAGACTTACATTATACAACACTAGGATCCAAAGTAGAAAACATACGCAGACTTGTAAAGTTAGTAAAGTACCCATATAAAAGAAAGATTACTCTAAAAACATATGGGCCTACTGAATACCTTCTGCTCCTTTAAAAAGAAAAAAAACTCCACAAAGACTGCAACATCTATTTACATACAAGAGTTTTTAAACTAGATTTATAAACATTAAAATGGACAAGACATTTGTTTTAACTTGAAAAAAAACTAAAAAACTGTTGAGTTATTTTCTCCCATATTTCGTATACACAAAAGTGCTAAATAAGGAATTGAAAATATAAAGACAATATTTAGAACGAAGCCTTGCATTCCATATATTATCAGATGTGCTATTTTTAACTGTCCCAATTTATCTTTCTTTAGCACAAAATCCATATTTCTTCCACGATAAAGGCCATGGAACAAATCGTGTAGTTATTGCTTTTGTGCTTGGGTAAAATAAGACACGTACTTTTTCCTCCCCTTGTTAGGTATAAAAATGGCATCCGTTATTAAAACGTTTTCTTAGCTTTACCATTTTTAGACATTTGCAGATTAGAAAGGCAGGGTGAAAGCTACATTAGCAAATTTTATATTATATATATATAAAAATAAACATCTTACCATCCAGGAAAGATTTATATAGAATTGCTGCACAGAGCCTGCAGTAGAATCTGCCTAAAATATCCTAGATAAAATGTGAAGAATGATTTCACATGAGATAAAAAGGGAAATCAACACTTCCACTTCAGGACATTTGCACTTAAAGCCATCACTCATTTTTTATTACTGATGTTGTATTTTTACCTCTTTTGATCAACCCGTTTCCGGGCCTGAGAGCTTAAAGGAGCGCTACAGGGTCAGGAACACAAACATGTATTCCTGACCCCTATAGGGTTAAAACCACCATCTAGCCACCCTGGTCCCCTCATGCCTCCCTAAATATAGTAACATTTTACTTGTATTCAAGTCTGCAGCTGCTTATATTCTCCGTTTCCTTTAGACCTGCCCACTGCCTGCTGCCATCATCAGAAGTGGTAGCCTGTTCCAATCACAATGCTTCCCCATAGGATTGGCAGAGACTGACAAAGAGGCAGATCAGGGGCAGAGCCAGCACAATTCAAACACAGCCCTGGCCAACCAGTATCTCCTCATAGAGATGAATTGAATCAATGCATCTCTCTGAGGAAAGTTCAGTGTCTGCATGCAGAGGGAGGAGACACTAAATGTTTGGATGCATTTTAGGCAGCCATGACCCAGGAAGGATCTCTAACAGCCATCTGAGGAGTGGCCAGTGAAGTTATCACTAGGCTGTAATGTAAACACTGCATTTTCTCTGAAAAGACAGTGAGTGGTAAATATGTGCCAGGTTGAAGTTTAATTTATTGAATAAGGCATCTTCGGGTCAAACTTTCATGAGACCTGTCTATACCAGGAATTTTCCATACATAGAAACATAGAATGTGACGGCAGATAAGAACCATTCGGCCCATCTAGTCAGCCCAATTTTCTAAATACTTTCATTAGTCCCTAGCCTTATCTTATAGTTAGGATAACTCCTTTCAGACTAGAAAATTTCGTGCAGCATTCCACCAAAATTTTTTGTGTAAAAAAAAAAAAAAAACTATAAAAGATTTGAACATAAAACAACACAAGATCAAAACAAATCAAATGCTGTTGTACTAACACCTGGAGTGTCACACAAAGTGCATTAGATTTTGAGATTTGGGCCTTATACACTCTGTTCCAAATTATTATGCAAATTCTATTTAAGTTTCACAATGATTATTTTGTTTTTCAGTTTAACTCACGGATGGCATTGTGTCTAAGGGCTCTTTTGATCACTGAAAACAATCTCGGACACCTATGATAATTAGATTGCCAGCTGAGTCCAATTTAAGGAAAAACTACTAAAGGAGGGTGTTCCACATTATTAAGCAGAGCACCATTTTCATGCAATATGGGGAAGAAAAAGGATCTCTCTGCTGACGAAAAGAGTGAAATAGTTCAATGCCTTGGACGAGGTATGAAAACATTAGATATTTCACGAAAACTTAAGCGCGATCATCGCACTATTAAGAGATTTGTAGCGGATTCAGAGCACAGGCGGGTTTGTGCAGATAAAGGCACATTGAGGAAGATTTCTGCCAGATTCATGCATCGGATCAAGAGAGCAGCTGCTAAAATATCATGACATAGCAGCAAACAGATATTTGAAGCTGCTGGTGTCTCTGGTGTCCCACGGACATCAAGGTGTAGAGTCCTCCAGAGTCTTGCAACTGTGCTTCTATTCGGCCACCACTAAACAATGCTCACAAGCAGAAACTACTGCATTGGGCAGAAAAATACATAAACAGTAACAGTCCTGTTCACTGATGAGTGCCTTGGAACCCTGGATGGTCCAGATGGATGAATGTAGTGGATGGTTGGTGGACGGCCACCCTTTTCCAGCAAGGCTGCAACTTGAGCAAGGCGGTGTTGGAGTCATGTTTTGGGCCGGAATGATGGGAAGAGAGTTGGTCGGCCCCTTTAGGGTCCCCGAAGGTGTAAAGATGACCTCTGCAAAGTATGTGGAGTTTCTGACTGACCACCTTCTCCCCTGGTACAGAAGGAAGAACTATGCTTTCCGTAATAAAATCATCTTCATGCATGACAATGCACCATCTCATGCTGCAAAGAATACCTCTGCATCAATGACTGCTATGGGGATAAAAGGAGAGAAAGTCATGGTGTGGCCTCCATCCTCCCCTGACCTCAATCCTATTAAGAACCTTTGGAGCATCCTCAAGCAAAAGATCTATGAGGGTGGGAGGCAGTTTACATCCAAACAGCAGCTCTGGGAGGCTATTCTGACATCTTGCAAACAAATTCAAGCAGAAACTGTCCAAAAACTCACAAGTTCAATAGATGCAAGACTTGTGAAGCTGCTATCAAATAAGGGTCCTATGTGAAAATGTAACATAAAATGTTTAAAAAGTAAAAATGTTGTTATAAGTTTGATTGAAATAGCTTTTGATTTCAGTAAACACAACTAATGACAATTTTCAGTTCTTTACAACCTATAAAGTGTTTTGAAACTTACTGTGCATAATAATTTGGAACAGTGCATTGAACGGTTTTTTTATGTTTAAAAAAAAACCAAACAAAAACAAAAAACTTATTAGGTTTGTTCAATAAAATTTGAACTGTACTCTTAATAATTGATAACATAAGAATAATGCTGACTGTTATTTACATCAATTATTTAGGTAAATGAGAAAAATATCATTTGCATACTAATTTGGAACAGGGTGTATTTGTGCTGTATTTTTCTCGACATTCAAATCTCTTTCGATTTGCTATAAAAAAAAACACAAACACTTTGTAGTTTACCGCAGTGTATCTCTGTCCCCTTACCCATGCCTCTGTTTTTAACAAATTAACTTCTCATTAGACTCACTTTGAGTTCAGTGTGACCCGATTGCATACTTGACTGCGCCACGGCCAATGGTTTTGAAATATAAAAGCAGATAAGATTGTAGCTCACACTAATCTCTCATTCTAATCAAGAAGAGGTTTTGTGAAAAAGGAAGGTGTGGCTAAGCTTGCAGAGTTATGCTGCAGACACTGTAACTGCTTCATCTCATTGAAGTGGTTATAGTGTCTGCAGTCTGCTTGGTGTTGCTTTTACATTCAGTGTTAAACCATTTTTAATGCAAAACAAGAGTCCCCAGCAGCTTAGCCTAAGCAGCTGTGATCGGCTGTGAGTGTTAAATGACCACATTCAGCCTATCACAGCACCCATTGCTGGTATGAATTTGTATGACTAGACAGAAGTGTGTAATCTCTGCTTTAGCCAAACCTCCAGTGGGGGCTGGGCTGTAGCTGGCCAGAGACACTTATTTTATGTTAAACTGCTTGAAAATAGTTTTAATGCTGAATGGAGGGACAATGCTAGGGGACTTCAGGCACTATAACCAATTCAATGATATGAAATGGTTATAATGCGTGGAGTCCTTTTAATAGAATTGAACATGGAGCACAATGCATGATTATGAGGCCAAAACAAAACAAAAGCATTTAAAGGGGAACCATCACAAATCACCTATAACATGTGTTATCCCAAAAGGAAATTAATCATCAATCTCCTGACCCTACCCCGTTCAGAGTTTTGTTTTTACAATTATAGGGTCAGTTTATAGATATGTCAAATTTCAGTTTTAACATTTTCAGTTTTTAATTGTTCATTTAATGGGACCATGTCACTTTTAGGAGAAAATGGTAAGGCCAAGCTACACTATAGAAAGTAGTAGGTAATAACGGTGTAGCGCTTATGTGCAGAATTGAATAAAGAAGTTTACCCAATTTTTCTTCTATGTTAATCAGTTATTCTTTGTTAACCTTAAGGTAAAAATGGAAAAAATACATAACATAGTGCAGATTGTATGTAAATAGGTGGAAATAATTTTAAAGTAAGGGCCAAGTGGCAACTCACAATTTTCTGAGCTATAAAATCTAGCTCAGATTTAGGTGCTTTAGGATCCGTATAGGCGACCCTCTCCCTTCTTCTCCTTTCTTTGATCCAGTCCTATATGGATACAGGATGGGGTATATAGTGTAGTATAGTTGGTATTATTATAAGAATTTTAAAATAGTAAATTTGGTACTCACAAACCCAGAGCCAGTCTATAGGCTCACTTCAGTGCGCATATGTGGTTTAAGGACCACACTCCTTCTTTCAATTAGCAGGAAAAAGCCATAAGTGTACTAAAAAATATATCTCATTTATTGACTATAAAATTGTAACACATTATAAAAATATATATATATATATGGAAAAAATAAATAAATAAATAAAATAATTATTATTATTTTTTCCATATATATATATATATTTTTATATGTATTACAATTTTATAGTCAATAAATGAGATATATTTTTTAGTACACTTATGGCTTTTTCCTGCTAATTGAAAGAAGGAGTGTGGTCCTTAAACCACATATGCGCACTGAAGTGAGCCTATAGACTGGCTCTGGGTTTGTGAGTACCAAATTTACTATTTTAAAATTCTCATAATAATACCAACTATACTACACTATATACCCCATCCTGTATCCATATAGGACTGGATCAAAGAAAGGAGAAGAAGGGAGAGGGTCGCCTATACGGATCCTAAAGCACCTAAATCTGAGCTAGATTTATAGCTCAGAAAATTGTGAGTTGCCACTTGGCCCTTACTTTAAAATTAGTTCCACCTATTTACATACAATCTGCACTATGTTATGTATTTTTTCCATTTTTACCTTAAGGTTAACAAAGAATAACTGATTAACATAGAAGAAAAATTGGGTAAACTTCTTTATTCAATTCTGCACATAAGCGCTACACCGTTATTACCTACTACTTTCTATCACTTTTGTTTAAAAGATTCTCACGGTGGTTAGCAGCTGCTTGGATTATATAGAAATCTTAAGATACCATACTCAAATAGCGCTGATACTTTCCTGTTTTACCAAGCTACACTATATCCACTACAGCAGGGCTGTCCAACCTGCGGCCCCCCAGATGTTGCTGAACTACAACTCCCATGATTCTTTCAATTAAACAGATAGCCAGGAAATCATGGGAGTTGTAGTTCAACAACATCTGGGGGGCCGCAGGTTGGACAGCCCTGCACTACAGTGTTTCCATTTGTAAAATAAGACAACTTGGGCTATTTTATACGGGGAATGAGCGTTTTCATTTGACTATTTTGTCAGCAATTTCTGCTGAGTTTAATGGTAACTTTAAAATGTATTTTTCGAGGTCTTCAGTGAAACTTCTCACATATATCTCTTTACCAACTTTTTGAGTAACTTATAGGATCAAATCAGAGAACTGCACCAATTTTGATAGAACTCTTTGCCTGCTTCATATAGAAGCTATTTGACTTTGGTTGCCACAGTGTTCCTATGGTGTCTTGGAGCCGTTCAGGGTACTACTGGACAATCTCAGGAGTGAAGCTGCCAGCAATGGCAAGTACACGCCTGGTTTACTGTGTGTACCATCCGCTGGCTGTGGATGGTGGGCATGGCAATTGGTGGGGCAGTTTTACTTATGATCTCTTGCCTTGAAGGACCTTTGAAAGGCTATTTTTAAGATGCAGACCTACAGAGGCATCAAAAAATAGCCCAGTTAGACCGATGATCTGACACCATTTCCATCATGAAAGGGATGAACAAGCAATAAACTGCCAAATTAACAAGAAACCTGTTTGCCGTGTTCCATCTGGGTTTTGAAGTGTAACCATTTGAGAATACAAGTTTTGTCTTTTTTTTTTTTTTCACCCCATCTTTGAAAATAAGTTTGCCAGCTGTAGTGCTAATACATTATCTAAACTGCCCTACATAAGCCGAAATTAAAATAACAGTTTAAAAATCAACACATTTTGTAGGTTACCCTTAATTTCTTGGCTGTTAAAGAAACACAAAGCAATTCATATAATTATATTTTATTCTGCTGGTTCTTTTTTCTTGAAAAAACAAAAGAAAGCAAAATGTGCTAGTTTTAACACACGTAAAAAAAAAGCAGACTATATTAAGTCAATGGGATACTAGATATGTTGAGATCATTTTGAACAGTTGGATTTTTAGGACATTACATAGATTTGAAACAGCAGTCCATCCTAACAAGGCATTCACATACATACATTTTATTGATAACATTACAGTACACAATATCTGCTCTGTATTATACAATTTTGAATCCGTGCTGGTTTAAGTGTAGCATAGCCTGCTTTATGGCACAATTCAATTTACAAAGGTCAACTACTCACTGGATCGAATATAACTCACATGACAAACACCACTGAGAATGCAAAGCATAGACAAAAATAGACTTAGGCCAACAAGGTTCCTGCAGTTGACTATTTAGAGTAACATCCAGTTACTACATGGTAAATAAAGAAAAGCTACACTGCACAAGGTAGATACAAAAAAACAAAACCTAAATGTGTAGGCTTGTGTACATTTTTTTATTTTATGTTTTTGGAAGATAGACTACGGATTTAACTTACATCAAAAGTCAAGAAGAAATGGGCAATGCACTCAACAAATGTCTAAAATAAGGGAACTAGTTGTTAAAGTCTTTTTTTTAAAAATGTATTAGCCCAAATGTAGCACAATAGGGTTTTTTTTGTTTTTTTTACTAAGAACTTTTTAAGGGTCAACTTGTAGTGAGAAATAATTTCAGAGTTACTTAGTCTAGTTCAATGCACATTTGCATACAATACACAAAAAAACAAAACAAAAAAAAAACCTTCAATAAACCTGATACAAACCCTGGCCATTTTGGCTGTAGTTTAGCTCCTTAATAGATTTCCCATTATGATTTAAGGGAATCTACTAGATACAATTCTTGGATGACAACGTCCCTTTCAGGTAGCTCAATAACTTTGATCTCTCCACTGTGCTGAAGAAAGTCCAATAACATACAAAGCAAAATCCGTTATCCATTTTCCTGGCACTGCGGGACCCTGCAGTGCCCCTCTCCCTCCCACCCCCATCCCATGTTGCTGATGGGGTTAAAACCCCTCCAGTAACTTACCAGAATCCAGCGCCGATGTCACTCGGCGCTGGGTCAGGCTCTGCCCACGCTCCTCCACCCGCTGTCAGCCAGCGGGGGAGACCTAATGCGCATGCGCGGCAATGGCCGCGCACACATGCATTAGACCTCCACATAGGAAATCATTATTCAATGCTTTCCTATGGGGATTCGACGATGCTGGAAGTGCTCATGCATAGCGTCCAGCGTCGTTTAAAACACTTTTATTGTTCTAAGAACACTGAAGTCCCTCTAGTGGTCTGATAGTTTATAGAAATGGCAATTACACTTGCAGTGTTAAGGGTGGTGGGAGTTGGCACACAGACCAATTCAATGGGCAGAAGTGGTCTTAGTGCCTGGTGTGTTCCTTTAATGGAAAATTGGCTTTGAATTCCAGCGTGGAGAGCAAGCTCCACGCCTCAAGGGGCTGACAATGTCTATCCTTGCCAGCCACGCAGTGATCATTGTGGGATGTTAAGTGCTTTATATAAGGCAGGTTGTTTGCACATGAATCTGTCTGTAAACACCTTGCCCCGAGTTTTGGCAGTGCTAAAATCCCAAGGCTGATGCTTTTGTCTTTAAAACTTTGTAATTCTATTGTTTGCCATTTTAATACTAACCCTGGAAGATAATCTAGAGTGGGTTAACAAAATAGCTATGCAGGTTTTCTGCAAAACAGAAAGGATAATTACATGATATATGGGCATAGATGCTGCAAAAACTGCCATTTCTGGAAAACAGCAGTGTTTACATTTTGCAGAGTCCACACCTCTATTAGCTGTCAGACAGCCCCTAAAGGCGTCACACAAAAACAGATTTAATTAATTAAATCTGTTTTACATCTGGCATCAGCGTGCAAAGTATGCTGACACCAAATGCTGGGTGTGCTTCCAATGCTTCTCCCTCTCGTAGATCAGCACTAGATTGGAAGATTGTACAAAATGCGGCACATGTTCTGTACGTCTTCATAGCTTCCCTATGAGAAACATTTGATTGGACAAAATACATCAAAAGGATTGGGCTGAAGTGAGAAGTCTGTTTTGGCACTGAAATACAGGAAAGTTTGTGTTAACTTTTTTTTTTTTTTTAAATAAAAAACCTGAAGCCCATAAATCGAAACATACTCGCATAGCGGACATAAAAAAAATAAAAAAATAACAATGATAAAACAACACAACATCCTAGCTAGCTTTAATATTGGAACGCCCCGATGAAAAGCAGTGCATTATGGGTGAATATAAAGACACAATCAAACTGAAGTAACAGACCACAAATAACGTAGCTTAATGAAAGTTAAAGCCCTCAAGAAAAAAAAAGAAAAATAAATAACCCCCTACATTTATGTATACCTACATGTACCAAGAACAGGTTTCATCAAGGAGAAAGAGAGGAAAAAAAAAAAAATTATTTATAGCAGCATCTGCATTTTAACAAGATCTTCAGGTTTTGAAGGTCACCTTCACAATGGAAGACAACCCACGAGAACATCATAATGGCAGCATTTGTAAAAACTTTATTTGTCCCACTTAAAAAACAGAACACATTACAGTACTATGCAAAACAAAACAAAAAAAAGAAATGTATGTTCGTAAGTGCTACACTGTGAAAATCTCACTAGTGTCACCTGTATATTTATTCTCACATGAAACCTTTGAAATATTTTCATCTTTTACATTCTTTATATATTTAGTATGTACATGTGTGCGCATACATAGTGTTTCTCTCTCTCTCCCATACACACACACAAATAATTTTAAATGTACTTCCACGTTGGGCAATTTGTAAAAAATAGTTTGTTGTACTTATTCAATTATTTGACAACTTAGAACTAGTTTTAGGTTAAAATATGGTGCACCTTTGTACATACACTGCTTTGTACATACACTGTAAAATGTTTGAGAAGAACACTGTACAAATTCTGCAATTATTGTATACAAGAGAGTTATAATGTAAAATGTAATTGTATTTGTAAAAGAGTTGACGTTTACCTCTTAAATAGAGGAGAATCAAGCACACTGATCTAGGTATATTAGATATTTCAGTGCAAACTGGACACCTAAGGTAGTACTTTTTCTATGTTATAAAATTTAGTTGCTGACTCAATTTCTTTCTTAAAAGAATTCAATGAATTTGGAAAGTGTTTTGCAAAAAATAACAGTTTTAAATAAGTTCTGTTACACTATATTTTCAGATCAATTCACCTGGCTTTGAGATTTCACAGAATAAACTTGTTTGCTGGTGATAACATTAGGAGTAAACTTTTAATATCCTTAAACAATTCATCTCTCATTGTAAACATGTACAGTTTATAGTAAATTGACTAGGCTTGGACTGGTGTTCTACTGATATTGAATGGTACAGAGATTGCAAATTCCAATAGTCTCTTTATAAATTACACTAAAGACATGACCAAAATCAAAAAAAATACACTACATTGCAGTCTCTACGGTGAACTAATGGTGAAAGAAATTTCGCGATTAGGCTGTCATCACATCTTAGTAGTTTATTTTGAATGGACACTACCATAAAAAAAAAAAGCGATGCATTCTAACATTCTATAACACTGAGCAGAAAATACTTTATGATTTAATTAGATTTACTCCACTTCAGTAGTAACCTGATAACGGTTTACGGTATTTTTGTCTGCTTCCTCACTGCTAAAAATTATATATATATATATCTAATTTAATACATTTCTACACTGAAACCAATACAAATAACTCAACTGACAGATTTATTTGTTGCACTTGTTGCATTCAATTAAAAAGTTCGTGTTTGGTGGAAATTCGATATGTCCCATTTGAAATAAAAGATCAATATTGAGTGTACTTTCTGTAGAATATTCTGTCACTAGTATGACATAGTTGAAAAGCGGTTCAAAAACACCAATATAAAACAGTTTACCAAAGAGATATTGCTAATCGGACCCTGATTACCTGCTACACACAGCAACAAGCTAACTATTGATTATATATTTTCATGGTAGTGTCCCTTTAAGCACCCAATGGTAAGGAGCTAGATATTAATAGGTCTCTATGCTGACTGCATACTTTACCTGCTAATGCCTTAATAAATATTCAAATTGTATTGCTGTAGAATTCCAGTGATTACATTAAGTAACTTTACATATGTGAAAAAAAAAAATTATATTTCCAAACAAAAAGTGTTAACTGCAGTAAAGACCGTTTTATGTGCGTTAGAAGTTACAAGTGGAACGACACTTGTGGCTGTAAAACAATCATTTGCAAATTGTTTAGCAGAATTCAACCCATGGTGTGGAAACACACTCGTCGTGATCCATGACTTTTTGGCTGTTCGGACCACTTAAAGATTCCTCAAACCATAACATACGACTAAGAGCAGACTTTGTTTAAATACTGGCAGGCGAATTCCACTCAGTCTTTGGTACTTCCTAAACTTCCTTACCCAAAAATGTAAAAAGGGAAATTAATGCACTAATAAAAAATATGCTTATACATATTTACAGTTAGAAATTACAGTATTATACATACAAAGCTAGTTAGATGTCAAATTTTTTTTTTTCCATAAAAGTAATTCTGCACATATTTGATTTTTTTTAAATTTGTTCCAGTATTGTAGTTCGCTGCACACAGACTGACCGTCACAGACCTAAATACATCTTTACAAAATTTAAGCTTTGTCTTTTGTACCTCGTTTGATATCAAGTAGACATGGGCATTTTTATTTAAAAACTATACCATTTGTTTTTGTTTTGTTTTTAAAGATTACAAAAAGAACAAAAAAAAAAAAGAGAAAAGCTCACAAAAATAATACATTATGTACAGCTCTTATCTAGATAAAAAAAGATCTATGCAAATATTCTCATCCCAAATTATAATACTCTGGTAGTGTTATCTACTATACGTATATATATATTTATTTAAATATAAGTATTGAGGCACATCCCACCAATTTGACATATATTATATACAGCAGATAGAGTAGATACATCAAGGACATGATGCTTTGATAAGGGTTTTTTTTTCCGTTTTATGTTCCTCCTCAACCAAAGCGGGCAGCCTGAAATATTGCTATAGCCTAGGATGTTTCCAGTATGCATGAACATTGAAATAGGCTTTTATTTTTCTAAGTCTAGGTAGTACGGTCAAACGTATGGGAGAATGCCATACTGCATTATAGCCATGACTGCTGCGCTGAATAGGCCGGCAACAGGCACCGTCACGAACCAAGCAAGGAAAATGTTGCGGAATAAATGCCAGTCAACTGCTTTCCGTGATCGAATCCAACCCACCGATACCACTGATCCAACCTTCAGAGAGCAGGGGGAAAATTTTAAAAAAAAAATAAAAAAAAAATGTGTAAGACAAGAATCACATAACGCAAGAAAATTAGATTTGTTACTATGTCAAACAACCTAAAGTGAATATGTCACCCACGTTTTTTTTTTTTTTTGGAATGTTAGCAGAGAGAAAACCACAAAATGTTAAAGAACTGGAAGCCTACATGGGGAAATTGATCATAAAGGATTTCTGATTTGGAGTCTGAGGGAAATTTGTACACTATATAACACTATCAATAAAAAACAGATGTTGAGGCTGATAAGAAAGCACGTTAAGTGATAATAAAAATAAATGTGCCACTTTTCATGCATATCAAAAAATATTTGTATGTGTAAGCAGTGGCAACAAGGATGAACAAGTGTAGTTTTTCTCTGCAAACATTCACTCCAAATACAAAAAAATAAAAATAATTTAAATAAAATTATGGGTTTGGGATGACAGATGCACTTTAAAAGTGTAGCCAAAATACAAGTTGCTATTATATATAGCAATGCCAACCTCTACTCATTAGTTCTCAAAAAATTTGCAGGAAAAGTCTTCTCACACCAAAACCATTATATTAAGCTGTAGTGGTTCCAGTGCTTAGAAAGTGTCCCTTCAAAGTAGGTCTGTCACTTCTATTTTATAAAAATACAATCAGAGATGGAATCTCAGTGAAATTCCAACAGAATCCAAAGAAACTTTGTCTTATGGGCAAGACTGAGGTTAACAAAAGTTGACAAAGGGAAGAGCTCCACCGTCAACTTTTATCCAGTCCCAGCAAACGTTGCAAGTGGTGGTTTTTGGATTCAGGTATTGTATTGCTCATTGCGAGATGTGATCTTTCATAGACCTCCGTGTTCTACTCTCTTGTATGAGTAAGAGTACAGCACCGAAGCACCTAATGGCAGAGAATTTGTCAGGAGCTGTAGAAGTCCCCAGGAACAAGATGGCGACGGCTTTGAGGAATAGCTCCAGGCAAATAACCTACCTTTCTACTGCACATTTGTAGCAAATCCTAAAACTTGTCTGAACATGTTCTGAAACAAACCCATTCAATAGAAAAGGTTGTCATTGGCCAACAAGGTTTTTCCCCATTTATTCCAATACCCTCTGCATATTTCCCATGTGTGCCTAGTTAATAGGTAAATTATATATATATATATATATATATATATATATATATTTGGCCCCAAATCCCTCTGTTCCTCTTTTCTAGAAATTCCATGTTATTGTTGTATCTGTGTATAACAGAGCTCCAGAGAAATACTTTTCACAGTAATGTATCTTAAAACTTCAATAACCGTGTTTAGACATCAGACTGTGTAAATAAGACACATTGTTCTTGTCCTAAATTATATTTTAGTTGTATAAATTGTTATGAGTAAATTGCCTAAAATGTCTCAGAACAGCCTTGCCACTGGCAGCACCCCCATCCACACACCATTAAAATTAACACGTGCCTCTTTGTCCATTTGAATTGTTAGGAGGAATGTCTCAGTAACGTGTTCAATTGGGATTTAGAAAGTACTAAACAGACTCTCTCATGAAATGCATGTTACAGTAAAAAGTGCAGTGGAAAAAGTCTCCCCAGCCTGCTGAAAAATAAACAAAATATCAATATTCTCTCAGAATATAAAAGCTTTGGAAAAAAAATATTACTACATAGAATAAACTTGTATTTTTGCTACAGCTTCCTTTTTCAGCATTGAAATCATTTTTAAACTAGTAGATTGTTTATTTTAATGAAAGTGATTAACATCATATAAGTAATGGGCTACAGATCTGTAATACACATAAAAAGGAGCTTGCTAGAGTTATGACCAATGTTAAGTATACATTAAGTTATTAGTAGTTAGTTATGAAAAAGAAGAGAAGTAGTTAGAAAATAAAGCAAGTTAGAAATAATTTGTAAGCATCGATAATTTACTAAAAAAAAAACCATTGGTGGCCAACGGGAAAATAAATCAGCTCGACAAGAATTTGTGGACGCTCTAGTTCCACAATGGCAAGAGAGCCGCCTCTGTTGGCCATCCCTGATTTTAACTAATGATGTGTGCAGTTTGCCTTCAAAACACCCTACAAATTCCCTCAACCTAAAAATAACAAAATAAAAAAAAAATAGATGAAAATTCTAAAATTGGCCAGTCACAAAAGTCATATCAGGCATTCATTATGTGGAGAAAAAAAATGCTTTGAAAGACATGTCAAATTCAAGTTACGGTTAAGCACGCTTGTTAGAATTATTACGCTCTTATGTAAGCTATCACAGAGTTTTAATGTTTGTTTTTGTATTTGTGCGTGACTATTTCTTTACAGAGAGGGAATATTTATTGAAGGCAATTGCAATAATCAGCAGTTTCTTTAATTTTCAGTTGAAGGCAAAAAAATAAAAATAAAAGAATAAAAAATGATGTGATTTTTTTTGTTTTTAATTTTGAGGGCACTACAAACCCCAATACCTTGCAATGAGTTGAGCTTATGGGTATACCCACATTAGAGGCTACTAATACAGTTATTGCACACGTAACTTCAATGCAAAATCCACTGTGAAGAAGAAGAAAAGTAATAACATGAAAAAAAAAAAGAGAAGACACAGTTTGAGGTGTATGTAGGAGACCATATGCCATGCATGCATGCATCAGAAGAAGTGAATGGTATATGATGAGGCAGGAAGCAGCAGTAGGTGAACTTCCTAGATCAGTTTAGTGGCACAAGTAGCATGACACCAAAAATGGTCCTCAAAGAGTAATAAGGATCTTTATTATAGCCATTTAAGATTTTTGCTACATAGTACAAATTAAACACAACATAAAGACTGGCATAAATCTAAAATGGCTATTGCAGATAAGAAAAGATTTGAAGCATTAACCTTGGGAACCAATTGCGTGAAGCTTTCAGACTTGTCTCTGCTAGATGCTCTCATGCCACTAAACATGGATCTTAACTGCAGAAAAACAACGTGGATAGTCAAGGCTACCCCCGCTGCAGTCTCCTGGCAAAGCCATACCTTGCAGTGTGTGGTACTGATAGGGAGTCCAATATTGGAAGCTACCACAACTGTGAACGCTGAAGCCAACTCAATAGTGAATCCACTGCAGGGAGCATAAGAAAACACTTTACAGTCACAATTTAATTTTAATCACGGTCGCTCTGCTAGCAGAGAGACAATTTTTTCTTACTGCTAAAAATACTTTTTAATGGTCTGGTTCAGTAACGGATAGAGAGCACTTTATTATTCATTTCTTGCTTTATGACAAATGTACTATGGAACATTGATTTTAAATTTGTACAAGATTTTACAGCATATTTAAATTTATAAACAGTTTTCAGACATTGGACAAAAGGAAACTATATATGGTGCATGGGAAGGGGAAACCAGGTCTCTAAAGCTTTTTATTATTGAAAGCACTCTCAGAGTAGGGATCATGGATGTTGTAGTTTGAGAACAAGTAAATATTGTATCTGTAATTGTTAAATGTACAAATAAAAGTCATAAAATATAAAAATACATTGCAGAACACAAGTAAATTGCAATTCTAAATCCCTTTATCTTACATTTGATTCTTCACTTATTTAAGCTTTATAAAGAGGTATCTAAGGGTTTTATAAACAACTGTCATCCCTTGTAATAGATCTCAAGTTCAAAAAGTGTTTCTACATGGCAATAGACATTATAACATTCAAGAGTTTTTTAGCCCGTTGACAAGAATACTACAATCTACCAATCCTTGCGTGCACAAAAATGTATGCAGAAAACAATGTATGCACGAACAAAAGAAAATAGATTTCACTTAAAATTCTGAGCACTGAAATTGCAGCCTTAGTATTGCATAAGACTGTATGTAGTTTTCAGCAACAGACAGAATCGATCCGCAGCACATTGTATAGAAAACAAATTCTTAAGTGTAAAAACATAACCCTTCACTAAAACCTCTATCAATTGCCATTTTTAACGCATTATTTAAAAGTTACAATTAAAGCAACATAACAGCATTAAGAATACAAAAGTGTATTCCTACCACTATATAGTGTCCTAATCACCATTTAACTGGAAGGTAGCAATGTAAAGGACAGTTCGTCAGCTGTTGACACCCGGATATTATTGAACCGTAATCTTTTTTTTTCTTTCTTAGTTTACAAAAATTGAGTATTTTACCAAAACTGCCAAAAAAACATTGGCAAGTCCACCTTAAACCTGGCTACTTGCGGACTTATTTCAAAACATTTTAGTACTGGTGTCCAACGTATATATATGCACTTGTTCTATACAAACAGGTGGTCTAAACTTCTAAAAATGCTGTCAGTCCCAACTAATCAATACACTTATATTTTACTTTACCTGGATGGTGTAATCGGGGTAAGGTCTTTTCCCATAGTTTGGATTACTCGCCGACCCCACACCCACAGACCAGCACAGATGCCCACGCCACCATACAACAGCAGCCACACAGGCGTTGTAGCATCTTGCATAACTCCACCTTGCTGGTAAATTAGCCAAAGTGCAACCAATGGACCAATAGCATTACTGTGCGAGAGAGAGTGAAACAAAAACAAATTTAATTTATTTACCAGTTTGAAGAACAAAGTGTTCCGGTAACTTGGGGAAGACAAATAAGAAATGTGAATACGTTAACATGCAGCATTTCCCAAGGAAAGGCTTAAGACATTATAAGGCAGGGATTTGGAGAGGTTCTAAAAAAATAACTGTATTACCAAAACTTTTACACAGTTTGAAATGTACACAACCTATAGGAAATTTCCAAAGCTACATTTAATGCTATAAAATGCTTGGTGGTGACCAAATCCAATTCAAGTGACTGTGCTTAGAATGGGCTTCCATACAGAGAAGAATCAAACAAAATTAACAAATACGTCACAGGAGGATAAGAAAGGCTTTGTGCCTCTGCTCAATGCATTTTATTAGTATGATTATTAATCTCAGAGTTTTAACCTTCTGCTACTTAATACCCAGCAATGGCTGACTGCATGTAAGACTGGTTTTAGGTTCAAAAATTGATAACTAAATACACTGGATACTTGGTGGAAACAGGATCTGAGTTCTTGGCACATTCACTGACCTCCTTTAGAGCTTTACCTAGTTGTGTCATGAGTGATTGCTCAGAAGCTGAAACTGGGTCGATACAGGAGTTAGCCTCAATATTCTAAGCACTTTGCATAAAAGCGCTTCAATGGCTAGATCTCAGCGTACAGGCAGGTTCCTCTTTACCTTTTGTATTTGTCTGTGTATGGTATACTTTCTCCACTAATTGAACAGCGCAGTGGAACATGTTGGCGCTTTATAAATGCCAGTAATAAATAAATAAAACATATCCAGCATTGTTTTCTGAAGGTCCCCGTGTGAAAAAATTACAACTTTATCAGAGGCTATATGTTTTTGAAAGTTGTCACCCAAGAGCTCTATATTTTGCATTCTATTAAATGTGCAGCAATGTGCATTTGAAGCAAGGATGTCAAACTCGCGATTACATATTGTTTGCATGAGAATGATACAAGTAATTTAAGTTTTGTGTTGGTCTACGTCAAACTTTTTTTTAGCCTTTGAGGTTGACATGCTTGATTTAAAAGGGTTACTCCAAACACCATAAACACTTTAAGTGATTTGAAGCCTGCATTCTGTATGCGTAGCATTTTCCTTATGAAATGCTGCAAATAGGTGTGACCCAACCTCCAGCAGCGTCATTAGCCGGCCCAGAAAAAAAAGTTCCAGGCTGGCTAATATCAATTCTGTGCAGAGTTGGTGTCTGATGCCAGAATGCACAGCATGCTGGTGCCAGATAGCCAATGGTGGTGCAGCATTGAATCCCCCTCTCCCCCTACCCAGTCCGTCCTCTATGGTTTTTGGTTGGAGTAGATCTTTAAGATCATATACATTTTAAGATCAGCAGCTTATATCCAAATATGCTAAGAAAATAACTTCAACTGTTGGATAATTTAATTGTAAGACCTATCAACAGCTTCTAATAATGCATTGACAAATAATTTCCAAAGAGAATTTCAGGTTACCACTAGGGGCAGCAGAGCAATATACGTACATAATATACGTAAACGAGTAAATAAGCCATCACTGCTTGACGGCATGAACATATCTAACCTGACATCATTTCCTCCATGAGCAAAGGATCCAAAGCAGGCTGTCAGAATCTGGAGAAAATGGAAGAGGAGATGGACTTGTGACTGGTCTTTTTCCTCTTTGTCCTCCTCCAACGCATCATCCGGGAGTGGATTTGAGTCACCCAGTTCAGTAGCAAGCTTCATCTCCACAGCACCTTCATCAGCTTCAATCTCTGCCTCTGCAACTGCATTGCAATAGCTTGAGTAGCTGTCATACCGTATCCGTTTCTTGGAGTAGGACACAGTGTCTCCCACCAGCTTTTCACTATCCTCCGGGGTGGCCGGATCAACCGCTTTGAAGGTTGAGTGCACTGGCATGCCACAAATAGCAGCTGTGTAACAGGTGTAACTGTTGTTGCGCCTCAGTACCCGGTAGTTATTGTCATGTGAGGGGCGGTCATCCGTTACTCTGTCGAGGTGTATTTTGTGCAGAAGGTCCTTGTAAAGCCCAGAGTCCTTGTGAACAGTGTGATACACGTGAGCATCACTTTTCATGCTATGACCATCAAAATTAAATGTGCCGTTTGAAACCGGTGATCTGATAGAGCCGTTTGTCATGGAAGCAGCTCTTCCTGGAAACAATGAAAACAACAAAGGTTTAAGGTCTATACAGTATCGAATGCAAGTTGTATTATGAACGTTCTAAGCAACTGCATTCTGTAATGGAACATAATAGTCATGAGGTGTTTTGTTTGGGCCAACTGAATGCCAGCAGTCATACATAGCAGCTGCTGTCTGGGAGTGAAACGGACAATAATTTTAGGTGGGCAGGGACATGCATGCTCGGAGATTGTGAACGCCAAAATACAGTGCCACTCACTGTTAGTCATAATAGTTTTTAATAACTAAAATTGCAATGATCTTTAACTGTGCATTACAGGATTTGGAAAAACTTTATTGATGTATTGTTAGTATATATGTATTTAACCCCTTAAGGACACATGACATGTGTGACATGTCATGATTCCCTTTTATTTCAAAAGTTTGGTCCTTAAGGGGTTAAAATAAGTCTAAATATACATATATAGTAAGCTTGTTTTGTCTTCACCTACGGTTCTGTTATTTGTACAGTGCTGTAGTATAAGTTGGCAGTATAAAAATCCTTGATATATATATATATATATATATATATATATATATATATATATATATATATATATATATATATATATATATATATATATATATATATATATATATATATATATCTCAAATGCCCAGAAATGCTTTAGATTTGAGGAGGTTCTTCAGAAAGCGTGTCATTACAAAATTCTGTTAGTTCAATAAAAAAGGTATTACAAGATATGAGTTTTATCTGGTTTTTACATCTTTCACTGGACTAATATGACTACAATCTCTACTTGAACACTATATATACACACACACATATAATAAATATATATATAATTATAGAGTGCCAACTTATACTGCAGCACTGTATACATATATATAAACCTACCTATCCATCTATAGATATACTCACACACACACATCTGTGCAAAATTGTTATACAGATTTATATAAACACACACCTTTCTCTCTACTATTATACAGGGAAAATATATATAAATGTATTAGTTGTGCATGCATTTTAATCAAGAGAACCCTTAATAAAAGGCAAGCAATAATAAAGTAATTATATTATATCCTGATGAAAGTCCACAAGTTGGACTGAAACGTTGATCTGTTTTAGAAGCTGGAATAAAAGTTATATTTTATTGGAATCCGAGAGTGCAGCCAACTACTTTACTATATATATATATATATATCTAGATATATATATATATATATATATATATATATATATATATATATATATATATATATATATATATATATATATATATATATATATATATATATATATATATATATATATATATATATATATATATATATATATCTAGATATCTAGATATATATATATAGATATATATATATATATATATATCTATCTAGATATCTAGATATATATATATATAGATATATATATATATATGGCAGCAACAAAAGCAAACACATCCCAAGTGTCCTTCCGTTCTTATTTTACACATTCTACGAGAGACATGGTAATGAGAAAAATCAGAGCTACCAAAAATAGTAAGACGGGGGGAAAAAAAGCCAAGCATACCATATGGTATTCTCGTATTTCCATTGGCTATGGGATCAGATCCTACAGCTGCTTCAGTGGTGGAACTAGTGAGAGGCACCACACTTTCATCATTTCCCTTTGCACCAGGCAGTTCTTTGAAGACAGGAGACTCTTCATCTTGGTTTTTTTCATCTAGGCTTTCTTCTGATATACGGGATAATGCCCCTTCTTTCTTTAATCGACCTGTTGAAACATCAAAAGCAGAGACATTACAGCATATGATACTAAATTTGAAAACACCAAAAAAGGTCACTTACTGTCTCTAATAAAAGGTAGCATTACAATTGCATTTATTACATGAAGCTAATAAGCCAGTAGGAGAATAAAGATTGCATTCAATATTCAGCATAATGTAGCTTGCTACGTGGATTGCATTATTATGCAGTATAAATACACTTTGGAGTGCAATCGGAGATTTCTATGTAACGAGAAAAGGGAAATCCTAGAGAATTTTATTATTAAAACCAAAAACATTTAAATGGGGGGCTTGGCTGCCATGCAGAGAGGATGCACAGGGCTGCAGCTCTCCTAAAGCATCCAGATTTTTTGTGTAATAATCAGATATAACTGATCTTAGCAACTAACCTCAGTCACCTGTCGATTGGGGACTTTAGGCAGGTCACTTTTGGCTGCCTTCTTGCTGACTTAGCGCGAGTGGGACGGCATAGGCTAGTGATTGCAGCAATTGTTATCCCCACCCCCCTTTGGTCCGGTGCGGGTTATCCCGGTCCTGAAATTCCTCTTACATCTCAGGACATATATTCAGATATGCGACCGATGACTACAGCGACGGGCAAGATGGCAGCATCTGTGGCGCCCTCACCAGTATTCAAGCGATATTCTTAGCAAACTCAACCATATTTTTGCAACCTTTCTATGCCTGATCTCGCAGGAGTACACAGCTAGTGAAATGCCTGGCTCTCCGGAGCAGGACAGATAGATCCATCTCCAAGTAAGTTAATACATTCCTATGATGAGGTGGCATCTATGAGTCTGATTTTCCACTGTTAATGGAGTATTGACCATTATTATTTTAGTTCTATGTGCAACACGCTCCCGTTTTTCTCTGCTTTGTCTAAAATAAAAGTCTGTTTTATAGTTTTGCATTGACAAAAAGGATTGACATAGAAAGACCAAAGCATACACACCAATAATGCACATTTCTACCAAAGAGAATAGAAGAATCAATATTCTATATTGTATGCATTCTACAAATATCAATTACAGACAAAAAGAACAAACAAAAAGGGGGTCAGAGCTCACAGATATCCCTATTTTGATTTTCAGCAGAAATTATAATTAAAAATTTGTTTTGATCATCTACTCAGGGGAGTGGGAACCATTGTTCTATGTAGCGAGACCATCTTTCTAGATTATTTTTTTATTCCCCAGAAGGGGAGGTTATATACGTATATTTCTTCTCCATATTCCTTTGCAATATCATTTGTTTTTTGTTTTTTATATGTGCCCATGAAAAAACTTAGTCTTTCCATGAATGAGCAATCAATACTTTGATCGCAATAAAACAATGGATAATTAGGCATTGATCTAGTTGTTCCAAAATAGGCCAGTCAAGAAGTAACAAAGCTACAGTTGTAGATTTAAAAAAGTTTAATACCCATATCTTCTAATAAAGCAAATATCCAATTCCATATTCTTTTTATACCCTTACATTTCCAATAGATATGTTCATATGTACCCACCTCTAGGTTAAATCTCCAACAAACCTCAGAATAAGTTGGATAGATCTTATATGAGCGGTCGATGGATTAATAATTCTATCAAAAAGTCTGTTAGCTACAACTAAGGGAAAAATCTTAACATCGACGTTTATTAATTATATTGGTCGATAGTTTACAACCTCTGTGGAGTTTTCCCCTTGTTTTAGAATTGGTATTATATTAGCTCTGGTCATTTCGGCTGAGAATTCTCCTATTTGAATGGTGCTTTTAAAAGTTGAAACCATAGCTCCAATAACTTTATGACTGTATAATTTATAGAATTGGATGGTAAATCTATCGGGACCAGGGGTCTTGTATTTTTCATCGTTCGATCTAACAAACACAGTTTGATTTTATTCTGGACTTGAGTTATTTCAGTCAGAATTTCTTTTGTAGGGAGAATCTTACTCCTCTTAGGGTATAAAGCTGATAATTTTTTACCTTGTTTTTTACTATATCTACTCTGAAGCTTAATGAGTTGTCCACGCATAACGGTCTTGAAAGCACACCAATTATTAATTGGCGAAGTGTCCTGAAGATTATGGTCTAAGAAAAAAAATTCTATTTTCTATTCATAATTGCCTTCATATTTCAAAAGAAAGTAATTAAGCTTTCAAGTAGATCTATTTAGTTGTGGATATTTATTTTGTATTTCCATATTTATTATACTATGATCTGACCACGCATTGTCTATTATCTCTATTGCTTTAACTTCCTCTAGGAGTAGTGAGTTTCCCCAGATCATATCGATTCGTGAATAAGAAATATGAGTTTTGGAAAGATGGGTATAATCCCTGTCAAAGGGGTGGATTAATCTCCATATATCAAACAAGTTGTATTGATTTGGAATGTTGTACAAAGATTTAGCTTGTTTGGTAACCAAGTTATTCACTTTAATACCTTCAGGCTTTTTTTTGTCTAGAGTAGGATCTTAAAACAGAATTAAAATCTCCTGTGATTATACAAATACCCTCTTTAACTTCCTCCATTTAATCCAGAATCTTTTTTAATGTTCTAGTCGGAGTAATATTTGGGATATAAACATCCCCCAGGGTATATTTGATTAGACATACAACAATTAGATAGCGGTCCTGCTATCTCTGCATCTAAGTATTGATAAAGTAAGTCTACTTGCAGTCTTTCTGAGAAGAGGATGGCAACTCCACAAGACCTTTTGCTTTGTTTAAAGGCAGTTATCAGCCTTGGATATTTTTGAGATTTCCACATCATTCTATCACTTTCCCCTCCAGTTAGTTTCCTTAGCGAAAGCAATGTCTACCCTTACGTTTGTCAGATATGTTAAGACTATAGACCTTTTGTGAGGTGAATTTAACCCCTGTGTATTGACCGATAATATTTTAACCATTAAGATCAATTTTTACTCTCTGAGCTCTGCCGCCAAACAATACAAAAACATTAAAAGACATCCAACTACAAAAACAGAAAAGGATCCACATCTGATCCACCTTTCATTCAACAAATGGCGAAAAATAAAGCATGAAATGGCGAAAATGAAGAAGAAAAATAAATAAAAATAAAATAAGATTCCACATGTATATGTACAGTCATACAGTCAAACATGTATAACTCCTCAATAACTAAGCAAATAGTGGATCAATAAATGTCTGATTATATGCATTTAAAAAAAAAATTTTTTTTAAATGCCTCTTATTGTTAGATCATAGCTTCTTTAGAGAGAAGAAAGGGAAATCCTTCTCTTCAACGACATTGATCTGAGATCTTATCGTTCTCACGTTTTATACATCTTCCAATGGGTATCTTATACATTAATCCCAGTTCTTCTGTATTACCCAGTTTTTCAATTTCCCAGCTGAATCGAAGGATTTCTTTTAAGGCTGGTAATGTATGAAAAGTCTTGAAAGACGAGTAAATTGGAAAAGCTAGTCCTTGTAGACTTGTTCTTTCATTTGATATGCGAAGAAATTAACTATAACATCTCTTGTTGATCTTTCAGGAATACCTTTAGGTTTAGGCATTCTGTGCCACACCGATTCATAATAGGGTACTGATCAGGTATATTTTTTTATATTTTCTTATACAATTCCTGTAGATAGTCCTGCAGTTTTTCTGTAGTTACTACTTCTGGTATATTGCAGAACCTTTTAGATTGTGTCTTCTAGCTCGATCCTCAATCTGCTAATTTATCTTCCAACCTTATACGTTTTTGTTACATAACTGATTGTCCGGTCTTTGAATCCAGATATTTCTTCTCAATGTGTTAAATTCTTTCTTCCAAGCTAGTTAATCTATTGCCTATTGATGTGATTTCTCCTTTAATTTCTGCTGCACTGGCTGGCTCTTATTTCTTCTTTGATTGTCTCTAATATAGAATCGAGACAGATTTTTAAATAAGAAGATGACACTTCTTATAATTCTGCTTGCGAAGCAAGGCTGACATTTGCAGATCTTTCAATGCTCAAATTAGGAGTTTTTTTCTCTCTGATCCTTAGGAGCATTTGTGGAGAAAAACCCCATCATACTTTTGTCCATTTTAGGTTTTATCTCTTTTCAAAGTATGTCTTTTTAACAAGCCTTGACACAACCACAAAACTACCCGGCCCATACCAGCCAAGCTGACAACCTAAACTCTCATACAACCATGGAATGCCTATAGCCTTATGTTACTTATTTTATTGTTTAGCTATTCTGTTCATGTCATTTTATGCATATATTACGGCTGCACCAAACTCACATGAGGCGTATCCCACACAGGAACACAACCACAATCCCTGAACACAAAGGGTCTACACACCCACCCCACTCAACAAATAAAAGGCTACTGGGACCAACACATATGCACACCTGACAAGCACGCCGCGCACAGCACCCAGGAGATATTCAAAACCTGGCACTCACACAGCAAGAAACAAACATGTGACCACACGAGAACAGGCTGCTCAGCAACACGACATCCGCCTGCACCACACCACACGCTTGTAGCACCACGGGAACGCAATACAAACCAATCACTAGCATACCACCACTCAGACAGACCTGGGCTTGCCCCCAAACATGAACACGACACAAAGGTGCTCATCACAAGCATTTCACTGTACAACTTGAAACAAACCACAAATGTTATATAAATATGTGTAACCGCTTTATACATGAAAATTGAAAACCCAAGAAATGCCTGAAATGCTCTTCCTGTACAATTGAGCACGGAAAATAACAAAAAAAAAAAGAGAAACCCCCCCTGAAAAAAGCAGAATCAAACAGCCAGTAGATCACAGTAGAGAGTAACCAGAGTTGATGGATAATGAGGCTATTAACCCAGCAGTCAGTAGTATCTGTATAGAGTCTATTTTCCAACTTTGGTTAAAGGGACACTATAGTCACCTGAACAACTTTAGCTTAATGAAGCCATTTTGGTGTATAGAACATGCCCCTGCAGCCTCACTGCTCAATCCTCTGCCATTTAGGAGTTAAATCCCTTTGTTTATGAACCCTAGTCACACCTCCCTGCATGTGACTTGCACAGCCTTCCATAAACACTTCCTGTAAAGAGTGCCCTATTTAGGCTTTCTTTATTGCAAGTTCTGTTTAATTAAGATTTTCTTATCCCCTGCTATGTTAGTAGCTCGCTAGACCCTGCAAGAGCCTACTGTATGTGATTAAAGTTCAATTTAGAGATTGATATACAATTATTTAAGGTAAATTACATCTGTTTGAAAGTGAAAGCAGTTTTTTTTTTTTTTCATGCAGGCTCTGTCAAACATAGCCGGGGAGGTGTGGCTAGGGCTGCATAAACAGAAACAAAGTGATTTAACTCCTAAATGACAGTGAATTGAGCAGTGAAATTGCAGGGGAATGATCTATACACTAAAACGGCTTTATTTAGCTAAAGTAATTTAGGTGACCATAGTGATCCTTTAAAAAGGCTAGGTAGAGAGGTGGGTCATTCTTCAGGGAGACCTCATAACTTTCTTTGCTAATAGTAATATAGTGCTTATTATCAGATTAAGATGCGCTTTGTTTAATAATGATATTGTAGCTTAACACAAAGTTGTGATATAACGTTGTCTCCCCCTTTCTCTTCCTCTTCCAATTCCTCCTTTCCTCTTCTCCCCTCTCTTATTCAGTTTTTTTTCTTCTTTCTTTTGATACCTTTTGATTTATATATTATATAATATATTATATTTGCTAAATATAGATCAGCAAAGCACAGAGCAATTTACATGTGATTTAAAGAGAATGTTAGTTTACTTTACTGTACACCTCTTAGATTTAGCATATCTGTGACCTGCTTCCTTTTTTCTCTTTTCCAATTAGAGATCTCCTGGAAACTTCTAGGCTTTTTTCCCCTCCTTCACCTCTTTGCGACCACTACAACCTCAGTCATCGAGTCAAGTCAGCTGTACTCCAAACTCGCTCTCCTTCCTCCAATACCCTCCACCATTGTCGTCCTGCTCGTCAACGTAGATTCAGAATTTCATTCCCACCGCAGTATCCGTCCGCCCCACCTCAGAACGCGCACGTGGCATGCAAACATGCTACATCACTGCGCACCCTCGCCCCGTTTTACTTTTATTTTGCAAACCCTTTTATGTTTTTCTAGCTCTAGTGCACCTATACATGTCTGATCTGGTCATTTTATTCTAGTGCATTACAGCCTTCTTGTACAGTGTATATTAAATTAGAGCAAGATATAAAATAATAAAAACATCAACAACAAAAAAGAAACAAAAAAACCCCCCAACATTTAAAACAGATTAAAGGATCACTATAGTTTTAATTTAATCCCAAATGAACCCCTTAATATATAATGCATTAAGTAACAAAACTACTTGCATTTAAATATTCTAGTTTTTGCACATAGATAACATACAAGATAAACGGATGTGATTACGCAGAGGAGGAAGCAAACCTTTGTCTATTTGATGCATAGCCCTAGCATATGCCTTTTTCTTTACACTTTCCTAGAAGCAGACCGCACACTATATAAATCCACAAGTACATGTTTATTCATTTTAGATTTGGAAAATGTAAGCGAGGGGAAACACACTGAAAGTGTTTCGCCTAGCTTAAATCACATTCACATTACAAATCACATGCACATTCATAAAATGCTGGTGTTTCTGTTCACAAAACTGTGAAATACATTCATAATGCATTAATAAAAAAAAAAATACTTTTCTTTTGCAGTACAGCCTTAGCAGGGAGAAATTGTAATGGTGAACACAATTGAGAAGACATATTGAATATCTGAGTTATGCCTGAATCATGGTAGAAAAACATTAGAAGGGGACACTATAGTTACCAGAACAGCTACAACTTAATTTAGTTGCTCTGGTGAGTATAATCATTCCCTGCAGGCATTTTAATGCAAACACTGTTTGCATTGCCCCCTAGGGACACTCCTTTAATGCATTAATTTAAATCATCTCTATGATGAGGTGCTGATGGGCCAAGCTGGCGTTTGGCCTCGCCCCCACCCCCTTGTGATTTCAGCCAATCCAATGCTTTCCCATGGGGATGGAAAAAAAAATAAAATTTATTTTAAAAGTCAGAAATTCTGATTATGTCAGCAAGGAGGCTGATCGGGGGCGGGGCCAGCACATCAGGAAATAAGGCAAGTTTTATTACTCTTTTAAGGGGGTAAATAGAGGACGAGCCATCTAAATGGTGGTTTTACACACAGGGACAGGAAAACATGTTTGTGTTCCTGACCCTATAGTGTTTTTTTACAACTATATTAAAGTTTTTATATTGTTTAATCAGAAATACTTACTTGAGTGCTGGCTGTCGATACCATAATGTAACACTAAAACATGCCTATTTGGTTTTACTGTTTCGAGTGTTCCTTTAATACATTAAATGCCTCGTACACTTCATAAATGAGAAGAAAAAATTTATAAAAACCAACAACATTTACTTACCTGCTTCTCCAACCACAAGTCTGCTCCTCCCCTGGGATATGGCTCATGACATGAATCTACCCTTCCTTTCAGCCATAATTGGTGCATGCACAGTTATTGTTATAAATGCACCAATCAAATGCTATTTTCCTAGGAAAACAGACTAATGCTTTGCTATAGAAGCTCTCACTTCCATTTAAAGAATTGCTCAATGGGAGTGAATCATAAGCCCTCATGGATGTCAGCCAAATAAATTCTTAAACAAGTGTACATTTCTCTTAAAATCTGAACTTTTATGAATTGAGACAAGGGATACGTCATGTTAACCCCTAAAAGAAATTCAGACTTTAGAACCTGGAGCATCCATTTAAGAAGCTAATAAAACAGAGAATCATCCCTAGACATGGGCATAATATCACAGCCATTATTTCAGCTTGAAATTCATAAAGACACATTACTTGCAGAAGACTGACGAAGATCCCTATGTGATCTACACAGAGTTGTAAGGTAGCATTTAGTTGGGACAGAAGCCAATTTAAATTGAAGTTCATTAACGCAAGAAAATGGAAACCATACTTGCGATCTTCTTTCTCATCCATGGGCATACGAAGAACCACACTAATAAGCCAAACAACACAGCAATGCCTATCGAAATGAGAGCCGTGCCCCACACTGGAAAGTCACTTAGTCCAAGTACTGTGAAGAAAAGAAAAAAAAAAAAAGTTACAATGTTCACCTTTAACAAAATATACATTTGCAAGAATGATATGAATAATATCTCAATTCTCTGCAATAACAATATCATTACACCCACATAACACAGCTCGTGTCACACCCACATCATACAGAACAGAGCTTGACAAACATGATTTATACCTAGGAGCAAGGTATGATGCCGCAGGTAAGAAATTATCACTGGTTTCATGCACTCTTGTATTAGTTGGACCACACAGCACACATGTTACACTCCAAATCTTCAGTTATTAAGCACAGATACTCAAACTCAGATGTATCGTTTTAGTGATTGGTTAAGGGGACACTATATTTACCAGAACCACTAGAATTCAATGTAATGGTTCTGGGATAAAAATCCAGTCCTGCAGGCTCAGCAGTTTAAACTGCCCAAGGTCAACTCTAGTGGCTGTGACTTAAAAGAACTTCCTGGACAAGATCATGCATAGATTGCATTACATTAAGTGTCTTCAAGCAAAGCTGAATGCTCCCCATAGAGATGCATTGACTCAAGGGGATGCGCCTATAGGTCGCAACAGGACACAAATTGAGAATAAGAAGATTTGAACAACCTAAATTGACATGTGGCTAAGGTGATAAGAGTTGTAAAAAGTTAAACTATAAAATAAAATGGCAAACACTAATGGTACATTTTAGAGGAACTGTTGCTTCCCTAGAAATTACACCACTGAAAATGTAAAACCTATAACTTGTGTTAATCTTTTTTTACATGTGATGCATGGTTTTCTTTTATATGTCCATCACACATTTAGCATTTGACATCGCAAACCAGTTTAGTCCAGGTGAAAATCATATGTTGGGGATATTTATTGTGTGTGTGTGCTTCTATCAAATTTAAAAAACTGCACCAAAAAAAAAAAAAAAAAAAAGCATAGAAAATTAGACAGCGAAGTGTTGGCCAAACCTTGCTAAATCACTCGCTTTGTTTCAGTCTTTTCTACTTTGTCTAAGCTCACTATGCTGACTTACAGTGGCCAGAAAGCTAAGGAAAAACAAGTGATTCAACAAGTTAAATACATAAAACAAAATATTATATTGTAAAATAGTGTATATTTGAATATATGCATTTTCTGTCAATTAGGTAAGCACAATGTTAAACGACATCTGTACCTATCTGAAGGTACAACTGTCATACACATGTTCTTACGAACAGGAAGGTCCTTAATAGTTTATCGATTTGTAAGAGTTTGTTACTTGCCTGTATCTATGCTATAGTCCCCTATGAATCTAAACTTGAGTTGGAGATTGGCATGTATTAACATTTATGTAGCGACATTATGCTATTGCACATTGGTCCTGCAGATCAATGTGTTTATACAACAAGTTCCTTCATCAGTACACAGAGCCATTTACACTGCCAGTTCAGACCATGTTGCTAGTTAGTTGCATGCTGGTTGCTTTCTAAGTTCCCTATTTGAGAGTGAAGAAAAAAAAAAAAATATCTTCATGCTCAGAATCACATCTTCTACTTTGGGAGTGCTGGTAAACTCATACACATAGCAAAAGGCACTTATAACACTGCTGCACTGCATAATTTCTACCGAATTAAGAAATATAAGGATAGAGGGGTTTAAAGGACTAGAGCTACACTCATTTTATGAGAAGAACTATTTAGCTGCCAGATACTTCTGGACTATCTTCAGTTTGTTTAGTTTTGACATAGCAACCACTAGACAATAAGATTATAAGTAGCAGCCAAATGTCACACAACACATTTAAAAGATTGATACTTACAAAATCAGCAAAAGAATACTCTAAACGAAACTTACCAGATGTACATTGCATAACCATGCGGAAGGTTTATAACTACTGTTCTGTCTCCTGAACAATCATCCTCAAGGAAGAGTGAAAGTAATATGAGCTTAAATGGTGCACTATAGTCACTAGAACCACTCCAGCTTAATGTAGTGGTTTTGGTGTCTATAGCCTGTGCCTGCGCACTCAGCAATGTAAACACTGCCTTGTCAGTGAAAAGAAAGTGTTTACATTGATTCCTAGTAACCCCTCTAGCGGCTGTCATTTAGAAATCAACTAGACAGGTTTCCTTGGTTAGGTCCTGCAATGTTTGCATGCTCTGCGTGGAGATGTTGAACGCTCCTCATAGAGATGCATGGATACGCCGATTGACCCAGAGTGGCACTTTGATGTGCATACGTACTAGTCTTGCAATTCTTTCCTAGGTTGATCTCAGCCAAGAAGGCATGGCTAAACAAATTAAGAAAAGTTCCCTGCAGGATAGAAGTAAAAAGCTATTTTTAACCATTACAGGGAGGACCAGTGATCTAAAAAGTTTAAAGAACCCTAGAGCGTTAATTTTAAATACAATTCTTAAGTATTTATTTTTCTTAGAGGCATACTTCTCTTACATGGCTTACAAGGTAAAACTATAGGTGTGTCTAGAAAATGTTCCTCTTATTAAAGTGTGCCTTGATCCAAAAAAGGTTGGGAATGGATGGTTTATAGCAGTGTGGAACCAGCAGCTTAGCAAAACATGGATCCACATCTGATAGAAGTTTAAAAAGTTTATCTTTATGCATTTTATCTGAAGCTCTTGAACAGTAACCAACTCCTTCAAGAAATTGTGGGACATATTCTAGGAAACTGGATGAATCATCACTCATTGTCCAGCCATTTGATGTACGATTTCATACACAACATTTACAGATTTTTTTTTATTATTTTGGACATTACACTCCAGCACACTGTATTTTAAATAAAACAATGACTGGGTAGATAAAATGCAGACTCTCCTTTTTGTATGTATAAGAGAGCCAACAAATTGTGCAGTAGTGATTCGAAATGTGACATTTAAAATCTGTTTCTGTATTCTGGCAACACGTTTGGCAGCAAGTGTCATTGCCAATAAAGTCAGAATGGTTGATCAAAGACATAGCCAAAAAGGCATCATGTTAAAAATAAAATGTAATTTTTGAAGCAAGTATACAGAGATGAGCTTAGAAACAATGGGTGAGCCCTCTTGACCTGATCTTCTGTGGTCCAAAGAATACTTCCAGTAGTGATGAAAATGTTAAACTGTCAAACCAATCAAGAATACGCTCTAGGATTTAAATGGACACTATAGTCACCAAAACAACTACAGCTTATTGTATTTGATCTGATTAGTATAATCATCCCCTTCAGGCTTTTTGCAGTAAAAAAATGTTTTCAGAGAAAAGGTAGTGTTTACATTACAGCCTAGGGATACCTCCAATGGCCACTCCTCAGATGGCTACTAGAGGTGCTTCCTGGGGCCGTGCTGCTCCTGCATAATCTCAAATTAGGTATTCTATTCAAATTAGATAAAGGTGTCTGGGTTGAGCATAATTAACAGTTGGTATCAGTAATCACAAAGCTTTCTTTGTTTGCGAGTTCTGGAATGTGGTTCGGAACCAATAGGAATCATCTGAATGTTCTTATTTGATTAATTTAACTACAAGAAGAAAGTCTTCATCACATACATCTTATTATTTAACTAGAGTGTTGGGGGTAGGTTTATAACTCATCTGATTGTATGGACAAAGACATCTCACACACACACACACACACCCCGAAAGGTAGTAGACTAAACCTTATTTGTGAATACACATTGAATTAAAGAAACTTTCTAAATAATCTAATCTCCTTTTACAATCAATGCAAACGAGTTTTGTGTTCATTTCTTACTTACATGGGGCCCCTGTGTATAATATAGAGAAGACATTAATTGCTATCGTAGCAGCATAAAACACTGGGAGTGCTCGTAGTCCATTAGGTACCGGATCCTCCTGAAAAACAGAGAAACAATTTTCAAGATGATACTGGCAAACAACAAGTCGACATCAAAACCAACAAGAAAAAAAACAAAACTGCAAACTGTTTAAGTAGAATATTATTTCTTCAAGATGTGTCTGTTGGGGTTATTTTTGCATACAGAAGTGTAAATAGAATACACTTAAAATATTCTATGGGTAATATGAAAGAGCTAAGCTTCTACAATCTTTAAAACAAAAGTAAATAAACACTGAATAATAATTTTAAAAAGAATTGATTTACCTTATTTAAGATAAAAAACTTGATCATGAAAAACAGCCCTGCAGACATCAGACCAGACAGCAATGGTGAAATAAACCAAGAGGCCACTGAAACCGAGAATTACATGTTAGAGCGTGTTTAGAAACTGACATGGATTATTAATTTCAATTCATGCAAGTCATGGAATCAAAACAAAGTATTCTAATAATGTACAACCGTATTATGAAAGTACATTAAAAGAGCACCATACATCTCAGTGTATTAGCTGTGGGGTAAGGATTCTTTGGGTGTCTTCCCCCACTTTGTATCAAACCATATGAGCAGTTGACAAACTGTGGTTCTCCTAGCACAGTCTCTGATAAATTGGAAGTTAACACTGCATTAGCGGTCAACACTGTACTACAATGATGTGTTAAAAGGACCACTATAGTGCCAGGAAAACAAACATACTAGTTTTCCTGGCACTATAGTGCCCTGAGGGTGCCCCCAGAGGAAGAGGTTAAAATCTTACCTTTCTCCAGCGCCGGGCGGGGAGCTTTCCTCCTCCTCTCCTTCTTCCTAGCGACGTCATCGGCTGAATGCGCATGCACGGCAGGAGGCGCGTGCACATTCAGCCAGTCCATAAGAAAGCATTCTCAATGCTTTCCTATGGACACTGGCGTCTTCTCACTGTGATTTTCACAGTGAGAAGCACGCAAGCGCCTCTAGCGGCTGTCAATGAGACAGCCACTAGAGGCTCTATAGGCTGGATTAACCCTCAGTGTAAACATAGCAGTTTCTCTGAAACTGCTGTGTTTATTAAAAAAAAAAAAGGGTTAGCCCTAGCTGGACCAGGCACCCACACCACCTCATTAAGCTGAAGTGGTCTGGGTGCCTAAAGTGGTCCTTTAAGCTGCCACCAAAGCTTGCAGTCTATTACTGCCATGTGAGCTACAGAGGGCGTCTGTGGTTTAGGTATTGAAACAGCATTGGTTATTGCCAAGCCGCTCTAAAACTGCTTCTTTTTTGCACAGAATTCTTTAAAAGAAAAAAAATATATATAAAGTTAGGAATTAAATGCAAAAGGGGAATCTTTAAAGCAGCACCTTGCAGTTTTTGATTCTGGTTTGCCAGGATATGCACATAGGTTTAGAGCAATCTAGTTCAGGTTTAAAGCCAGTGTGTGCAAATAAGATCAGTAAAGTAGAGGTAAGGAATCCAAATCCTAAAGCACCACAGATCTTCAGCAGGGTGGCCTGCAGATATTAATAGTAAATAATGTTAGCTTTCATATTTTTTCTGAATCAAGTTAATAAGATATCGTTTATGACAATTTAGAAGTCAGCTGTTATTTGTGATAGTCTTGTGTGAAAAAGACAACATCTTCCACTTTCTTTGAAATCATTCTATAAAGAGCATGTTTATTTAAATAGAAAGTGGGAGAGGTTTTAAGTAGAGACAGGAAAATATATTAGAAAATATACGTAGAAGATTTTTTTATTTTTTTTTTATAAATAAAGATTCTTGCATCTTGCTTATGGAAAACCATGGATTTAATCCAGTTTTTAGATATTTTTTTTAGATTTCTTTTCTAATACCTTGTTATACAATTCGAGGACAGTAGACAGGATATTCAATGTTTTCTATACAAAAACTATGTCAAATATTGTGACTTGCAGCACTGGGTAGGTGTACTATACACTGCTTTGAACAAAGTATTTCAGTAATACTTGACAGTGGTCCCTAACATTTTTGTCTATTTTCAACTGAAATACAGTATCTCACAAAAGTGAGAACACCCCTCACATTTCTGTAAATAGTTTATTATATCTTTCCATGTGACAACACTGAAGAAATGACACTCTGCTACAATGTGAAGTAGTAAGTGTACAGCCTGTATAACAGTGTAAATTTGCTGTCCCCTCAAAATAACTCAACACACAGCCATTAATGTCTAAACCGTTGGCAATAAAAGTGAGTACACCCCTAAGTGGAAATGTCCAAATTGGGCCCAATTAGCAATTTTCCCTCCCCTGTGTCATGTGACTCGTTAGTGTTACAAGGTCTCGGGTGTGAATGGGGAGCAGGTGTGTTAAATTTGGTGTTATCGCTCTCACACTGGTCACTGGAAGTTTAACATGGCACCTCATGGCAAAGAACTCTCTGAGGATCTGAAGAAAGAAAAAATTAAAGCTGCTCTACATAAAGATGGCCTAGGCTGTAAGAAGATTGCCAAGACCCTGAAACAAAGCTGCAGCACAGTGGGCAAGACCATACAACGGTTTCACAGGACAGGTTCCACTCAGAACAGGCTTTGCCATGGTCGACCAAAAAATTTGAGTGCACGTGCTCAGGGTCATATCAGGAGGTTGTCTTTGGGAAATAGACGTATGAGTGCTGCCAGCATTGCTGCAGAGGTTGAAGGGGTGGGGGGTCAGCCTGTCAGTGCTCAGACCATACGCCGCACACTGTATCAAATTGGTCTACACAGCTGTCGTCCCAGAAGGAAGCCTCTTCTAAAGAGGAGTAAAATAACAGGGGTCCAGGCACTCCTTGGTTCAAGACAGGCACTTTATTGAGAACCACAACAGCAACATTCCGACCCCAAAAGGTCTCTGTCATCTTCTAAAGATGATGCACAAAAAAGCCAGCAAACAGTTTTCTGAAGACAAAAAGACTAAGGACATGGATTACTGGAGCCATGTCCTGTGGTCCAATGAGACCAAGATATACTTTTTTGGTTCAGATGGTGTCAAGTGTGTGTGTCAGCAACCAGGTGAGGAGGACAAAGACAATTGTGTTTTGCCTACAGTCAAGCATGGTGGTGGGAGTGTCATGGTCTGGGCCTGCATAAGTGCTGCCAGCATTAGGGAGCTACAGTTCATTGAGGGAACCATGAATGCCAACATGTGCTGTGACACACTGAAGCAGAGCATGATCCCCTCCCTTTGGTGACTGGGCTGTAGGGACGTATTCCAACAAGATAACGACCCAAAGCACACCTCCAAGATGACCAGTGCCTTGCTAAAGAAGCTGATGGTAATGGTGATGGACTGGCCAAGCATGTCTCCAGACCTAAACCCAATTGAGCATCTGTGGGGCATCCTCAAATGGAAGGTGGGGGAGCTCAAGGTCTCTAACATCCACCAGCTCCATGATGGTGGGGTGGAAGAGGACTCCAGAGGCAACCTGTGAAGCTCTGGTGAACTCCATGCCCATGAGGGTTAAGGCAGTGCTGGAAACTAATGGTGGCTACCCAAAATATTGACTCTTTGGGCCCAATTTGGACATTTCCACTTAGGGGTGTACTTACTTTTGTTGACACTGGTTTAGACATTAATGGCTGTGTGTTGAGTTATTTTGAGGGGACAGCAAATTTACACTGTTAACAGGCTGTACACTTACTACTTTACATTGTAGCACAGTATCATTTCTTCAGTGTTGTCACATAAAAAGATATAATAAAATATTTTGAAAAATGTGATGGGTGTACTCACCTTTGTGAGATACTGTATACATGGATGAATGGGCTCCTTTCCTATTTCAATGAAAGAAAATAAATACATTTAGGGTAAACCCTTTTAAATGCACAAATAATTTCAGGATTGCCAAACCCCCACCCCCCTACCTCCCCCCCCCCAAAAAAAAACCCAAAATACTTTGTCTTGTATGAATAGCTAGATTTCAACTCACTTATTTCTGGAGTGCAACTTTTGTTCTGTGAGTGAAGATATAGTTGAGCACTTTCAATGTGATAAAATTTTAATTTGTTTGAGTGTAATATTTCTGCATACATATGACATACGTGTGATCATGTCAGGAAGGCTAGCGTAATTTTACAATAGCCACCATTCACATCCATCATTTAGAAAGGGTATATTTATATCCCAGAGATATCTATTAACATATTCCACATACCCTCACTCATAAAAGCAAAGCTCATTTACCAATCTTGACAAGCTGCATCCACTGCACACCATGAGTACCAATTGCAACAAGGGAGAAACCAATCGTTGAGCCAACAATGCAATGTGTGCCCGAAATGGGGAGTTTCAAGAAAGATGCAATCAACTGCCAAGCAGCAGAACCTGCAACGAAACAGAAAACAGTTGCAAAAGTGTGCTTTGATATAAAGACGTCAAATGTGTCCAATGCAACTCAGCACACTGCGCTCCATGTCCCCAGTGCTCAATGAGTTGGACAAAAGTCATCAGAGGTGGAGTGGATGTAGAGAACATACTGTCCCAACCCTGCAATAAAGGTAAGTTTAAAAACTTTAGTGTTATTATTTAATAATGGGGAGATGCAGGTAGTAATCTCAACGAGGAAACACTGATCACCAAAACAACTTTCGCTTAATTAAGCAGTCTTGGCGTATAGATCAGTCTGCTCAATTTTCTGCTATTTAGGAGTTAAAGCACATTTGTTTCCGTTTATGCAGCCCTAGCCACACCTCTCCTGACTGTGACTCACATAGCCTGCATAAAACAATGATCTAATTTTCAATCCATTGTTAGAGCACAGTGTGTTTACTTTAAAGGTTTTTAGATCATGCTCTGTTATTTGAACTTTAATCACACACACACACACAATGGACTGTTGCAGGCTCTAGCAAATAATTAACAGAGCAGGAGAAAAAACAAATCCAAATTTAACACGCTGTGCAATAAAAGAAGAAGAAAACTTTAGATTTATTTTTCAGGAAGTATGTAGGTTGATTGTGTAAGTCACAAGCAGGGTGAGCTGCATGAACAAATACATTAAACTCCAGATCCCAGTGAATTTCTCATATAGGGCTATGAATTTTTTTAGAAATATAGCTAGATACATGCTTAACAAGAAAACGTCACTCAGGGTATTTTTGCAACACAGAAAGTGCTGTGCAATTTATTAAGTCACAGTTTCAGTTTGACAAGCAATTATCAGGATTATCTGCTTATAGTTGCACCAGGCAAAATTTTCTTGGAGTCCTCAAAGGCAAGAAGATTTTTCACTTATGTTTTCATTTGATGCATTCAGAAAGGATTTAAACTCCTATATTTTTTTCAAAATTGCAGCCTTAGGCGATACCTGTTTAATTTTTTTTCATACCAATCTGCACCCAATAACCCATAATGAAATATATAAAGAATTTAAAAAAAAAATATATATATATATATATATATATATATATATATATATATATATATATATATATATATATATATATATGTTTTTTTACACTACTAATATATTAAGAAGAAAAAACTGAAATATAACATTGAAGCATTTAGTTGAAGCACTCTTGACAGCGATTATAGCCTTGAGCACTTTGGGTATGATGTAATCAGCTTTGAACACCTGTATTTTGGCCATTCATCTTTGCAGATCCTCCCAAGCTCTGTCTAGTTGGATGGGGCCGTCAATCAGAAGTCATTTCCAGGTCTTTTCAGAGATGTTCAATTGTTCTAGGCTATGGCTAGGCCATTCTCAGAGTGGGCCCTAGGCCACTCTTGTCTTGTCATTGTGCTTAGGATCATTGTCCTGTTGGAAGTGTATAATTCAACCCAGTCTGAGGTTCTCACCACACTGGACCAAGTTTCCATTAAGGATATCTCTATTTTGCGGTGTTCAGTTTTCCCTCAACCCTGACCAGTCTCCCAGTCCCAGCTGCAGAACTACGCCCCAACCAAAAGAATTATGGTACCACCTCCATGCTTCACCGCTAACATGGTATTGAGCAGGTAATTAGTGGTGCCTGGTTTCCTGCAGACATGATGCTTTGAATTGGGGCCAAACAGTTCAATATTGATTTCATAAAACCAGATAATCATGATTCTCACAGTCCGAGTAATTTAATCTCTCTCATGGATTATTGTAACTCTCTCCTAATTGGTCTTCCCAGAAGTCTGTAATGAATGCTGCTGCCAGATTTATTTTCCTCTCCTGTCGCTCCTCTCACACCTCTCCCTTTTGTCAGTCCTTACATTGGCTTCCTGTATCCTATAGGAGTCAATTCAAGGTACTAATCCACACCTATAAAGCATTAAACAATTCTAGCCCCTCCTATATCTCTTCACTGGTCCGTAGGTATGCCCTTTCTTGATCTCTCCGCTCTGCATTCTCCTGTCTGCTGCTTGCACCCATATGGCCAACTCACGCTTGTTGGACTTCTCGCAGGTGGCTCCTTTCCTTTGGAATAGCTTGCCTACCACCATCATACTCTCCCCTTGTCTTCAATCATTTAAAAAGTGCCTCAAAACACATCTCTTTTGGAAACTTACAGCCTCCCAGAGTAACTTCTACCTTACATACCTGCTCCTTGCTCTCTCCTAAAGGGCAGCACTCTATTCTCTCTTCCAGCTCTGATTCACTCCACCTTGTTTGATTGCTATCTCCTGTCCTATTGTGTTTTATATCCCACCTCCTCTAGACTGTAAGCTCATTTGAGCTGGGTTCTCTTCAACCTATCGTTCCTGTATGTATTTGTAATTATTGTTAAATCTGCCCCTCTGATAATATTGTAAAGTGCTATGGAATATGCTGGCGTAATATAAATACCAATAATAATAATAATAATAATAATAATAATTTAGGCCTATTATTTTTCTCCAAATTCCAAGCAGCCTTTTATGCTTCTTGTTACGTCCACGCATGATCTATGTAGCTCACACAAAGTTACCTCACCACCACTCAGTTTGGTCGGACACAAGCTCTAGTAATAACCCTGGTTGTTCCTAACAGCTGGACACCAATCAAAGTGTAGACATTTTTTAAAGATGAGACAGAGCTAAATTTCAAGTGTCGTAGAAAAGGTTCTGAAAACTGATGTGATATTTCAGTATTTTTTCTGTTTAAGAAACTTGCAAGGTTTTTAAAACACTGGTTTTTGCTTTGTCATTATAGAGTATTGAGTGTAGATTGATTTGAAGGGGAAAAAAAAACTTTTTTAATTAAATCATTGTTATATATAAACAAATATAGGAGTTCTGGCACTCTTCCCAAAAATAAACTTGTTCCTTAAACGGACCATGGTGTTGCACAGCACTGAGAATATGCATAAATCAAAAGAATGAGAGCACTCGTTGGATTTGATGAAAAACAAAATTCTGTGTATTTAAATTCACATGAAATAAGTCAACGTTTCGACCTACAAAGGTCTTTAGCAACGGTTTATAAAAGTAGAGATTTCAATATCCTACATATATTGTAAGTTTTGCCTGTGCAATAACTTAGGAGGGCCATGCATCATTATTATATATAAAAAGGAAAATATGGTAAATGTTCATTTAATTTATTATAATTGTTTAATGCAGTTCTCCTATTGCGCTTCGATCCCCTCCTTGTGCGCCCACTTCCATGCCATCCTGTTGTACCCTTCCCATGTTTTCTTATATGCCCATCTCCAAACCATCCTGTGTCCACCTATATGTTCTTCACCTAAGCCCATTGCCAAGTTCCCCTGTGCCCATCTCAAGTCTCTCCTTATGTGGTCATGTCTCTTACCATCTCCCAACCACTTTTAGCACAACCAAGTTGTCTGCTGGCCAACCCTGACTGTCCATTCCTTGACAGTCTTCCTCAACAATGTTCTAGTGTGGAAAATAAATTCAGTTTGTGCTGAGGATGCCAGGGCAGAGGGTGCACACAATGGCAATCACATTACAACAGCAGCTCCTCTTTTTGCCACACTCATCCTTAGTGGATACCCCCTGCAATAATAAAGTTCGACATACCTAAGGCCAGTCCTGTTTTACACTCACAGAGGAAGGAGACAAAAAAATTGTACTGGATATTGCAATTTAGTATGTATGTATATTTATATAAACACACACACACAATTGGAATCGTACACTATATAAGACATAACATTCATAAGGTGCGTCTTCTATATTTAGTACAACAATTATTTTAAGGAACACATTTTTTTTTAAAAACACCTATATACATTTCAACCTCAGTAAATTCTGGATTTTCTAAATGATGCTTTTTATTCCACAAGCCAATACTTTACCAGTGACGAATCTAGAAGATTACAAATAATTACTTACCAACCATTGCGCTAACTTCTCCAGCCATCAACAAATCAACGGTATTATTGTAGAGATTCACATCAATGATTCCTTTCCGGATAGTCTCACCAACTTTGGCTCCCAGTAGTACTGAGCCAGCTGTTTCAAAGATGGAAGCCAATATGCATGCTTGCCTTAAGGTCACCACACCAGATCCCACTGCAGTGCCAAAAGAGTTGGCAACATCATTAGCACCTACTGAAAATGCCAAGACGAACGCTATGATGAAACCGACAATAACCATCCACAAATACTCGTCCAGAACCATCTTGCCTTTGTTTTTTCTTCTGGCCACGAAGAGAAAATTTAAAAAATAATTAAGAATTAAAAATCAAATGTACTGGACTCGAAGGCTCGAAATCCTAATGAGCAGAGCTACATAAAGTAGTATGTGCTCTCTCTCTCTCTGAAAAACACTGCTTAGTGTTGAAGAGATGGGACACACTGCTAACTGAGAATTATCAAAATACTGTCAAAGTTCTTTTTGATGTGCTCAGTCAATAATAAAACGAATGCCATAGTTTTTGTCCAAATGACTTAGCCAAATATTATTCTTTCCTAAAAAAAGGAAGAGAGAAATTAGAGTAAAATTAGTTATTAAAAAAACAACACTCTCCTTCAATGAAACAGAAAAAAACAAGAATTAAAAAAAAAAATCTCAAACACAAACCCACTAATGGATTTTTTGCTTCAGCATGTGACATTTTAGCCATGAAAGCACATAAATGAGATTACTATTTGAACAACTCTTTGTTAAATAAATACATATGAAATACAACGGTTTTGCCAGCATAATCCAAATAAGTACAATTATGAAAGAACATTTAAAGAAAAGAACATAACTTTGACAAAAAAAAAAAAAAAAAAAAGTTTTATGTAAGGGTTATGTAAATGTACCGTATATACTCGAGTATAAGCCGAGTTTTTCAGCACATTTTTTGTGCTGAAAAACCCCAACTCGGCTTATACTCGAGTCAGTGTCTGTATTATGGCAATTTACATTGCCATAATACAGACTGGGGGCTGGCAGCGAGCGCTTACCTCTCCTGCAGCTCCTGTCAGCTCCCTCCTCCTCCGCGCCGGTCCGGTCAGCACCTCGGTCAGCTCCCAGTGTAAGTCTCGCGAGAGCCGCGGGGTCATAGTGCGGCTCTCGCGAGACTTACAGTGTGAGCTGAGATCAGAGCTGCACGGACCGGCGCGGAGGAGGAGAGAGCTGACAGGAGCTGCAGGAGAGGTAAGTGCTTCCTGCCAGCCCCCCCTCCTCCCCCCACTGAACTGCCAATGCCACTGGACCACCAGGGAAGGAGAGCCCCCCTCCCTGCCATGTATCAAGCAGGGAGGGGGGACAACAAAATAAATAAATTAATAATATATAAATATAAATAATAATAAATACATTTATAATATATAAATATAAATAATAAAAATAATAATAAAAAAATAATATAACACTCATACACACACTGCATTCATACACACACACACACTGCATTCATATACACACACACTGCATTCATCATATACACACACTGTAAATAAATATTCAAATAATATAATTTTTTTAGGATCTAAATTTTATTTAGAAATTTACCAGTAGCTGCTGCATTTCCCACCCTAGTCTTATACTCGAGTCAATACGTTTTCCCAGTTTTTTGGGGTAAAATTAGGGGCCTCGGCTTATATTCGGGTCGGCTTATACTCGAGTATATACGGTAATTTGTTGCACAACAATTATAAAAGAGATAGTAAAAGAACACTCAACCCTAAAGCTCTTCAGGTTCCTGAGATGCTTTAAATGTTAACAAAGAGTCTCCTCTGCTGGATTATAAAAGTGTCAATTACAAGGGAAATCAGTACTTTTATAAAGGTATTATGTTGCATCCCTTCAACTGTCAGACAGCCAAGAGAGTACTCCTTCTCATGTGGTATATATTGTATTGGCGACCTTGACAGAGATCTTGTTGCTGGATTAGAGGTAAGCAACTGCAACAGGAGTAGAATACTCGAGCGTTATACTGAAATGTATTTATGTGTAATACTGGGATTGTTCCTTTAATCAGTATGAAGGGGAAGTCTCTACACATAAAAAAAAGCAAACTGGTTTTTCATGCGGTTTGTGGAGTTACAAATTCAAAAAGAAGTCTAAAATAATGTGATGGTAAAGAGGAACATTGATGTACAATGTCTTAATTAAACAAGAAAATACTGTACAAACTTTCAGAGAATCCCGCCACCCCCCAAAAAAAAAACACATACACAAGAAACAAAGTATATAAAGCTAAAAGGCAAAATACAAATGAAAAAATAAATTTCTGGGGGGCGGAGATGAGCAATTGACCTTAGCGGACTCCAGGCTAATCGACCAAAACATGGCAAAAATAACCTATTTGCAAGCCTAAATACCACAGCCCCTAAACCAACAAACTGAAACCCAAGAGACCAAAGTCGGGTATGAAGATAGGAGATGATCTCCACCAAGCGCATGACGCGAGTGGGCCCAAGATGGCCACCAACCTGAGAGATTTCTACGACTACTCAGACAAGCTGTCCCCAGACAAAGAGGGAGACCTTGCAGCCTCCACCGAAGGCCGGCGACTACAGATCGGTGACGGCAGAAATGCTCGAGAACATGCTGGGGACCTTTCAGAGGTAGACCGCATCAACATAGTGGAAGCCACCTCGGAGCAGAATGCTCAAACAATAGCGCAGCTCCAACCAGACATCCACACACTCACCAAGCGTCATGCAGCCTCCGATCTGCGCTTCGCCTTGCTTGAAGACTCGAGACGCAGCAACAATTAAAAAAATCTGGGGAATAGCAGAGAGCATACCCGCGGTAGAGCTTCCACATCTCAACGGGCGGCTCGTGGCCCACCTACTGGAGCTCAAGCAATCCAGAGCCGTAAACCTGGAGGGCATATTCCGGGTTCCAAAACCCAAGAAAGTGCCTGAATCAGCACCCAGAGACCTGATACTGCGGTTTTGCAACGTAGCAGACAAGATGCTGGTGCAAGCGGCGCTTACAGGGACAGCCTAGCTCAACTTCGAGAACATGGCTATATCTTTCTTTGCAGATCTCTCCGGCGAGAGGCTACAATGGCGCAAAATGCTACAACCCCTCACAGCCCTGCTCCGCAGCCACGGGCCTTACAATTAAGACCGGGAGACGCGGTACACTCCATCCCGGATATCTCTGAATCACCCCCACTCCTCACCAAGCTGGGCCTTCCAGGGGACTCCCTACACCGCTCCAACAAACAGGCAAAGACCTCAGAGACCCATAGATGGGACCCGACCACAATCACACCATTTATCCCGAAAACAACTACACTAGCGCAGCCGCTACAGTCACTACCTGAGATGGTGAAGTAGGCGCCAGGAACTTACCTCCTCTAATTCATGGAACTCTCCCACACTGCGCTTCAAAGTTGGTTAAACTTTTCATTAGGCTTTTAGTTCTGGACCTTTCTCCATTTTGACTTTTCGTTTTATAGGCCCACCTGCACGCACCACTGGTCAGTTATGCTTAATTCCTACCTGGCCTTAAACAACGCCCTGACCTCTCTCCCCACCGCCGCCTCTGGCGCCATTGGACCCAGAGTTCAGTTACCTAGGTGTGACGGAGGTGTAGTTATAGCCTTAGTCACAACCAGCCATCTCCTGCTATACTCTTCAGGTACACCACTGTAACCCCCAGAGGGCAGGAACACCTGTCCCCACTATGCTAGTACAAATGTCATGATCTCTACTGTTTGATATGTTTGTTGGAGCTTTGCAAGCCTGTCATAACCTGTTGCACACAAAAATAAAGAATAAAAAAAAAAATGTACATTTAACCGTTTATTACTAATCTAATTACACCTCTCACATATTTTGTGTATGCGTGGGAATGGTAACTCACTGCCAAATAATAGCTCAAGCAAACAAAATTACCAAAGGAGAGAAAGGTTTACTAAGGGAAGCAACAATAAAAAGGTATAGCTTCATGTACCTGCAAGTGAAACTCATTTATAAACCCATTAACCCTTTTGTGACATGATGTGATGTACATGGACTGTCCTCATATAATACAATTTGCCTAATCCTTTACATAGAAGAGTTAAAGAAAAACACTCCAGACACAAAAAGCACTTCAGTCTTCTGAAGAGGTATTGTATGCGTTTAGAATGTGCTTCTTTTCCCCCAAATATCTAAATTTCGATTAAATTTAGCACTTTTATGAATTACTGTTGAAACCCCTCCAAAGATGGTACTCAGAAGCAGTAGGCACGCTTGGCTAGATTGTGCCTGCTAATATTTCTTAATGAGCCATACTACAGCTCATTGAGAAGGGTGAATTCAAAAAACATACACTTTCAGCTAGACATCTCAATGAGCGGTCAGGCTCAAAAGAGTGAGTGGACCAAGGCGCGTTGAAGAGCAGAGCACCCAAAAAATACCAGATATGCTGAACCTAGGGTTGTATTGGTCGGACGTACATGTAGCCAGGCTCGCCAGCCCCACACAGGGCTTTACATGCACAGAGCTTTACTGAAGTGCTCTCACATGGGCAGACTTCGCACAGTATTTCACCAGGCATTTGGTGCCAATTGGTGTCCACTGATGTGGATTAGGTGCCATGGGACCCCAAAAATCAGGATTGTCTTGCCTAATCTGCATATGCAGAAATTACCAACGCTGCCGAGGTTTGCTGGAAATTTTATATGCATGTGTCCAATAACCCAACTGCATATAAAGCATACTTCCCAACAAGCAAAAATGGGGAATCCCATCTTAAAAAAAACAACAACATGGTATTAGCTGAATGTGAACAGCAATTTATCTATGCACTGCTCAAAGCTAATTACTAGGAAATGGATAGGTTAAAGTCAGTTTGCAATAATTTCCCCTGGGCCCAATGCTCCTCTATGGACTGGACTGTGTATATGGTAGTGTATTTCTCTCAAACTGTGGAACGCAGCAGAATTTGACTGTGTTTTATAAATACTGGTATTAATAATACTAAAGAAAGGCGATATCTCTCCCCTATTGTCTGGGGAACAGTCTACCCTGACCAGGTGGAACTTGTACCTGGATGAAATGGACCTGATATATGCGGTCAGTTCTTAACATAGCCCAGTTGGCTGGAGGTCTGATCAACAACGAATGTTGATATCCCTAGATACAGAGATGGCCTTCAACTGTGCAGTCTATGCGGAAACAAATACAGTGCCATTGGTGCCTATGCTTTTTGAATAGGTTATAAAGCAGTTCTCTTAGATTTGCAAAAACTTCTGATGGGCCACCAAACATCTAATGTCACTTGTATGGCAAAGAAAAACAACAGGGCCCAAATAACATAAATGAACTTTCTCGTAAAGCCCCAAAATGCTTTATTTTCGCCAAACTATTAAAAGATTATAAAAGGGGGGGCGTGTCCAACTTCCGGCAAGATCGGTCGCATGGAGTAGGAGCTCCGCACCACCCGGACCAGATTTAATACTATTAAAGAGGAAATCTCGCCGGATTACCTTGTCCCAGCGGGGGGCAAAGGCTACACGGCTTCTAATGTCTCCCTCGAAGCAGACAAAACTCACGGACGCGGTCCGCCACCACAAGAGGGAAAAGCTGAAACAGGCCCAAGATGGCGCCGCCAGCAGAGCTCAGTCTCCGGACCCTGACCCTTGCACCGAGTCGCCCACGCATTCACAATCAGACGACTCACAATTCTCAAAAGAATATCTGAGACAAGCGCTCGCGGACCTCAGGTCCACCATTAAGGAGGACTTCACCACCTCCTTGGCGGGCATTCATCAAGAGCTAGAGGAATTGGGTGACCGGACCGATCAGGTCGAACGGAAAACTGACGATCTCTCCTCTGCCCAAAACCTGATGGCGGACAGACTACAGAAACTAGAGGAAGATAACACCAAATTATGGCACAAAATGGCGGACATGGAGGACCGCTCCCGCAGGAACAACGTGCGGTTCCGGGGAGTAGCAGAGTCCGTCACAACAGACCAGATCTCGGCCTACATTATCGCATTAAGCACAACGCTGGTCCCTGACCTCTCCGGTGTTACCTGGGAACTGGACAGAGCCCACCGGGTTCCAAAACCGCCCAGATTCGGCGCGGACGTCCCGCGCGACATTATCGTGCGCTATCATCACTTTAAAGCCAAGGAGGCTCTTCTTAAGGCCGCCAGAGCCCAATCCCCATTGCCCGACCCATATAATGCTGTCTCTATTTTTGCGGACCTATCGGCCCTCACTATGGCAAGACGCAGAGAATTCTCCTCCATTACCAAAACCCTACGCAACCACAACCAGGCTTACCGCTGGGGATTTCCTACGAGACTGCTGGTCTGGCGGCAGAATAAGCTCCACATTATAGATGACCCCTCGAAAGGGCTCACCATGCTGAAACAATGGGGTCTTTGGGGCCAGCAAGAAACCACCCACCTACAACCAGACGCCTCGACCACCCCGAAGAGGTCCCAGCCAGACTGGCAGATGGTTGGCGCTCGGCGCTAATGGCCACCCCATCTAGGACAGCGTCTCCCTGCCTCTACTCCTTGACGTATTCTACAGCCGCGAAAGAAGACACCATGCTGCTTGCCGATGCCCTCGCCCAACTCGGACACTAACCACTTACCCCTGAACTGTCTCCAGCAGGCTTCTGCCACACGCATGGACTCTGCGATAATATACCAATAAGGGCCATAGACCCCAGTTGCTTCGAGTGGTATCGTATGAACATACACGGTGGCAAAATGTTTAATGTGGGTGTAGGGTGGGAAGGCATGAATAGTTCACAAGTTAAAAGGAAAAAAAAACAAAAAAAAAAAAAAAAAAACGTTTTTATAGTATCCACTAAGTATTGCTTATATTCATGAGGGGAGGTCATGCTTGTTTCACTGCTTCATCTGAGGAATGTTTGGCAAGGGAGTGACCCCCCCGGTAAATTGCTCTATTACAATGTTAGTTCTTCCCTACGGATGAGTTTAGGCTTCCATGTGTTCCATTTTATCCCTCCTGCACTTTAGCAGGCCCCAAGGCTAGGTCTCCTAAGGCCCCCCCTCCCCTCGGAGCGTTAAGCACACACATGGTTAAATGGTCGCATCCTGAGACTTATGATTATAACCTTAGATACTCTACCGACCATGCTCAGCTCAACGGAGGGAAAAATAAAATAAAGTATAAAATAAAAAAAATAAAATAAAAAAATAATAAAAAAAAAAACAAAAAAACTCATCCATCAGTTAGCCACAGTACTCCCGGTTAAGTTACTATAAATCCGTTACCCTTCTCCCCTATATTGCCTCAGTGATTTAGAGAGGGCATAGGTGAGAATGCTGTCCAGATTTCAGCCCCTCCCGCGCATATTCTCCTCTCCATTCCTACCTACTTTGAGAATCTGGTCCGGGTGCGGTCCTGTTCCGCACGACCCCCCAAGGGTATCCGAGGTGCCTAGAGCTTTAGGCTCCCCTCTGGATCCCAGTATTTTCTCTCATCTCAGAGAGTTAATGTATATACCTTTGTTTGTTGATTTTGTCTTTCCTGTTATTTCCCCTCCCATCCCCTTGGCAGCTAAGTTGACCCATATCTGTGCAGGACGTAATCAGTCATCTGATCTTCCCTTATTCTACACTACGCACCACCTAGCCACAGGCTCCATGTCTGTCGCTGGCAAACAGCATGCTGTGACTAACAAGCTCTATTATATATCCCTTTAAGATGATGTACCAATTTAAATGTCTCTCTATGAATGTTAACGGCCTAAATAGCCCATTTAAAAGGAGCTCTGTGATTAAGACCATTCATACTTCCCAGGCAGCCATAGTCTGCCTCCAGGAAACGCACATGTGCAAAAGAAACCCCCCCAAGTTAAGCTCATCCAGGTATCAGCAGGTATTTCATGCCCTTGCCCCAAACAAAACGAGAGGAGTGGCAATTCTGTTCCATATTGACTGGGTCTTCCATCTTGACAACACTTATGTAGACGAGCTGGGCAGGCTCCTTATAGTGGTAGGCTCTTTGAATGGAATGCAACTTACGATCGCTTCCATATATGCACCCAACAACTCCCAAATTTCCTTCATCAGAAGAGCTTTAAACAAAATCTCTACTATCCGCGTGGGGCATACTATTATCTGTGGCGATCTCAATTGCACGCTAGACCCCGACTTAGACATTAAGCGAATAGCAAACAAACAACCCCTCCAACTTGCTAACACAATGAGCGCAACCCTTAACACGCTGCTCCACAGGCACGACCTTTACGATTCGTGGCGTACCCTCTATCCGAAAGAACGAAACTACACATATTTCTCACGAGTCCATCACACATACTCTCGTATAGATATGTGCTGGGTAGATAAAAATACGGTACCCAATATAATAGAAGTGCAAATAGGTGACCGGACTTGGTCCGACCACGCGCCGGTAACCACTACTTTTAGGGCCCTGTTCCCGTCACGGGGGCGCAGTGCCTGGCGCTTAAACGAATCCCTCCTAGACAACGAGACTACAGCTGCAAAAATTCGGGATAACATAATATCTTTTTTCGAGACTCACCTTGCCGACAGCACGCGCATAGACACTAAATGGCTTGCCCTAAAAGCCGTGCTAAGAGGCCTATTAATCCAGGCAGGCGCAATAAACAAAAAGAAAACCCACACTGAGTCAGATAATCTACTATCTCAACTTAAATCCTTAGAACAAATTAATAAACTTAAACCAACTAAAAATCTATCCCGTACTATCGAAAAGCTAAGGGACAAAATACTTGATCTATCCCTGATAAGTGTGGAACGACAGCTCCGCAAATTAAAGCTCGCCTACTATATGCAAGGGAACAAGGCAGGCAAACTACTCGCAAAACGACTAAAATCCCGATACATACAATCTAAACTCCCATATATGACCTCGTCCACTGGGTCAAAGCTATTCAACCCACAAGATATAGTAGACGAACTAGCTAACTTTTACAAGGGACTATATAACCTCGCACAGGACAGTACTTTACACCAGCCATTAGACCCAGAAATAGCCACTTTTTTGACAGGAGCAGGGCTGCCGCACCTTTCGGCACAGCAATGCGCAACCCTGTCAGCCAAATTCACAGAGGAAGAAATACGAAATGCAATTCGCAAATTACCCAAACATAAAGCTCCGGGCCCAGACGGGTTCTCCAACCACTTTTACTCCACATTTGAGCCACAGCTCACTCCATACCTCACAATCCTCTTCAACTCCTTCAGGAACTCAGGGACAATACCGAAGGAAATGCTGCTAGCCCATATCGTTACACTTCCTAAGCCCAGCAAACCGCCCACCGAATGCGCCAACCTGAGACCAATCTCCTTGTTGAACGCAGACATTAAACTTTTTGCTAAATTACTAGCCAACCGCCTCCAACCCCTCCTGAGGGACCTGGTCTCCCCAGAACAGGCAGGTTTCGTCCCGCATAGACAACCGGGGGATAACACTCGGCACTTTCTGAACCTCATTTCATGGGCCCAAAAAACCAACCAAAGCGGCATTTTATTAGCCCTGGATGCGGAAAAAGCATTCGACCGCCTTAATTGGTCTTACATGAGGGCTGTTCTAACTGTAGTGGGCATACCACAAGACTTCCTGAAAGGCATTATGGCCCTATACTCCAATCCAGCAGCCAAGGTATTCAATTCAGGGTTCCTATCTCAACCTTTCCAAATAACGAATGGCTCCAGACAGGGTTGTCCCCTCTCCCCGTTAATCTTTATAATATGCATGGAACCTCTGGTTAGACACGTCAAGAGTGACAACTCGATCGAAGGCCTATCTACCCCCATTGGGACTCAAAAAATAGCCCTATTCGCTGATGATGTCCTTCTCTTCCTATCACGCCCAGAAAAATCCTTACCAAATCTACTAACTTTGCTGGAAACTTACGGTAAGGTCTCGTTCTATAAAAACAACGCCAAAAAAACACAAGCAATGGCACTGGGACTGCCACATACCTCGCTAACCCCTCTAAAAACGCTATACCCATTTGAATGGCGGAACTCCTCCATCTCATATTTGGGTATCAAATTGCCAACGAGGCTCTCAGCAATAACGCATGAAAACCACCTGCCACTCATTCACAAATTAGAGCAACTCCTTAAGTCCTGGGAGGAGAAGGAGATCTCCTGGCTAGGACGTATCCATACTGTAAAAATGATGATCCTCCCACACATTTTATACCTATTCCGCACTCTTCCCATTGCAATCCCTAACTCGCTCCTAAAGAAATTTCAGGCCATAATCAATGCTCATATATGGAAGAGAAAACCCCCCAGGATAGCGCAAAACGCACTATGGCGCCCGTTCACAAAAGGAGGATTGGGTGTTCCCAATATATCCCTCTACTATAGGGCGTCCCTGTTGGCCCAGGGCCTTGCGATCCTTGAGCGTCCCTCTCCCCCAATATGGCTGGCATTGGAGAACGCCTGCACACCTAATGGCTCAATCCCACTATCCCTGTGGGCAGGGTCAAAACTTCCCAAAGCCACATCCTTGCTGCCCACCACAGTCGCGCTCCTTCATAATTGGAAGCAAACTACACCGCTCTTCTTACGAAATAACGACCTACTCCTAGCTGCCCCACTCCAAGCCCTGACTACAAAAACCTCAAACATTCACTTAGATAACTGGCTTAAGCAGGGGATCACCCAAGTCCGTTCCCTACTGTCCGCTGAAGGCATCAAGCCCTTCCCAGACCTGATCAGGGAATTCCATATCCCTTCACGGGAACTATTCTCCTATCTCAGATTAAAAAATATAATCCAGGAAAGCGGGATTAGCATGAGGGAACCCGACCCTACATCGCCCTTCATCCACAAATGCATGGGCAAGCTTCCAAAAACTAAAGCACTATCTCTATGTTACAATACTCTATTGCTACACGACAAACTGTCCAAACCATCATATATGTCCAAATGGGAATCTGACCTAGGAAAGCATTTTTCCAATGAATTATGGCATCGCGCCCAAAGATTAACCAAACAGGCGTCCCATAGCCTTAATCAATGGGAAACATACTGTAAATTAACAATGCGCTGGTACCTAGTCCCCACCAAATTGGCCCGTATCTATCCGGGCTCTGACGCAAGTTGTTGGAGATGCCATAATAGCGAAGGGTCCCTCTTGCATATATTTTGGTCATGTACGTCTATTGTCACATTATGGCGGGACATACACGCTCTTCTGTACAAAATTCTGGGAGTGCGAATTCCCCAATCCCCAGAGTGCCTTCTACTACATATTTTTCCGAATACCCTCCCTACGGAAGCAATCCCTTTCACGATTCATTGTCTCATGGCTACCAAAACTGCCATCGCACATAGATGGAAATCACCACTGACACCAACATTGCCAGAAATCCTCAGTAGACTGGACTCATTCCATGCTTATGAACGTATGGCTAGCCGGCTGACAAATAGCCAAAGTAGGTATAAATCAAGTTGGCAGAGTTGGGTGCTCTATAGAGAGGGAGAGTTGCACCAGGGGCCGTAGTCCGGCCACTAACCCCATCCGGATTTCCCCTCCTCCTACTCCATGGGCACAGTCAGCTGCCTCCCTACAACTAAGCCAGTATGCTTTAATGTATGTTCACCTCTAAAATGTATGCTCACCTATAAAAAGATTGTTCACTTTTAATATGTAATTTGAGGATCACATGTTAACTGTATTCCAATAATGTCCCCTCACCACGGATTATCAGACATCCGCATTGTTAGCTGTACCATACTGTATTACATTGTAATGTACTGAATGATATGTGGAAACCTATATAAGCTGCTGCTTCCCCTCCCCCCTTCCCTTTTCTCTTCTGTATCCCTTGATTTACCTCGTATTCTGTTTTATACGATGATAAAAAATGCTTAAAATAAAACACATTGAAAAAAAAAAAAAAAGATTATAAAAGATTTAAAAAAATGAATAAAAATATGGTTGTTTACCCTTTTCTCTTCATTGCTGCCAATCTTGATCACTCAGAAACATATCTCATATGTCGGTTTCTGAATTATGAGGATTGGCAGCAATCACGAGAAAAGGGTAAATAACCATATTTGTATTATTATTTCAATGCATTTTCCCGGTGGCTCATCTCTAAATAGATCAAAACTATGCATGGATAAACAGTCAAGCTATGTAAATATTTAAAACTGTATTTTAAAAAAGACACTGGTTTAAATTACTTAGGGAAAGCACCACTCATTTCTCAGGACTTTGACAATATACCATAAACTGGAAAGGAGCCAAGCCTACTAGATATCATTTGTTGGCTCTTTTTTTTTACTTCTGTGCTAAGTTTTTAGTTAGTAAGAAGACATTTCATTAAGCTGATCAATATTTAAACGGCTGCACTAGTGTTAACCAGGGCTAAATATCTGCTTCAAACAAGGTCGTGGAATTCTGAAATCCTACTTTTAATGCCTGTCCTCAACAGTACTGATTACTGTTGATACTCGTCTGAATTTAGGCAAAAGGTTACGGTTCAGCTAAGCTAGTGAAGCAATGCCAACTTTTTTTTTTGCCTCCTAACTTGTGCTATTTAAATTACAAATAACACAGACCTACAAAGCAGCGCCGATGCATCCATAAAAAGTTAAAGAAAGATTGTTCTAAAAAATTCCTTGGTTCATCTACATACACCCCGGGATAACATTTAAAGGGACAATATAGTCACCAGAACAACTACAGCTTAATGTAGTTGTTCTGGTGAGTATAATAGCTCCCTTCGGGCATTTTTCATTTAAACACTGCCCCAAGGGACACCTCCAAGTGGCCACTTCTTAGATGGCCACTGGAGGTGCTTCCTGGCTCAGAGTCTGCATAGTAATCAGCCCAGCCATTCAGCGTCTCCATGCTCTGCATGGAGACGTTGAACTTTCCTCAGAGATGCATTAATTCAATGCATCTCTATGAGGAGGTCCTGATTGGCCAAAACGAAATTTCCCCGAAAATAAATTTGAGGGATTCCCTGCTCTGGTGCGTTAGTCTATGTTCAGGGAAGTTTCCCCAAACATAGACATGCGCACGAGAGCAGGGAATCCCCACGACGGCTCGCACTTACGCCTGGTCATAAGTGCGAGCCGTCGTAAAACAGGTAGGTTGCTAAATGATATATATATATTTATTTTTATTTTTTTTAACAGCTCAGACAGTCCCCCTGCTGGCAGCTCCTAGAGTCCTATTGTGGCGATGTGATCCTGGTGATCGCATGGCCCTGGAGGGCCAGGGTGGCCAGAGCTGCTGCAGGGGGACTGCTGGGATCTTCGGCAGTCCCCCCCCAACCGTGAACGTCGTGGATCGCCGGTCCAGGTAAGTCCAAGGCTCCTATTTGCCATGGACGTACTAGATATATCTGCAGTCCTTAACCACCTTTTTTTGTCGGACGTACCTAGTATGTCCACGGTTAAGGGCATATATATATATATATATATATATATATATATATATATATATATATATATATATATCATTTTATTCTAAGTGCATTTAGATATAAATATATGTATAAATATATTAATATCAAAATACAGTTAGAATAAAATTACATATAATTTTTTAAAATTATTTATTTTTTATAATATAATATATATATATATACACACACACACACACACACACACGTGTGTGTAATTTTACTCTAAGTGTATTTTTATATTATATATTGATTAAAAATACACTTAGTATGATGATAGATTATATATCTATCTCATATATACACATACATATCTCTATCTCCTATATACACACATATATATATATACACACATATATATATATATATATATTTGTGTTAAGGGCTCATGATAGTACAGAAGATACAAACATTGATAAGTATGGGATAGTGTGAAAGAGCAAGTCGGTTGTGGTGTATTTTATTTTTTTTTTTTTTACTTTTTCACCATCAGGGAGACTGCCTGTCAGTTCAGGCAGTCCCCCTGCTGGCAGCACTGTGGACACCTGTTGCAGCCATGTGACCCCCATGTGACCGCTCCTGAGGGTCCAAAATTGGAGAGGATCCGTCTCAGAAGAAGACCAATCGCCGGCGGGGGAACCGTGGCGATCATTAAGTACATGGGGAGGAGAGTAGGGGTTAAATTTAAAAAAAAATTTTTTTTTATTATTTTAACGGAGTGCCTCGACCCCTTGAGGCACTCAGTACAGGCAGAGCATCAGAAACCTGCATGAAGGCTTCTGATGCTCTTGCCTACACTGTCGGGCACCATGTGCGGCAACCCGGGTGCCCGGCAGTGTGGGGGGTGTATTCCACAATGCCTCGATATCGAGGCATTGTGCAATACCCATAGAGCGGCTTCCAGCGCTCAAATTTACCTTAAGGACCGTGGTCCTTAAGGGGTTAAACACTACCAAGCCTCAATAAGCAAACCAGTAACCAACCTCATGCTGATGATTTGCATTAACAATGAAAAAGCTGTCAATGAGTGGTTCACTGGTTTTGCATCTTTCCCTTAGTTGTGTTTCAAAGCTGCTGTATACAGCAAACACAGACTCAAAGGAATCCATGTTTAACCCCTTAAGAACACAACTTCTGGGATAAAATAGAATCATGACAGAATATTTCCGTCTTGTGTCCTTAAGGGGTTAAAATGGAATGAGGCAAAAATGTGATTCTTTGTTGAATTAATTTGCATATGCCCACCCAGAATCTTTTGCGGTAGTAACATCACTGCAAATTTGTGATTCCTGTGAGCTTGACTGGTGTACAGATTTATATATATATATATATATATAGATATAGATATAGATATATAGAGAGAGAGAGAGAGAGAGAGATATCTATATCTATATCAGACAGTCCCTTTGCTGGCAGCTCCATGGACTCCTATTGCGGCTATGTGATCGTGGTGATCACATGGCCCTGGAGTGCCGAAGAGGTCGGAGCTGCTGCAGGGGCACCGCTGGGCTCTCTAGCAGTCCCCCGACCGGGATCGCCAGTCCAGATAAGTAAATGGAGCCTATTTGCCGCGGACGTATCGGGAAGGGGTTAATGAAACATTCCTGTGAAATGTTTGTTCGTGCAAACTGTAAAAACAAAAAACAAACAAATGATGTCTAGCACTACCTACATAAAACAATTAATCAAACTCCGAACTGTATTAAACTGAAATCCGAAAATGTTTAGATAAAAATAGTTTAACAAAAAAAAACAAAAAAAAAAAAACTTTACAACTCTGTATTTAGAGCTTGATTATTTTTGCCCCAATTTTGTAGATCAGATTTTAATTTACTACAATAGGGTGCTTAGTGTACAACAAGCATGTCAAACTCGTGGTCCACAAGGGCCATCTTTGCGGCCTGGCGAACCGCGAGTACATGCTGGTGTTGTAGCAGAGTAGGCACCTGCTTTCCCCACATTGCAGGTGACTACTCTGCTAACACTTTCCCGGACGGGGAGGAGGGGACGGAGGAAGCAGCGAGGGAGCTCAGTGTTCCTGCTCCTCACTGCTCCGTCGCGTGCATCATCTGAAGTGAAGCCGGGCGCCGGATTATGACATCATATTCCGGCACCCCGCATCACTAAACCGCGCACGGGAGCAGGAAGGACCCAAAGAAGATGCCCCACATCGACTCCATAAGGTAAGGAGCAATAAAGAAAAGTATGAGTGTGCAAGAAAGTGTACGTGTGTGTCTGTCTGTGAGTGTCTCTGTGAGTATGTGTGTGTGTCTGTGTCAGTGTGTCTGTCAGTGAGTATGTGTGTGTCAGTATGTGTGTGTGTCAGTGAGTATGTGTATGTCAGTGTGTCTGTATGTGTGTGCCTGTCAATGAATGTGTGTGTCTGTCAGTGAATGTGTGTGTCAGCGGGAGGATCAGATTTGGCACAGGGTGGTAGAGGGGGGCTGGGATTTAGTAGAGGGGGTGCTGTGGTTTAGTAGAGGGGAATGCTGGGGTGGTGGGGGGGGGGGGTTATACTGTACTTTTTAAAATAAACCTACGTTTCTATGAAAATTTACGGTAATTTTTTATTTGCGGCCCACATAAACTTAAACCTTGTTTGTGTGGCCCGATCCAGACTTTGAGTTTGACATGCTTGGTGTACAATGAAATTGACAGACCTGTAACATTTTACTGTGAAAATCTTGCAAATCTTTAAATCCTTCTCATTGATCTTTCTGCTTTTACAGTTGGCCTTAAAGGAACACTATAGTCACCTAAATTACTTTAGCTAAATAAAACAGTTTTAGTGTATAGATCATTTCCCTGCCATTTCACTGCACAATTCACTGTAATTTAGGAGTTAAACCCCTTTGTTTCTGTTTATGCAGCCCTAGCTACACCTCCCCTGGCTATGATTGACAGAGCCTGCATAAAAAACAAACTGGTTTCACTTTCAAACAGATGTAATTTACCTTAATTGTATCTCAATCTCTAAATTGAACTTTAATCAAATACAGGAGGCTCTTGCAGGGTCTAGCAAGCTATTAACATAGCAGGGGATAAGAAAATCTTAATTAAACAGAACTTGCAATAAAGAAAGCCTAAATAGGGCTCTCTGTACAGGAAGTGTTTATGGAAAGCTGTGCAAGTCACATGCAGGGAGGTGTGACTAGGGTTCATAAACAAAGGGATTTAACTCCTAAATGGCAGAGGATTGAGCAATGAGGCTGCAGGGGCATGTTCTATATACCAAAACTGCTTCATTAAGCTAAAGTTGTTCAGGTGACTATAGTGTCCCTTTAACTTGCAACAGAATATCCATTAAACGTTTTATTGTGAAGTTTGGACTTTATCTTATTGGTGTGTAAAGGTCTGAAATGCAGGTTGCTTAAAGGTAGTAGTTAATGAATGTCGAATTATTGATTAGCTAAATACAGTGCAGGTCACCCTGATCCTTTACAGCGTGCTTTCCGAATGAAGTTACTTCAGCTCTCTCAGTGATTGCAAAGAGTTTTTGTTTTTTTTCCTATTGGTGTGTAAAAGACATCACAAGATTAATAAAGTTTGAAATGGCAACATTAATAAACAACTAGAAAATATTACAGATAGAGAGCAAGGTTCCTCTCAGACTAAATTTCATTGTTTGGATGGCAATACTGGAAGTTAATGTGCTTTAGTCCTTTTCACCGAATTTTGTCATCCAGACAAAAGTTGGTGTTTAGTGAACAACCCTGTATTTAATTTAATATGTGGCTATACCTACCAACAGGTTAGGGTTTGCACTGAAAATTAAGATGGTGGGGGTTGTTTGCAATGCCACAGTATTTATATGTTTTGCATTAAACTTGTGTGGATCTCATTCTTTGAGGGATCGCAACACTCAAACAAGATATAAGGAGTAATGAGTTTCGCCTTTTAATAAAAAAAAATTACAGCAATTCACTAATTTCACCATGCCTAATTCTCCTATGAAGGATTAAACTCTTAAAGACCAATATCTTGAATTTCACACATTTTAAAATACAACAAAGTCCAACATTAGAAGCATAGCACTGGAATTGGAGTCAAAGATCACTGAACTGGCACATGATCACGTTCTGCCCAGTGACATACAATTTGTGGCAGGGCACGGTGAGCACATTTGAATCCCAATCCAAGGTTAGGTATCACTAGTGACCAACACTGAATAGCAATATACAAGACCAAATATCATAGGAAGGAAAGCTTAGTCAAATATCTGAAGTTTCGAGAAAATCAGACGCACAGCCACATTGTGAGGAGCAGACAAAGACAAAAAGCATGCATTATATAACATAATTAAGTTTAAGCAAGGTTTAATTGCTCTGTTTAATATGGGGTATTTGAGGTGAAAATTAGTTCTAAACCAGACATTTAAACACTGTGCACATCTACTCCAGTCCATAGAAGCATTGTGTTTAAAACAATGTACTGCTTAATGAAATAAGCAAGCACATCAAAGCGGTTCTTCATAATGCAAAACACTGGCTAATTATTTGCCTGATGCTCCGTCACATGTATGTTTGGAGATATGCTGTTAAAAGTGTCCCGGTAATTAAAACGGTCCTTGACAGCAACGGAAGATCTACAAAAACAACCTTGAAAAGTAATTCCAATAGAAAATATTAAAGGAATGCTCCAGACACCTAAAGCACCTTAGCTTTCCAAAGTGTGTTATATATGAAGAGTGTGTCCTCTTTTTGAAATTTGACAAAAAGTGCAGACTTCAATCAAAATTGTTACACCACCACCCAGGTTAGCTTAGAGGAGCTAAGCTTAAGAGACAGGCAATTGCCCAGAGCACCTGCCTTGTAAGGAAAGTATGTGATTCCACAGCCAGAGAAAGAGTGGGCAGCGGAAAAGGGTGGTGGAGAGTACGTGTAAAGACTGCAGACAAGAAAGTTGGTGTTTAGTGAACAACCCTGTATTTAATTTAATATGTAGCTATACCTACCAACAGGTTAGGGTTTTCACTGAAAATTAAGATGGTGGGGCTTTAATAAGCGGTTTTAGATATACCCCCAGTGACAATATGCATATTTAAATACATGCATGTCTTCATCGGGGTTATACTAAATAGTGCTTTTTTAATATATATAATTTTGTGATGGAGTGTCTATTTAAACAGTCCATTTCAGCTAATGTGATTCCCAATAACAATAGGTTTACAGACTAGATAGGACAAAATAGAAGTTCAATGTTACTGCTCTACCAGGTATTAACCAACACAGATATTTTTCATATATATGTATATTTAGATATTGTAGCTTTCCAGGCATCCTAAAAAAAAAATAATTGCTTGAAAAAGAAAACAAGAGCAGACTATAATATATAACCAAAAATAATGCTTTCTTCTCCAATCAACAACAGAATCGCACAACAAAGATGTACCTTCAACAAATATGAAGTTAAATAGAGAGGTCATTTACTTTTTGAAGTAAGCCTGACTAAATTATTGCAAAGTACCAGCTGAGTACCAAACGGTTTTATGACCGATGGTACAAGTTTTCTTATACGACTTGCTATTATCATAAACAATTATCTAACATTGGCAGGAAGAAGGGGAGAAATCCACAGAGAAGCCACCTACTGGTAAACACATTTGCATAATTTCTTTTTACATTTTTTCAGTCTGCCCCAACACCTTAAAACAACAAAAACACAAAAAATTTAAAAAAACAATGATTTATAAGCTACTGAACATTTAGATGAAAAACATGTGAGGGAGGAGAGAAATGTCTGAAGTAAATGTAAATCTCAAACGGAAAGGTATGTGGGAGCATTTTGGATAAGGGGGAGGGGGGAGATTTTCAGCATGTTGTATTTGAAGTTTGCTTTCAGGTAAAAGCAGTGTGTGGAAAAAAAATAAAATAAATTAAATTCAAAAGTAGGGCATCACTATAAAACACAAAACAAATCCCCCCAAAAACAATTGTTTAACAAAATGAAGACAGGAAGGAGGTTTAAATAAAAACACATCACTCATCACTAATTTCGGCTTTGACCAGTTGTTAATGGCGTTTGTTAATCTGGGTATTTTTTAAAATCTATTTTAGTATGTGGAAGACTTTACACAGGACATTATTTTAATGATTACCGTCTCACAAGTCGCAGCGCTGATACCATGAACAGTTTTTACTGTGAAAACAGCAAGCTGGGTTGAAGGTGCAAACAAAGCGGTATATATATATAAATAGCTCGGCAATTTGATCATTTCAGCTCAGTTATAACAGGCAGCTTGTTACAGTGAAAGCTAAATTATTCCCAGTAATCAGTTCCTGACATGACAAGAATATAAATTCATAAAAACAAAAAGAGCTTAATAGATCTGTTCCTTCAATTCAGGCCTATGCAGTGTATCACTCATGAGAAAAGAAAAGAAATATATATATAAAAAGAGAAAGCATAGTTAGTCCCCAGGGTGGCTTTGATTTACCGTAAAATTACTCGTCCGTAAAAATCGATTTAAATCACGATTTTCAAATGTAAACACTCATTCTTGCTGGTAGTTAAATCTTTGTAACCAGATGAAGATTTCATATTTAGAATAATAACCTGCCTGAGAACTGATCTTAATTTAATAGGTTAATCATTCATTTTGGAGAATTACAAAAAACGTTTTATTTAACACAAATAATAACATTATATAGCATACATATTTTTTTTTTATTTGCGGTGTTTTAACTGAAATAATTAAACAAAATAGATTTTTTTTTTTTTTTTAAGTGAATACATGAACTGGGTCTACATGAAAAACTTAAAACACTTAATTCACGTTCCCGCTTTATTGGGCCCCAACCAATTTTTCAATTTAGAATTAACAAGTCCAAAAGGAAGAGATTATTCTTATTATGTAGCAGAAGAGGCTACTGCTGTTAAAAGTGAAATCTATACTTCAACAATTTCAAAATCCAAGTGCTTAAGTGACTTCCACCACTAGTGTGACTTTATTTGAAACATCAAACATATTTCTTTAATGTTATTATAGTGGACGGTAGAGATGGGCGATTCCTGGATATCCATGTCTTGGTAACTTTCTCAGCACTTATAATTTGACCCCGATATTGGATACAGAAAATGGTTTGTGAGAAAATTAGCTGAAGACAGTGCTTGTCCCAATCTTTTTTTTTATAGCTTGTATGTTAATTCTGTCAGTGACAGCAGGTCATAAAAATAAATTTGATTAAAACAAATGTTTTAACCATACATTTTAACTCTTCAAAATGTTTCATTTAATATATTTAGTATACTCTCCTTAAAATATTTTGCCAATTGTGTATAAACGTAAAAAATCTGAAATATTCTCTGAGACTTATAAAACACTATAAAGGGACATACTGTAGTGGTATTGTGCTGTGAGTTCCATGGCGAATTATTTCTACCTCAAATTTAAGTAGTCCAATCATTTACCGTTTGATTTTATTTAGATCTGGGTGAGCTGGGCGCCACACAATACTTCTCTCTGCAGCCAGAAGCTCTCTTCACTGAGCTAACCCAAAATGAGCAGTGCTTAGCTCATAGTTACGCAAGAACTCTAGTGTCACCCCCAAAAAAAAAAAAAAAGCTATGAACCCCGTATTAAATAGGTAGTATAGTCGTGAGTAGATTTACTGCTGTTGTTAAACTAACCACTGAATTCTCTAAAATAAAAAATTCAAAATATTTAATGTTCATATTTCTGTTCATGTATTACTTTACCTAAAAGCAACAAAACCCCGATTATAAGTGTCACAATACGTGAGCTCAATAGTTGAAAGGAACACTATAGTGTCAGGAATACAAAACTGTCTGCGTCCGCCTTCCCTTTCACCCTCCCCGGCTGGCAAATAAAGTGGGGAAAAACAAAACTTCCCCCCAACTTACGCAATTCCAGCGTCGAGGTCCCTCAATGACACTGAGATCCGTAAACCTAAAGCGCATACATGCGCAGCAAGTGACACGGACGCATTAGTCCTTCCTTATAGGAAAGCACTGAATCAATACTTTTCTATAGGGTTCGCGCAAAACGGAAGGATTGTTTCAACGAGTTAAACTCCAATCTAGGAAGCACATGAGAGATGTACATGTCCTTTTAAGAGGCTCTTTCTTGCGCTACTAAAGTGATTGACAACATGTGATTTTATTTAGTAAAGCGCAAACTCTAATGAATTGAAAACAAAACTGCAAGATCTAAGCCTCAGCTGCTGATTTGGAAAAATATCCATAGCTTGGCTATTTTACCTATTGATTTTGAATTCATCACAAATTCGTGTTTACTGTAGAAACCCCTATAGTGTTTCTCTGTTCTTTAAATCCAATTCTTTTTTTACATTGGTCTTAATATGGAGGACGCATATGATAGCGGAACATTATTCATTTCTTTCACCACCTGTTTTGTTCAGGATTTGTCATAAACCAGATTTTCTTTTTTTAAGCCTCTGAAGACACAATATCAGCAGTCTTACCAAGCAGCGCGGAAAAACTAACTTCAGATGCTAAAATGATCAATGCGTGAAAGAAAAAGAGCACATAATTCCTCATTAGACTCACTGTTGCTGTTTATGTACCAAACAAGACCATGCCAGCATGGGATAGGAGTGTGCCTATGCAAAATCGTATTCCAAGCAAGTGATTGCTCTACCTTTTAGTCCCAGTGCACGGAAGTCATAATGTGTTATGCGTTTCACTGTACTGGGCCGTTGGGAAAATGTCCCATTGTTTTAAAGTCTCCACACAGGCTGTCTCTGGTCTCTTTTCAGTTGAAGCTTGTTGAAGGTGTGTTTAATCATTACATGTTCTGTCTCGTTTCTTTTGTTTGTCTGTTAGAGGAATTTTTTTTTTTTTTTTACCATTTTGATTCTGTAAAACAGTACGTAAATAAAAACTATAATAAAAATATTATGACCTAAACAGGAAATGTATAGTATGTAGCTAGGTAGAGACAGCAGCTGTAACAAACATTAACAAAAATACATTTTTTTTTTTTAAAACTATTTTTTAATAAAAATCTCAATTTCCACAATGCAATCAGCACACCAATAAAAGCTGTTTTAGGATTCATCTTATATACAAATGCAAATGTTTATTTCCTGTAATAAAGATAAGCCTGCACTGACTGCAAATGTACAAACTGCCTTCAAGATAAACTAAGCAAATACTAAAAGCTGTGACTAGGTTTCTCACTCGAATACAGCCATTCCTTATTCGTACAAAACACTGCAACAATGCTAAAGAATAACAAAAGGCTCAGTTTGATAAACAGTTAAAAAACTGATCATCTGTGCTCCAGAACCTTATGTATCATCATAGATAAAAATACAAATAATTTTTTAAAAATAGAATAAAAAATAAATCATTTCAGCCAGCTTTGTACTACAAAATAAATAAAATAAATCGAACCCCAGACAAAAGAACAAATAAAACATTTAAAAGGGGAAGATAATATTAGAAAATAATCTATTATTTATCTATCGATATTTGAAAACAAGAAAATTACCTTTAATCACTTAATCTGTTCTTGCATGAAGACCAGGCCTGCTCTTGAAAAATAAAAAAAAATCTGTCTAGAAAAAAAAAAAGTTATTCTCTGCTCCTAAGAGCAGCTGTTCTATATCCAGGCAAAGGCATCCAAGTAGGACAACATAAATAACATCATGGCAATGGGGGTGGTTCTTTAAAGGCAGATCACTTTGACATCTACCCAACCTAAAATTTAGCTCCCCCAGAATAAAAAAAAAAAAAAAAAATCTCCACACCCTCTGCTGTCAGTCAAAAGCATTACAATTTCTTTACACTGCAGGGCTGCCGTCAAGCTACGACCAATCCTCTTAACACACAGTTTGTCTACAAGGGAAATAAACTACAAATGGTGATGAAGCAATAATAAAATGTGATCTTAATACCTACAAGCTATTAACATTGTACATCAACATAACTATTTCTCATATACGGTGCAGAGGTACTGGTATATCTAAAAACATCTCGTGTTAACATACTTTAACAGTGCAATGCCAGTGGGGTGGTTTTGGTTTATTTTGCATACTTATACAGGACATTGAAATCTGCTCATTAATTATGCATTGCACCATCTTTATTTTCCTTCAATGGGAAAATTGTGACATAAGTTTAGGAATAATGGACATGAAGAGTGTAATGCATGATTATACGTGCACTAATACAAACTTTGCTTAGTCATTAGGAAAATTACATATGATGTTTGGTAAGAGTTTTCACTCAATTTTGGTTCATATGATTGATTTATAACTCATCAGTTCACCAAGTGATTTGCAGTGAAAAGAAAATTAAAACAATGACTCCCAGCCAGCTGGTTAGAGGTGAAGAGTTTATAGTACACGGAGTCGAAGTGAGGATGACACATAGGTTTACCCTTAAAAGAGGAAACATCGCCATTCCGAAGAGACTGTTGGGAAGATTTATCAAAGTGTCAGGTTCTAAAAAGTGTGCATAATTGTACACTAATGAAGGGTTGGTTCTCCTGGTTTCCATAGTGAATGGTTACTTTAAGAACTCTGTCCCACTTTTTAGAGCATGACATTTTGCAAAATCCCCCTCTAAATTTCCAAAAGCTGGGCAGACATCCCACCAGAGATAAGTTTGTAATGTATAGATAGAGATCTGGGAAGAAGTACCTGCAAAGTGTCATCTGCATATAGATTATAACGCAATACAAAAGAAAGTGTTAACTTTTCCATAAGAGGTATGATTATATGAAAACAGACAGAGAAAATAAACTTGGGGTACAACACGTGGAATTAAAGGTGGCAGGGAGAATATGATGACAGAGACACTGGGGAGAGCTGGGAAAGAAGAATACAATGGAGAGTACGAAGAATCAAGATGGCCCATGGCTTTAAAAGCAACAGAACGTTTAAAAATAAAATTAAAAAAATATATATTTATTAAAATTGCACCTGTAATGATCTGAACATACCTCCCAAGTGTCTCAATTTACGATAGACACTCCCTATTTTGGGCACATATCCCTTCGGTACCCCTTTTCTATCCTAATGTCCCCCTTTTCTTGGACCTCCATATTGTTGGTGTGTCTGAGTGTATAACAGAGCTCCATAGCAATAATAATCACAGTAATGTGTCTTATTTACAATAAAACGGTGTTTAGCAATCAGTCTGTGTAATAAGATACATTGTTCTGGTTATAAATTACATTTTAGTTGAATAGATTTTCACCAGCAGGTCACCTAAAATGTTTTAAAACAGTCCCACCCCTGGAAAGATCACAGCAAAACTTTAATGCGAAAATGCAGCTCCAATAGAAGAATTAAAGTACTGTGCATGTATTCTACAGACATTGCTTTCAAAGCAGCAGTTTTTCAAACACAAACTCCCCTAAGGAATCTGCCACAAAATAGAGTAGTTCTGAATAGAATGATTGTTCCAGCACTTGAGTTCTCAATGAAATGATCAAAGAATTGTAAGAAAAGGGCACGTGAGCATTCACCCTCCCTCACATATCATGTGTACACAAACATATGAGCTACAATAAACACAGATTCTGTGTTCAGCTGCAAAGTACCATTACAGGGACACTAACACACACACACACACAATTTAACAAGAAACATACATGCATTTAATTGTTTTTTCATTGGCGGTACATCAAAAAGCAGCTCGCAAAATGAGCAGATTTGCAGTCTGCCACCTACGAAAGCCTTCCCCTTCTAACCCAACCCCGACTTTATATGGCTGTCCAATTGCAGACTTCTCAATGAGACGTCTTTGCAAGGCAGGTGCGCCTGAGTATTTGCCTGCCTATTGAAATTAGCTAGGTAACTAGCTAACTAGCTAAACTGAGCTAAATAACCAGGAACAAACAGTGTGTATAACAAGGTTAATTTCTATTGGAATACACACTTTTGTAAAATGAAAACTAAAAGACACTCTTCACACAAAGCATTTCAGTAGGCTAAAGTGCTCGAGTTGTTTGGAGTGTTCCTTGAATTGTTAAAGAGTTAAAGTAAGGCCACAAGAAACATTTATGTTCCCAGGGCTCTTATCTCCCAATAAAATCAACGCATCCTCTCCGTAAAAAAACAAAACAAAAACCCAAAAGTACAACCTCAAAACTATTTAATGGAAAAGAAACATGCCAGTGTGTGGGAATCATAGGGAGACACACAATGAGATATACACTAGAATGCAGCCACAATTGTGTGGTTTAGTTAATTATGCACAGAAACAAGTCACCTGCAACTGAGTCACCTTAATCTGAGTATTAACTGGTCAAAAGGATTTACTGTTAATGCTTGTGCACAATAGTTAGTTGTATTTTTTATTCTCTCTTTAATTTTAAATAAAAAAGTAGCAAAACCTCTCCCAATTTCAAATAAATACATAACACTATTTAAAATAGACCTGCTTCAATAACTTATCATTGTAAACAAGAACCCTAAAAAAAAAAAGAAGGTTAGAAATCCAATTATTGCACAATAATTATAAATTGACTATCTCAATATTGAGGAGGCTAATATTTATTTAGATAAATAGAAGGTAGGTTAATTAAGCAAACAGTGAATTGTTAAGATTTCGGAGAAAATAAAGTAAAATATGTATTTAAATAAATAAGTTCTTCAATTAAAGGGACACTATAGTCACCCAGACCACTTCATCTCAATGATGTTGTCTGGGTGCAGTGTCCCTGTACTTTTAGTCCTGCAATGTAAAACATTTATTAGTCTGCTTCTAGTGGTTGTCACTAGAGGCCCATCTGCTGCACTGACCAAGTAAAACCTGGTCACGTGATGTATAAGCCCCAGAGGAAAGCATGGATTCAAGGCTTTCCTATGGGTAAGTTTGAATGCTCATGCACTATGTCCAGCTGCTGCACCATAAGGTGCCGAGGACTGGAGATCAGTGGAAAGACCATGCTTCCTCCGTGACATCGCGGGAGGCAGAGAGGTAAGAAACGCAGAGGGAGTCTCTGTATTATTGCCTACATCAGGAAAATTCTGTTTTCAAACAATTCAATGTTTACTGAATAAACCCTTTGAAATATATCCTGATATAAAAATCCATTTGAAGTGTCCCTTCAGATGTCAGAAAATGACAACTCTGAATAAGGAAATTAAAATACGAATTAATTGGTATAGAGATGTTGATTGATACAGCTGAGCTATGAATAACTAGAAAATATACTGAGTAGTGATGTCGCGAACCGTCCGCGAACGGTTCGCCACGAACCGTTCGCGGTGAACTCCGGTCAGCTGACACATCTCGGCCAATCTCCAGCAGACCCTCCCTCCCAGACCCTCCTACTTCCTGGACAGCATCCATGTTGAAGGCAGCTTCAACATGGATGCTGTCCAGGAGGTGGGAGGGTCTGGGAGGGAGGGTCTGCCGGAGATTGGCAGGAATGTGTCAGCTGACCAGAGTTCGCCACGAACGGTTCGTGGCGAACCGTTCGCGACATCTCTAATACTGAGTAGTCACCTGTACAATTGAATTTTAAATTTTAGGCTTTCGTTCTTATCTGGAATCTGTGGCTTTCAAAGTGTGCCTGTCATGCCCAGCAGAACTTGGCTCTATATAAAAAGATTACTTTTTTTTTTTTTATTTCTTTAGCAGAAAAGTTAGCACATTAATAGATTTGTAGTTCAAAGTTCATGTCACTTGCCTGTATGTCAAATAGTAGGTTATCACTGGGCTTGACAAATTTACTTTGTATCTAGGAGCCAGTTAAAAAAAAAAAAATAGAAGCCAGTTTTTTGTTGTTTTTTTAAACTAGCAAAGTATTATTTTTAACACAAATAACAGATCCTAAAGGGACACGATCGTCATCAGAACCACTACAGTTTAATGTAGTGGTTCTGGAGTGTATAGCCTGCCCCTGCAGGCTTTTTAATGAAAGCACAGCATTTTCAGAGAAAAGGTAGTGTTTACATTGCTGCCTAGTAACACTTCTAGTGGTAGTCACTCAGACAGTCACTAGACGTGCTTCTTAGTCCAGTGCTTGCTGCGCATGTGCATCAGCCTCCAACTGCTTTACAATGGGAAAGTTTTGGATTGGCTGAGATCATCAAGATTAAAACGGTGTAAACCATAACCACCAATTTGTCTTGCCTTGTGTCACTGACACTTAAAAAGGAATTGGAATGAAAAAAAAAAAAAAAAAAATCTTCATACAGATTTGTCCACAGGCCTCATATTTTCTAAAGCTTGTTTCTATCAGAATAATTCACCAGTGACTTCAGTTTACATCAATGGTTTGCACAGTCCACATATTTCCTTGCAACAAATTGGTGAGAGGTAATGGAAGGTTTATAGTAAGTGTATGATCACATATTTACTAGAACTGTGAGATAGTTTAAAGAAATACTGTAGCATTAGGAATACAATTGTACATTCCCAATGCTATAGTGCCCTCTTAACTGTACAGGTGCCAGACCCCAAACCTGTAAGGAGTAAACCCGTAGTTTTACTTACCTTTTCTCCCTCTCGCAGGGACTGTCAAGATTGATGATCTCAACCAAAGCAATGCTTTCTCCTAGGAAAGTATTAGAAGGCTGGCGCACATGTGCAAAAGTGCCTCTAGTGGCTGTCAAAGGGAATGGCACTATAGACATTTTTATCCTGCAATTTATAATTGCCATTCCTGCAGAACAGTAATGATTTAACCCTGAAAGCTAAAACAACAGTGATGTGTCACTTAATTTAAATAAAGTGATCTGGGTGCCAGTAGGGTCAAGGAAAATCAGCAGTTTGTTCTAGAGACAAAACAAAAAAAATCTAACTAAGCATTAGAGAAGAGTGAGATGTTAACTATGTCAATATGCACATATTACAGAGTACCGTATTATACAGTTGCAAGTATGTAAACCCTTTGGAATGATATGGATTTCTGCACAAATTGGTCATAAAATGTGATCTGATCATCATCTAAGTCATAACAATAGACAATCACAGTCTGCTTAAACTAATAAACACACAAATAATGAAATGTTGCCATGTTTTTATTGAACACACCATGTAAACATTCACAGTGCAGGTGAAAAAAGTATGTGAACCCCTAGACTAATGACATCTCCAAGAGCTAATTGGAGTGAGATGTCAGCCAACTGGAGTCCAATCAATGAGATGAGATGAGATTGGAGGTGTTGGTTACAGCTGCCCTGCCCTATAAAAAACACACAACAGTGCTTTTTACAAGAAGCATTGCCTGATGTGAATGATGCCTCGCACAAAAGAGCTCTCAGAAGACCTACGATTAAGAATTGTTGACTTGCATAAAGCTGTAAAGGGTTATAAAAGTATCTCCAAAAGCCTTGCTGTTCATCAGTCCACGGTAAGACAAATTGTCTATAAATGGAGAAAGTTCAGCACTGCTGCTACTCTCCCTAAGAGTGGCCATCCTGTAAACATGACTGCAAGAGCAAAGCGCAGACTGCTCAATGAGGTGAAGAAGAATCCTAAAGTGTCAGCTAAAGACTTACAAAAGTCACTGGCAAATGCTAACATCCCTGTTAGCGAATCTACAATACATAAAGCACTAAACAAGAATGGATACCACAGAGGAAGCCACTGCTGTCCACACAAAACATTGCTGCACGTTTGCAGTTTGCACAAGAGCACCTGGATGTTCCACAGCAGTACTGGCAAAATATTCTGTGGACAGATGAAACCAAAGTTGAGTTGTTTGGAAGAAACACACAACACTATGTTTGGCGAAAAAAAAGGCACAGCACACCAACATCAAAACCTCATCCCAACTGTGAAGTATGGTTTTGGGGGCATCATGGTTTGGGGCTGCTTTGCTGCGTCAGGGCCTGGACGAATTGCTATCAAAGGAAAAATGAATTCCCAAGTTTATCAAGACATTTTGCAGGAGAACTTAAGGCCATCTGTCTACTAGCTGAAGCTCAACAGAAGATGGGTGTTGCAACAGGACAATGACCCAAAGCATAGAAGTAAATCAACAACAGAATGGCTTAAACAGAAGAAAATACGCCTTCTGAAGTGGCCTAGTCAGAGTCCTGACCTCAACCCGATTGAAATGCTGTGGCATGACCTCAAGAAAGCGATTCACACCAGACATCCCAAGAATATTGCTTTACTGAAACAGTTCTGTAAAGAGGAACGGTCAGAATTATTCCTGACCATTGTGCAAGTCTGATCTGCAACTACAGGAAACGTTTGGTTGAAGTTATTGCTGCCAAAGGAGGTTCAACCAGTTATTAAATACAAGGGTTCACATACTTTTTCCACCTGCACTGTGAATGTTTACATGGTGTGTTCAATAAAAACATGGCAACATTTCATTCTTTGTGTGTTATTAGTTTAAGCAGACTGTGATTGTCTATTGTTGTGACTTAGATGATGATCAGATCACATTTTATGACCAATTTGTGCAGAAATCCATATCATTCCAAAGGGTTCACATACTTTTTTCTTGCAACTGTATATACACACACACTGAACAAAATTATAAACGCAACACTTTAGTTTTTGCCCCTTATTTTTCATGACCTGAACTCAAAGATCTAAGACTTTTTCTATGTACACAAAAGGACTATTTCTCTCAAATATTGTTCACAAATCTGTCTAAACCTGTGTTAGCACTTCTCCTTTGCCGAGATAATCCATCCACCTCACAGGTGTGGCATATCAAGATGCTTATTAGACAGCATGATTATTGCAAAGGTATGCCTTAGGCTGGCCACAATAAAAGGCCACTCTAAAATGTACAGTTTTACTGTATTGTAGGGTCCGGGGGGTCCAAAAACCAGTCAGTATCTGGTGTGACCACCACTTGCATCACGCAGTGCAACACATCTCCTTTGGATAGGTTGTTGATTGTGGCATGTGGAATGTTGGACCACTCCCCTTCAATGGCTGTGCGAAGTTGCTGGATATTGGCAGGACCTGGAACACGCTGTCGTATACGCTTATCCAGAGCATCCCAAACATGCTCAATAGGTGACATGTCCGGTGAGTATGCTGGCCATGCAAGAACTGGGATGTTTTCAGCTTCCGGGAATAGTGTACAAATCCTTAAAACATGGGGCCGTGCATTATCATGCTGCAACAATAGGTGATGGTCGTGGATGAATGGCACAACAATGGGCCTCAGGATCTCGTCACGGTATCTCTGTGCATTCAAAAGGCCATCAATAAAATGCACCTGTATTCATTGTCCATAACATACACCTGCCCATACCATAACCCCACCATGTGACACTCGATCCACAACGTTGACATCAGCACACTGCTCACCCACACGACGCCATACACACTGCCATCTGCCCTGTACAGTGAAAACCGGGATTAATCCGTTAAGAGAACACCTCTCCAAAGTGCCAGATGCCATCGAATTTGAGCATTTGCCCACTCAAGTCGGTTATGACGATGAACTGCAGTCAGGTCGAGACCCCGATGAGGACGACGAGCATGCAGATGAGCTTCCCTGACACTGTTTCTGACAGTTTGTGCAGAAATTCTTTGGTTATGCATACAGATCGTTGCAGCAGCTGTCCGTGTGGCTGGTCTCAGACGATCTTGGAGGTGAAGATGCTGGATGTGGAGGTCCTGGACTAGTGTGGTTACACGTGGTCTGCGGTTGTAAGGCTGGTTGGATGTACTGCCAAATTCACTGAAACACCTTTGGAGATGGCTTATGGTAGAGAAATAAACATTCAATTCACGGGCAACAGCTCTGGTGGACATTCCTGCAGTCAAAACTTGCGACATCTGTGGCATTGTGCGGTGTGATAAAACTGACCATTTTAAAGTGGCCTTTTATTGTGGCCAGCCTAAGGCACACCTTTGCAATAATCATGCTGTCTAATCAGCATCTTGATATGCCACACCTGTGAGGTGGATGGATTATCTCGGCAAAGGAGAAGTGCTCACTAACACAGATTTAGACAAATTTGTGAACAATATTTGAGAGAAATAGGCCTTTAGTGTACATAGAAAAAGTCTTAGATCTTTGAGTTCAGGTCATGAAAAATAAGGGGCAAAAACTAAAGTGTTGCGTTTATAATTTTGTTCATATATATACACACACACAAAGAAAACTCTGGATCATTTATTTACACAGGTGCTGAATGTAACAAATACACAAAGTTGCCAGTAAAGGATCCATTTGATGTCATACTCATGTTCCGGAAGTACATTCTTTATTATCTACCAGTCTAGATTTGTAGCAGATGCCATTATACTTTCCGTGAGATTTTCAAAAACGTGCAACAGTTCAGTTAAAGCCAGAATCTGCTTCTTTACCTTCATGAGATCGAGCTGTGTATAGTGCAGGGCAAAAATGTGTGCTGCCGCTTAGAATTGTCATTACACATTGGCACTTCCAGTTTACTCAGTCAAAACTCTGCTGGCCAGCCCCACTTGTAGTGGTTGTCACTCTGACAGCCATTAGAGGGACATCCAAGGTTTGGTCCTGCAAAGATTGCAGGACTGATGTTTAGTATCTTTACGCTATGGAGACGCTGAACGCTCCCCACAGAGATGCATCACAATGAGGAGATAAAAGTGGAAGCATCGCCGCATTTGCTGTGCATGTGCACTAGCCTCCAGAGATGAGCACGCCTGGGGAAATGAAGGTAAACGCTTTGTTTATTTCACTTCCTGGTGACTGAAATTCTGTATAGTTATAACAACACTCTAATTTTAGAGTGTTCCTTTAATAGAGGACTTCTTTCTCAGTTTATTTCAAGAATGCTCATTCGCCTGTCACAGTGTAGCAAAACAGATCCTGTTGATTGTTTAAATATTGAGATGATGTGGTATAAATTATCACTTACATGCAAATATTACAAACTGAAAACAACTATATTTTTATCTCTAGCAAAAAAGTCCATCTGGCAATGTTAGAAGAAAGATATGTCAGATATTTCTTAGTATCATATTAAGTTAGAATGGCTACATTTAGAAAACAATATTGGAATTAAGAGGCATATTTAACATATTATAAAAGACATATTGTTCCTGCAAGTAGGGATGTTTATAATGATCAATTTACCATTTCTAAACATGTAAAGGAATACGCTGTAGTGGTTATGGTGCCATGAGTGCCATAGCTCCCTCCAGTGAAAGTAATTAAACCATTTTACTTCTAACCTGGGGTACGCCAGGCACAAGTCACTTTCTCTATGGAGAGTCGGAAGCATCCTTTTGCCTGCAGGGCTTAGATCATATCGGAGAGATTCCAGCTGCCATAGACACAGTGATCAGTGCCATCAGAGCATGGGTAAAAGTCAAACCATTAGCAAAAGATTTGGCTACTTACCCTGAAGGGGTGCCAGGGCATTACTGGCACCATGACCACTACAGCACAGAAGAGGTGTTGTTTGCAAGCAGCCTGGTAGATCATGATCAGTTGTGTTATTTTTCTTTCAATCTAATCACTATTGATGCAATTTCCAATCCCACCTCTGGCACCCTTAATTATCCAGCTTCTGAGCTGGCTCATGTTAATGATGTGCACAGAGGCTGACTGGATTAACTACAGGATCTGCATCAAGCGTCTACATCTTTGCAGAAGTCAGGATGTCGTTCAGCCGGCATGAGAAGAGTCTTGGTAACAGGTTGGATCCTGGTACGAGACAAAACAATGAAAAATTGATCCTCCCTTGACCTGGGAGTCAGGGTACCCCTAGTACAGGGGTAGGCAACCTTTTAGCAGCACTGTGCCGAACTAGGATTGTGATGTCCCATAGCGTGCCAGTCCTATTCGTTTTTTTTTTTTTAACTGAGGTGTGTATGTTGCCGTATTCTGCTTGTGTTATTTATACTGCAGTTGCTTTGTATGATTGTATTTGTGTGTATATGAGCTATTATATTGTATATGTTCATGAGTAATTTGCGTAGTTTGAATGTGGGTTGTGTATGGGGTATGCTTGTGGAATTGTGTGTGTGGATGTCACATTGTGTGTTTGGTAGTGTGTGTATGTGTGGGTCTGTTTGGGGTATTGAATTTGAGAGACTGCATGTGGGTTTGTGTGCATGTATGTGGATTGTTAGTGCTGTAACATTTGTGTGGATTAGGTGTGTGTTTGTGTGTGGGCTGTTCATATTATTTGTATGAGTGGAGGCTTATGCTGCATCTCTGTGTATATCTAGCAGTGTGGGTGGCTTCCTTGGGGTCCAGTGGGGACCGGGCTGGCCAGGTACAGGTCAATGACAGGAGCTGCAACAACAAAGTTCCACTCACCACCACAGAAGCAGTAACCAGGAGTATAATAAACAAATGTAAAAGATTAAATACAGTAGATGCGTTTTGGCTTAATAAGCCTTCTTCCAGTGCTGATAGCAAATCAAAATGTTCGTCTTTATGGTGAGTGGAACTTTGTTTTTATCAGTTGATTTTTTATTTTTAGTTCCACTCCCATTCAACCTATGTACCTTGAGTTTTTTTATTTGTAATATCCAAAAAAATGTATTTGACTACATGTCTAAAGTTCCATCTCCTACTATCTACCAAGTAGAACCGAAAGCCAGTATTGGCACTCTCGAGCCTGTGATACAGAGCCTGGTACGGCTCTGGGCCATGTGAGTGGTAGTCCTACGTTTGCTTGAACGATCATTGTTTTATACAATTCACACTATGTTGTTTATTTGTTTAATTTAGGTATTTCCCATTATTACATTTGTATATTTTATATCATTTATATTTATTTGACACCATTTGTCTCACGGGGATTTGTGTATATACTGATATATATTTTTTCTTTTTGGTATTTTATGCTTAGTGTTGGGGAAGCACTTTTATATCAGTCACACAATTCACTTAATTTTGGTCACCTTTTTAACTTTATTGTGAAGCACCTTACACAATGTGTTTTGTTTGTAGTGTATACATACCTGTCACAAATAAAGTTTATGGTGGCCAAAGTTATACAACTTATGGCTACCATTAAACCCTCCACCCACCCCAAAGCTGGAGACTGATCTATTTCCAGACTAGTAGGACTGATTGGCAATAACATTTCCCCCAAGCTACCCAAGGCATCCAATTGCAAAATGCCATAGTCATCGGTTGCTGGCTGCCATAGATATTCATTGGTGGCACACAGAAGTGTATGTATTGGGATATTGCTGGATGTCTCAAATATGACACATCCAGTAATAGCTTTCCAGAAGATGCCCAAACACTGGAACACAGGCTGTCACAGCTTTCCGGCACATGCTGTGATCTGTATGGAAGCCAATCCCAATAATGCCATGGCTTAGCGGTCCATTTGAGGCAATGTGATCACAGTGATAGGCGGCCAAACTACTAAACACTTCTTAAACTAGGGCTACTTTAATAAACAGCATCTCTGGCAAGCAAGCAAAAAGACATCTTAAAATTAGGTTCTACGGTTTGACCGTATAAAGTTCCCAAACATCCTGACAAAAGTATGTATATGGGGTATTTCTGTGTTTGGGTGATTCAGTAAAATCCAAATCTGGAGTGGAACATCCTGTAGTTTTGTCTAGTGCAGGGTTTAGTCTCTGCTCACACAGAGGAGACTCCAGTACGAAATAGATACCCGGGGCTCCCCTCTGCCAGTTGGAGCTATATTTAGTAGGCCCAGACTGACTGCTCAAAGTGAGCCCTGAAAATAGCCTTTAAATCACCACGGCTGCACAATTACACTGAGACACATGGATTCTCAGCCTGCCCCCACTCTGAGGTACATGCTTTCTCTGCATGACCCCCTGACAATAGTGATCAGCACCAGGCTTTGTCAGGTGCCCAGCACCAATCCCTTAGGGATAGGCAAGGAGAGCGTGCGGGAGCTGCAGCATGAGAGGGAAATCTCTTTTTCATTCGGCAATCACACAGTAGAAGACGCTCAGTACTGTATGAGCTGGGATATCCCTCTGCTGATGACAGTACTGAAGTCAGCTGAGGGAATCTCTCTGAGTACTGTTACTATTTTAATATGGTTAAAGTTAAATTTCGGTTAGTGTAAAAATTCTATAGTTTTATTTTGGTACAGCAGTTGGACAATTGCCTTCATCCTTAAAGGACCATTCCATACCCATAAAGCACTTTATCTTGCAAAAGTGCTTTATGGGTGAAGAGTATCCCATTATAATGACAGTTTACAAAAGTGCCAATTTATATGAGAAATCAACACTTCTATGAATAATGAAACATCCCCCGGGCTGTTTCGCCTTCCAGGCCAAAAGGTTAGGGCTTCCAAAGGCTGCGATTCATAAGAACTTTGTTATAGAGATGAGCTAGAGTGCCTCTCCATCCCCATTTCCTGCCAGTTGCCCATATGTCTGAACGGTAGCTAAGGTCAAAAACTCGAGCCAGTAGAACCAGCACCTCTCGCAGGCCTCCTGTCTCCTAAGAGTATCCGTGCTCACAGTATCCATCTGTCTGCTCCCTCAAAAGTGGGACAGAGATTTGAACCCAAACTAGGGACTGTCCCTCCTAAAGAAGAAGGACACTTGGGAGGTACGCAGTGGAACAAACACATAGCAAAAGTGCTAAAAAAAAAAAAGAGGCCTCAGTTACAAGTGCACAGAATATTAAAAAAGCATCAGTCACTAAGGGCAGTATTGAGATGCATGCAAACACAATATGAAAACACATTACCCCTATACACAAATGTTCAGACCACAGAATCTGATAAACTTTGCTTTATAAAGAAAAACTAGTCATTGACTTGACATTAAAAAGGTTAAAACTATTTAAAAGAGGATTCTTTAAAAACTAATTATTTCCTCACCCCCAATGCCCCATGAGCTCATGTGCTCTCTCCAGCAATAAATGTGCCCCCCACATTATTTCCATCCCTATTCCTACCATCCATGTCCATCAAGTCACCTAAACGCCTGGATCCATGTTTCTCTCCTAGCCATCCACGTTGCTTGCTGTGTTTCTCTCCCCTGTATTCTTATTTACCTCCCAAGCAATGTATATCCCCTGGAGCCATCATCCTCTTCCTAGCTATGTCCCTGCACCCATCTTCCCCTTATCAGCAATAAATGCCCTGTTACAGCCATGCTTCATATTCAAGCTAACTAGGTCTTAATCTAAATGGTTTCACGCGTAAGCCCTGTGCTCACTCAGTATCTCCAAAAGGTAGCAGCAGCAGGTAGACAGGAAAGTGGGAAGGAAGAGGGAAGTCTCACTATCTTGTAGACCTTTGCCATTAATGTGTCATCACCTTTAAGACCTGATGAACAGATTCGAACAATCCTTGTCATTTGCACCATATCAGAAAGGAGTGTTAAGTACTGCAAAGTATTTTTCCTTTTAGGCATTTCTCTTTAAAAACACACCTAACTACTAGATCAGAACGATGACCTCAACCCTTTTAAACACCCTTGGAATAAACTGGAAAGGGTATGGTGAGCCAGGCCTTTTAGTCCAACATCAGTGCCTGACCTCACATATGCTCTACTGAATGGGCAAAAATTTCAACAGAAACATCCCAAAATCTTGTCACAGAATGTCCGACAAGAGTGGAAGCAGAGTTTCAAAGAAGGGACCAACTACATGTTAAGGTCCATGTATTTAGAAAGCAATGTCATAAAATTCCCTGTTGGTGAAAGTCAGGTGTCCTGATACTTTTGTCCATATAGTATATTTACTCAAATAGTGCATCTTTGTGTTTGAAAAACAAGTTACACAACTGTAAATTATATAAATTTTAAAGAGAATTCCTTTCTTCTTTCACAGTAGGGAAAGAAACACACACAACCACATATCTTCTTATCAGTGCAGTCACATCCTCACACAGTCACATCCTCACACAGCCCGAAGTACAGCTCCGATAAGACAAAAAGGACCTTATCTGTACACTGGAACATAAAATTATATGCAACTTTCACAGTAGCCAGTGACTGGCACAGATAAGGACATTTGGACAGAGACAGTTTCACTATCAGGGTTATTCACCGAAGTAAATTCAAGGTGAATTTCAAATAAAAGGTCAAAAATAGCCAAAATGGACACATTCTCTGTCACCTATGCTGTACACTCAGCTACTCTGGTTTTAAATTTGGAATTTACTTTGAATTGTAACTTTACTGAACAGACCTGGATGAGTATTGACCAGAGTAATTTACTGGAAAAGAGATAACAAAATTCAGGAAATACAGTTCATGGCAACATTGTGAAGAACATAAGAACAATATTTTCATATAATTGGAATGTGCCTGACACTATGGGTATTACCAAAAGCATGGATCTCAGCATATCACAAGTTATATAGTGTCCATAGCCACTCAATGTAAGTGTTCTCTCAATTTCTGTTAGGTGAATGCCAATCCTTTCTTGGAACCTCCATCAAAAAAAAGAATTAGTGAGTGACAGTTCTGTTATCTGTTCTGAAAACAAACCTACTGGCAAACACCCTTAATGGAACACTCCAACCAACTTAACCACTAAAGACTGCTGTAGTGGTATGGGAACCAGAGTGCCCTCCCTTCACACTGACAACTTACCTGCTGTCCACCAGGTGCTGGTAGCCTCCTCTTGTGACCCAGAAACTCCCTGCACTGACGCACTTAGCCAGTGAGCAAACCTTGCACGGTGCCTTCCTTTTTCAAGTCATTTTTATGAATGGGGAGCTAGTGACTGGCTTAGAGTATCAGCTGACCGCAACTTTCTCAAGCCGTTTTCATGAATGAGGAGCCAATCTAAGCCAACAGACTTCCTTTAGAACAGGGGTTCTCAACGTTAGTCCTCAGGACCCCCTACCAGTCCAGGGTTTAGGGATTACCTGGGTGTGTCTAAGGTGTTTAGAAAAAAGAAAGAAAAAAAAACACCTTAGAGTCTAAGGTGTTTTTTCCCCTTTTTCTAAACACCTGAGACACACCCAGGTAATCCCCAAATCCTGGACTGGTAAGGGGTCCTGAAGACTGGGTTGAGAACCCCTGCTTTAGAATATTGTTTGAAAGCGGATATGGAAATGGACAGAGAGAAATGGCACTGCAGAGCAGATTTTGGGGTTCAATCGTTCATGCACCGTTTAACCCCTAAAGGTAAGGAAGGGTCAGGGACCTCATGGCACCATAATTTAATTTTGATTAAGTTGTTTTGGTGCATGGAGTGTCCCATTAACCTATATATTGTGCTTTAAATTATATAGCGATCTATGATCTACGATCTACAACAGAGTTACAGAAGACAGAAGGAAAACCCTCCTACGGGTGGTTCTCCAAAAAGTGACAAATGAATTAAATAAAATCACCCCAGCACCATATTAAGTTAATTACACATGAATAAGTGCATGGGCTTCTTGAAATGATCTCTGCTACTAGAGCAAACAAAGATAAACAGATATATAATCCTAGGAACCAGCTACCATACTGATGAATTAGGGTAGACAAACATGAGAGTGGTTATAAATACTAGACAAGATGTGACTGACATTTTAGTGTATTATGTAGATAATTAACCACCCCCCAAAAAAGAATTCCACTCAACATATAATGAGAGGACCTGATGAATAACCTGGCAGTACCATGGCTACTACAAGCCAATTTACAACTCAGGTCACAGTTTTGTGAATGAGCAGTAATCTCATGGTCTACTATATAAAGAGAGGAAATGGATGAGAGGCATATCTACCCAGATTGCATGAAAGTTAAATGGCAAAGTATGAAGCAATTTTATTCCATCTAGTCTTAGGAATGCATTGATTGTCGCAAAATGCTGCTCTTATAAGCAACGCTGTGGTAAGACAGGGTAACTGATACACCAAAATGCAACGTTGAAAAGTTAGTATGGTAGTCAGAGAGACCCTTTAATGCATTGCAAGGGTAGAGTAACAACCACCACTGATTCTGATGCCAGTGTGGGTCATAAAGGACAGTCATGTGTGGATGGGCGATTGTATCCATTGATACTGTTGTTACCCTGCAGAAGAGGGAGCATAATTTGCAAACATGCTGCAGAATAGGTAAGCAGGTGACTACATATATACGCATGTACAAGTGAAGGGACCAAATCAGTGGTTTTGCATGCATACAGCTGGCTGAGACATTTAGACTCCCCGGCCAAGAAGATGTAATGTACATCGTCCCTTCACTCAAACTGAATACAGGTGCTCAGAAGTACATTTGAGCCCCAAAGCCATCTCTGCTGGTGGTGTGAACATACAGATTTCTTAAGATTCTAGGAAAAATGTGTCACGCCTTAATTCAAGACCCTACCCAACAAATCTCATCCTACATGTAAAGATTATTTTTTATTTGTTTTTAAAACTCTGCTAGGATTTGGTTTTAGCATACGTACATCGCTAATGTAGAGACGTGTGGTGGAAGTCACTTTATAAATGACAAGTAGAACTGGATAGGAAACATAGGGGTTGTTTATAAAATTAAATTCCAGGGTAAAGTTCTAAAGATGAAGAGATAATCAGTAGAGAGTATAAATAATACTATAGGTTTTCACAATGACTTCTGCTTTAAACAATTATTTTCTCTTAATAGGGAATAAAAAAAAAAAAAAAAAAAACATAACCACCACAACAACCCAACTATGCAGAGCTTGACAATTTTACTGTGTCATAAATGGGCTAAGATGTCAAAAATGTGCCTTCTTGGAAACTGTGGTAAGGAGAGATAGGAATATATTCCCTGAAATATTCTCCTTGGGAAGAAAAGACTGGGGGAAATTCTAACTCAGTACCAGTAGGATGTGATGACATTAATTCCTCCCAACACACTGACAATACAACCTTTGAATATATCACTACCAGCAGAGACAGAATGCTTTTCCAAAGCAGTGACATACATTATATGGCCAAAGTATGTGGACAACTGGCCATTCATTACATGTATATGAACTTATTAGATATGAATATGAAGTCTTCTGGGAAGGCATTAGATATAAGACACTTTGAGAAAGCCTGTCAATAAGGTGAAACGATTTCGTGTTACTCTTTTATGCTTTTACATTTTATTTTCAAAAAAAATTAGTGTTTTTGCACACCTAATTTTGGACCTTCCTGATTTCCACCAAAAGATTGTACCAGCACATTCCTTGGAGAGGATTATACCACCAATACCATACGGATTGAGCAAAACTTATTTTGCTCTCCACTTGTGAGTACATCTTATTTTTACCTGTTTTAACAGTGAACACTATATTTTTATTTATATATCTCTGGTGAGAATCTGCTGCTATGTAAACCAATATGTAAACAAAACAAGTGCACACTCCACCAGAAAGGTGAAATTAGGCTCTACACTTAAGTAAAGGATTCCCTTAACCTTCACAAATCACAAACAAAAAAATACAAAAATAAGTGGAGCACTAAGATACCTGTACAATTGTAGATATGATGTATGTTATAGCCTGCAAATAACAGACAACCAAATCATAGTGCAGACAAATGTGGTGCAAAGGAAAAATGGAGAACAATACGCATATAAAATGTAAACTCACAAATATAGAGCCACAGGGTCACCTGGCTCTAGTGATATACGCCTTGGGATCTTTAAAGGGATCCACTGCCCTCTTCTTGTATCCTCCTGGTGTCTTTAACTTCCAAATGAAAGATAAAAATGCAAATAGGTCAGTTTCCAAAGGATCAGGAAGAAATTTATTGGACAAAAATAAACTCAAATAAATCTTAACAAATAAAAACAAAGATTCAAATGAATCAAAATAAAATATAAAATATAATATAATATATGACTATGTAAACCAATAGAGTGGGAACTCCTGTACACCTAAGTTTGTGAACTACCTCATAATATGCGCATCACAGAGCCAATAGTGGGCTCAGTAAATTGTGAGTGTACATCCACATAAATACTTTTTTTATTCTGGTGTTTTGAACATACTACACTAAATTCTATACCATCCGGAATTTTCCCATTGGATCAAGACACCAAGTATATCCACAGGCGGGGATTGTACCGTCCAGGCACATACATTTGGAGCTAGTTATCAGCTCCAGAAAACTGTAAGTGCATTACTTTTGATTTAATTCTCCTGAACTTCAACATACTATACTATATTCTGCACTTTATCTTACTTTCTTTTACATATTTCGCCTACCTGAATTCCCTCCCCCTTTTATTCTACCAATATAGGAATGTGTCTGAGGGAATTTGTGAGCCATTCAGCCAGAAGAGCATGTGTGAGGCTGGATACTAATGATGGACAAAAAAGTCTGACTCACAACCAGTGTTCCAATTCAACCCAAAGGGGTTCAGTGGAATTGACATAAGAGCCCTGTATGAGTCCACTCAAGTTCCTCCACGCCAAACTCATCAAACCATGTCTCCATGGATATCACTTTGTGCACAACAGCACAGTCATGTTGGTACAAGAACCTTCTCCATGGTTCCTTTAGTTCAGTGCAAGCAAACACTCATCTTCTAAACTTTTCCAAAACTCCTACACAATGAGTCAGAAACAGATGATTTCTATGTAGTTTATTTATAAGAACCTATCACGGGGCAAATAAAAAAAAAATTAAGTGGAGAAATAAGCTAGTATATACCGTTTGTCTCCAGTGTTACTGCTCAAATAAAACTTTTCCCTCAAAACTGCTCTTAAAATTTTTATTTTACAGACAATAGTATATACTTATTCAATTATCAATGTCATCTATAAGTTACTAGTACAACATCCAGGTTTTTAAAACAGTTAAAACTTTTGCACACTCCCCTTTTTTTTCCTCTTAAGCACCGGTGTACAAAATGTATTAATCTTTCCAAGAACTGCCTTATGTTCAGCAAACATGAGCGTTTCTAAAGCAAGCAAAAATGAGGCAATCTGTGAATTCTTGCCTGTGCTAACAAATCTATACTGTGTTTTAAACATCTTGTTCCAACACGTGCTTGGGTAAGCCTTCCCGGGGAAACTACAGGCTTACTGTACTGCTGGACTTTTCTCACAGCAAATGATTATAACAATATCACAATTTAGAGAAAGAAAAAGAAAAGGCTCAGAAACAATGTCAGCAAAACTGTTCTGAATCTTCGTGTAAAACTATCAAGCACCCCTGAGCTTTGACAGCTACTCAGATACTTGAAAATTTAGAGCGCAAAACACTGTTTTAGGAAAAAACACTTTTACTTTTTTGCCGATACAGTGGCTGTGGTTAGCTCGCCCTGCAGATATAACAAAGACAATTTTCTTTTGACCATATTATGACAACAAATTATAGCAATATATTCGGTACCATGCCACAAAGTAAACATTGCAGTCAATGTTGTGGGTATACCATGACTGCAAGCTTCAAGAACACTTCAAGCACCATATTGACATCATCTCAATGAAGTTGTTATGGTGCCTGGAGGTCCTGGGCCCTACCTTACCGTGAAGAGGTGAATAATTTATTAGAAGATTAACCTTAAAGTGCTCTTGATGGCACCTGTCCTCCTCTGGTTTCAAAGCAGACACCTCTCATTCAGTGCCGGTGATATGCTGAGAGCGTCAGCTGATTCTCTCAGCCTCTTATTCGCCTATTATAGAGAGAAATGTTTTGGAAACATACGTACACGATCTAAAGTAATTTGGGTGTTAAACCGTTAGTAAGACAGTGCACACGTCCTCCAAAAACCATACCGTACATGAGATCTCTAATGTTCCATTCAATTTAGAAAAATTAACAAGTTGCTGAGTTCTTTGGCCTCATAACATTTCTCTCCCTCCATGTGCTATTTCCTGGCTGTAAACCAAAAAAGACTAAGTTCCTGGATTTAATAGAACATTAGTGCTCCCCTCCCTCAAGACAGAGAGCTTACCTATTCAAACATGCACATAACAGCCTTGTATAAAGCATTACTACTGCAAACAGGGAGATTTTGTTTATTAATCGTACAAGGGAAATAATGGCACAGATTAGTCTCCAATTTACTCCCAAACTCCATGCCAGAGATCCTGACAGGAGCTCTACAGATGTGAAACACAAGACAGGAGGTGACAAACTGCTGAAAATACTTAACCCTTTTACAGATAGGGCACTGTCTAATTCACCACTGTGCAACAGTCATTCTGCTGCATAAAAATCGGAAAACCTTTTTATTAATATTACACTTACATGTACATATGCCAAAGACAGACACATGGAAAATACATCCACACACACACACACACACACACTTTAAGAGGTTTCTAAGGTTGGAGAACCCCAATATATTATTTTTGGACACGTCTAACCCACAGAAGGAATGCCAAACCACTTATTATATTTATATAGCGCCAACAAATTCCGTAGCCCTTTACAATGGGTGGCCTAACAAACATGTAATTGTAACCAGACAAGTTTGATGCACAGAAACAGAGGGGTTGAGGGCAATGCTCAATGAGCTTACATGCTAGAGGGCATTCACAATCAGGGATAGCTCATCATATACAGCATTGGAGTCATCATGTGATGATATCAAATACTCTAAGCCAGCCAGAGGTTTCTTTTGAGTGGAGTAATTTATTACGATGATGCTATATGGAGTTACCCGTGTAAAAGGCTATTTATTGCAACCCTTCAATGACTGGAAGAGCACGTTTAATACTCATCACAGGCCTTTAACAGGTAAAACATGCACAGTGTCAATGTCATCTTCAAATTGACCTTTTGGATTGTTATTTTTATAAATAAATGCAAAATAAAAATCACAAGGTGCTAAAAAATGTTTGACTGGTTCATTTCTAAACAATGTCTATGAGAAAACAAGTTTGTGAAGAATAACAAGTCATCTGTGGGTCATTGTCAAGGTGATTCATTCTACACTAAGACAAAGTGTCTTAGAGTCGCTTCAGTACGTCAGGACTCCTGATGAGCTAGCTGCTTGTATGGATATGTGTGATCATGCACAACAAAGCATAAAGAGTTGGTCCGAGAACCGAACTTAATCTTGAGCTTATGTGACCTTGTAAATGACAAAATTATTCCTCCTCATTGTATATGTATTTAGTAAAAATGAAATATATAAGGAAAGGCAACCTCAGACCAAGTACTGGGGATATTGGGTGTTAATATTCAACATAACTGATACATGTTGCATTTGATTTGAAATTTTTGCAGTGTATTTTAAATGTAAACAATTGAATATTTCTGAAACATACAGGTGACTACAATTGCTACCCAAGCATTATAAAATAGTAATAATATAAATACTCATGCACACACACTAAGAAACAGGATATCATTCAGGAAAATACAGCTCTGGAGGTATTAGAGGTAAAAAAAAAAAAAATAAAAAAAAAAAAAAAGGGGAAAGGGATACTGGAATCCTATGACATTTTGAAATGATCTTTTAAGATCTTCCATGCAGTTAATGTAATGCAACAATCTATTTCAAGATAAAAAAAAAACACAAATACACAACTATCATGACTGCATCCATTAGCTTCAGTTCTTGTGACATTTGTGAGCAACCAATAGCTATTTGCTAAGAAGGCTGCAGTGACAAATAGAAAATGCAGAAGGAAAAGACACAAGCCACCAATTTGTGACATGTAAAATAATAAAATAAAATAAAAATAAAAATCTCCAGCTTGGGAGTTTTAAAGAACAATTCTCATACCTAAAAAATATATATATATATATTTTTTTATTTTATTTATTATTTATATAGCTATATATATCTGTGTGTGTGTGTGTGTGTAAAATTCAGTTTTAAAGCTCCCACTGAGCACATTTCATGTACAATACTCCCATTCCATGCAAGAAATGACAAGCCCGATTTCCGTTCTCCGAAAAAAAATTAAATAAAAAAAGAGCCTCCAGGAACAGACTGCAAGCTCTGCAGCCCATGAGTCACATCCTCGCCTATTATGTGGGCTCCAGTCCCCTCCTATCAGTATGAACATGATATCTGTCTCTCTCTATATCTATAGCTACAGAGAGCAATACATGGGATAGCAGCAGCCTGGGCTGGCAGCACTGACCCGCGAAGCTTGCAATCACACATCCCGTTACCAGGCTCGCACAGCCCGGTATCGGAGCCCGGTATCAGAGCCCGGTATCAGAGCACCAGGGGGGAGACATGTGACTCTCCGTGTGCGGCTCTTGCCATGTTGCCATGCAGGCGGATGGAGGATCGCTGTGGGCAGCGTGCTGGCAATGCTGGGGGGGGTAGCTGGCTGGGTAGGACGGTCACTCACTTACTTACTCTGTGGCGCTGAGCCTCTCCCGTTCTCACTCCTCGATCTCCGGTTACTGAGCTTCCGAGAGCCTTTCCCCCTGCCCGCCAGACCTCTCTTGACAGCACGCGCGCGCGCGTACACACACACACATTGAGGGAGGCGGGGGGCGCGCGTCAGCCAGGGGAGTGGGCGGGGGCGCGCACGGTGCACGCGCGCTCACGTCGCTCGGGAGAGGGGGGGGGAATTCAGGGAGTGGGCGGAGTCAGAGTAAGTAGCGCGAGAGCGCGGCTCCCGCCATTAGAGCAGGCGCGCGGGTTTCTGACTGACTGACCCGCGTTCTTTCTGTCTGTCGGTGTCAACTGGAGAGAAACGATAATTTAGGGCCATTTCGTGTGGGGGAGTATATGGAGGAATCTCCATGTATTAGGGCCGGCAATGGCTTTATTAGGAAGTGATGGCGAATGGTAGCCTTTTCCCCCTATTGGGGAGGTTGCCCGTTTTAAAAATGGCCGCCTTGGGCTCATTGCGCCCCTCACACCATGTGGCTGCTGGAGTCCTGGCACACTGCAGGTTCCCCTCTCTCCTGGGTGAACTGGCAACTTAGGGTCTGGTCATTGGTGCATTGTGCAGCTTGAGACCTTCAAACTGTAATACAGACTTTCCTTCCCTAACTCTTACCAGCTAGGAGTGTAGGAAATACATGTAAAACTAGACAAATCAATATTCTGCTGCACCATACAGCAATAATACTGAGAGCAACACGGCTTTGAAGTAGTAACCAAAAAACAAACACGAGTCCTGCGCGTCCAGTATAGGTGTGCACACCCAGGTGCTACCACAATTTATTTGAGGACAAAGTTAAAGGACCACTATAGTTCCCTGAGGGTGCCCCCGCCCTCAGAGTCCCCCTCCCGCCGGGCTCTAGGGGGTGGAAGGGGTTAAACTTACCTCTTTCTCCAGCGCCGGGCGGTGAGCTCTCCTCCTCGGCTGAATGTGCATGCGCGGCAGGAAACGCGTGCATTCAGCCAGTCTCATAGGAAAGCATTCATAATGCTTTCCTGTGGATGCTGGCGTCTTCTCACTGTGATTTTCACAGTGGGAAGCGCCTCTAGCGACTGTCAGCGAGGCAGCCACTAGAGGCTGGATTAACTCTTATATAAACATAGCAATTTCTCTGAAACTGCTATGTTTATAGAAAAAAAGGTTAAACCTAGCTGGACCAGGCACCCAGACCACTTCATTAAGCTGAAGTGGTCTGGGTGCCTATAGTGGTCCTTTAATGCTGCAAACGTTTTGAGCAGCAGCCCTTTCTCAATGCTGACAGCATGTTTATATATGGAATTTTGTAGGCATTTTTTTGCCTCTACCTATATTTTTGAAGTAGTATGTTTGAGTAAATAAGACTTAATTACTTAAATAGTGACCAGATGTAAATTAGTCTAATAAGAATTTCAGTAATGCCCTACTTTCAATGACTAACCCTAATATACCTCTCTGACATCTTTTAATTGAGAGCATTTCAATTAGTTTCACATACGTACTTGTTTAAAGTTTCAGTTCTAGCGTTTTAAATATGATAAACTGGGGGGTAGTGAAGCGAAAGTGAGGGAGTATGTGAAATCATAAAGTCACGCTCACTTTTCTGTGACATAATACAGGTGTAGTATGGATATACCATAGCAAGATATTCGAGTGTGGGCCTACTCTACAGTGAAATACATAGGCATCCCACACAAGTTATAGTTTTAAATAAACACTGCTTCGCTCTATTGACCATATATTCATACACTGATCATCCACGACATTAAAACCACCTGCCTAATATTGTGTAGGCCCCTCTGTGTGGCCACAACACTTTGATGTGTTGAGACATGAACTCCACAAGACCTCTGAATGTGTCCAGAGATGAGCAGCAGATCCTTTAAGTCATGCAAGTTGCAAGATGGGGCCTTCATGGATCCGATTTGTTGTTTCAGCACATTCGTCAGATACTCAATTTGATTGAGATCTGCGGAATTTGGAAGCCAAGGTAATAGGGATCGACCAAAATTTATTTTTATTTTTTTAGAGCTGATACTGATAAGTCAGGCCTATAGCCGATAACTTACCGATATTCTGTACATTTACCTTTTTGAGAAGAAACATTTTTTTTTTTGCAAATCTTTTTTATTAAAGGGACACTCCAGGCACCCAGACAACTTCTGCCCATTGGAGTGGTCTGGGTGCCAACTCCCACTACCCTTAACCCTACTAGACAGCCACTAGAGGGCACTTCCTGGTCTATAGCACAGATTTTATGTGCTATAGCGTCGCTGGAAGTCCTCACGCTATGTGAGGACCTCCAGCGTCGCTAAGATCCCCATAGGAAAGCATTGAAAGCATTTATAATGCTTTCCTATGGGGAGGTCTAATGCGCGTTCGCGGCATTGCTGCGCATGCGCAATCGGTCTCCCCCACTGGCTGACGTCGGTGGGGGGGAGAGTGGGCGGACCCTAAACCACTGCCGAGCGACATCGGCAGGATGGGGGGTGGGAGGGAGAGGGGACCTGCAGTGCCAGAAAAACGATTTGTTTTCCTGGCACTGGAGTGTCCTTTTAAGTGGTAAATGCACAAAATGGAAATGCCTTATGGACGCGGTATTTCCGGTGATTATGAGCCGATACAAAAAATCTGAATGTCGGCCGATAATAACCTTCAAAACCGACAATCGGTCGATCCCTACAAGGTAATACATTTAACTCTTTTTTATGTTCTTCAAACCATTCCTGAACAATTTTGGCAGGGTGCATAATCCTGCTGATAGAGGTGATCTGATGATCTTTGCAACAATCTCTAGGTAGGTGCCAAAGTAACATCCACATGAATGCCAGGACACAAGGTTTCCCGGTAGAACATTGCCCAGAGTATAACACTGTCGGCCTGCCTTTTTCCCATAGTGCATCCTGCTGCCATCTCTGCCCAGGTAAATGCATCTGTCCATCCACCTGATATAAAAGAAAACATAAATTATCAACCTTGCTCCATAATCCAGGTCTGATGTTCCCACTGAAGCCGCTCTCACCGTTGTCCTCATTGAAACTCTGACAGTCGGCAGTTATGCAGCCTCATATCCAGCAAATTGCTATGCACTGTGTGTGCTGACACCTTTATTTTCTGGCCAGCACTAAGGTTTTCAGCAATTTGAGCTACAGTAGCTCCATTGTGTGATCGGACCAGATGGGTTAGCCTTCGCTCCCCATGTGCATCAATGAACTTTGGCACTCATGACTCTGATAATGAATGTCATTCCTCACACCACTTTTGGTAGATACTAACCACTGCGTACCGGGAGCTCCCCCACAAGACTTGCCGTTTTGGAAACGCTCTGACCTAGTTGTTTAGCCATCACTATTTGGCCCATGTCAGTTACTCAGATCTTTCCACTTGCCCATTTTTTTCCTGCTTCCAATACATGGAATTGAAGATCTGCCTGTTCACCTGCTGCTTAATATACCCCTGCCTATGACAGGTGCCATTGTAACATTATCAATATTATTCACTTCACCTGTCAGTAATTTTAATGTAGTGGCTGATCCATACAAAGCAATCGCTCTGACGGGGCACTTAATGAAATTATCTACAGCTAATACAATCAGCTCCCTGTTGTGCCCTCGCAGTCCTAGAGACATAGCACACAAATTGACCTCCATTGGATATCGGAGAACAGAGCAATACCCGCTTAAAGGACCACTATAGTGCCAGGAAAACATACTCGTTTTCCTGGCACTATAGTGCCCTGAGGGTGCCCCCACCCTCAGGGTCCCCCTCCCGCCAGGCTGGATGGCGAGGAAAGGGTTAAAACTTACCTTTTTTCCAGCGCTGGGCGGGGAGTTTCCTCCTTCTCTCCTCCCCGTCGGCTGAATGCGTACGCGCGGCAAGAGCTGCGCGCGCATTCAGCCGGTCACATAGGAAAGCATTCTCAATGCTTTCCTATGGACGCTTGCGTGCTCTCACTGTGAAAATCACAGTGAGAAGCACGCAAGCGCCTCTAGTGGCTGTCAATGAGACAGCCACTAGAGGATTAGGGGAAGGCTTAACCCATTCATAAACATAGCAGTTTCTCTGAAACTGCTATGTTTATGAAAAAATGGGTTAACCCTAGAAGGACCTGGCACCCAGACCACTTAATTAAGCTGAAATGGTCTGGGTGCCTAGAGTGGTCCTTTAAAGATTGACCAGACCATGACACAGTCCCAATACGAGGAATAGTTTGAGTATGTCCTAGTCAGGCACTCGATGTGTAAAAAGAGTCCAGTTCATAAGGTATGGCTGGTAGGCACAGAAAGAATCTGTGGCCCCCATGCCCTTTTAGGGGGCCTGGAGTCCATTCTCCTGCTGGGGAGAGAGGCCAACTTCTTTCTCTCCCTAGATTGTGAGAAGGGAGGCTGACTACTTCTTCTCCCGGAAGCTCAAACTGCAGATGGGGAGGAAGGCAGTCCCCCTCCCCGGAGCCCCACCTGCCAGAGGATGGCCAGCGAAAATGTCTGCCTGAACCCCCTTTCCCTAGACCATACCACCACAAAATATATATCCAGAGTATCCGGCTGGCAAGCACAGTAAGTGTTCGGAGCCCCATACCCACTTTAGGGGCTCTTGAGATCAGGACTATAGTCTGTGGGCAGGAGGCTGGCGAGGTGAGATAGTTGAGAGGAGCAATTTGTTGGGCCTCTTTCTAGGAAATAAGCTCCCTTCAATTTATCATAGGATATTGACATCTTTGTATTCTCATGAACTCATGGATATGTCTCTCCCTTGTTAAACAGCTAGTAACACAATGATCATATTTGCAATAAGCAGCATACTAGCCAGGGGCGTACCTAGAGCATTTGGCACCCGGGGCGGATCCTGTGCTTGGCACCCCCCACCCTCCCCCCCCCAAAAAAAAAAACCTTAAAAAAATGTTAAAGGTTTTATTTCTTTTATTTTTACAATTTGTAAACTTTGCAAAACCGCTGTCAGCCCCTCCTACAAAACCCTTGTCCTGCCCTGCCCCATCTACAAAACCTCTGTCCTGCCCCTTCTACAAATCCTGTACTGCCCCATCTACAAAACCCCCGCAACCCCCTTCCACAAATCCCCTGCTTATCCCCCCTTATAAAGACTCCTGTCCCAATACAAAAACCCCACCCCTTCTACAAAATCCCTGCAGCCCCACACACACATTTACAGGCAGACAGTCACACACTCAGTTACAGACACAGTCACACACTCAGTTACTGACAGACAGTCACACACAGTCACAGGCAGACAGTCACACACAGTCACAGGCAGACAGTCACACATACACATTTCCTAACTACACATCACCCTAACTACCATGGGACACTGTGCGGCCACAGCTCACACAGCCCCCTCCAGCCAGGGCCGGTACAAGGATTTTTGCCGCCAAAGGCAAAAGTAAAGTTTGCCGTCCCCCATGTGACATCACAATGTCCCAGCCATATGATTTGCCATGTTAACTAACGCCAGTGCTGCAGTGCCGCCGTGTTTACATTAAAAGGCCTGCAGGGACAGGCTATAGACATCAGAACCACTACATTAAGCTGAAGTGGTTCTGGGGACTATAGTGTTTCTTTAATGTGAGGTAAATTAGAGCTTAGTGCCACGAATAATATACTAGATTGCCTACTTACAACCAGATGAGGATGATGATGGGCTCTAGCTGCAGTCTGGCTCCACTGGTCTGGTGCAGAACAGGCTCTCTGGAGGCGGTTTGTAACTGTGGTCACAAAAATCAATGTTCTGGGAGAACGGGAAGCAGCTCCATTTTTTGGGGGTCCTTTACACAGCTCAAGGTCTGGGTCCCAGGGTCCACCTTCATGTTCCACCAATGAGTTTGTTCACAGGGGGTGGAGTGTGTAGGGGATGTCCTGATATGTGTGTAAGGAATGCATTGTGTGAAATTGTGTTTGTATGTGTAAGGGCTGCAAGGTGTGTTTCTGTGTATGTATGGGATGCATTGAATGTGTGTAAGGGGTGCATTGAGTGTGTGTAATGAATGCATTGTGTGTTTCTGTGTGTGTAAGGGATGCATTGTGTGTAACGGTTGCATTGCTTGTGTATGTGTGTCTGTGTGTTTTTCTGTGTGCAAGGGGTGCATTGTGTGTATGTGATGAATGTCAATCTCTCCTCCCGCTCCAATTTCCTTCTCCTCCTCCCAATTTCTCTTTCTCACCCCCCCTTTTTCTCTTTCTCACCCCCCCTTATTTCTCTTTCTCACCCCCATATTTCTCTTTCTCACCCCTCTCTCACCCCCTTATTTCTCTTTCTCACCCCTCTCTCACCTTATTTCTCTCTCTCACCTCCCCCCCCTTCTTTCTCCCCCTCCCCCCTACCTCCCTGTAGCGTGGCCGAGCCCTGTATAGTCCGCGGGTACAGGGAGCTTTTGTTTCCTGTACCCGGCCGGACTAACAGGAAGTGCACACTCAGTGTGCACTTCCTGTTAGTCCGGCCGGGTACAGGAGACAGCTGCTCTCTGTACCCGTCGGACTAGCATGCTGCAGTGAGGGAGCTGACAGGAGCGCTCCCTCCTGTCAGCCTCTCCTCAGGCTGCGCCCGGGCGGTGCGGTCCGCCCTCATGGACGCACCGCCCGGGCAAAGCTGCAGCCGCCTGAGGCTCTTTACAGAGCGCTCGGGCGGCTGCAGCATGGGGGGGGAAGGGGCGGCGGGGCTGGCCATGGCACCCCCCACCCGGCTGGCACCCGGGGCGGACCGCCCCCCCCCGCCCCCCCCTTAGTACGCCACTGATACTAGCACATTCAAATATCACAGTTGGTCTGTGGCGGCAGTAATTAAAGGACTTGAATTTTATTAAAGGACACGGAGGCTCCTATTATGCTTATCTCTTTCTTTATTCCTCAGCAGCAAAAGAAAGGATATTTTAAATATTGTAGATATTCAACGAAAAAATTCAATAGCAACATCATTGACCCCAAAGGGTTAACCACATATAACATATTAACCAATGAGAGTGTTCCTAGCAAAATAATGTCTCATGTGACCCTAAGCCACTCCTCTCTCTTTTGCTGCTGCCTCCTCAGCTAAGTACAATTTTTACATCTCTCTCATAATCTGGAAAATTGTCTAATTATGTCTGTATAGTTGGGTACTTTTGCATTATTTATGCTTTTACTTGTCCTTTTGTGGTAAATTATTGTTTTTTTCCTCCATTCCCTCCCTCCCCCACCCCTGCTTTCCCTCAGTCACCTGGTCCGTTTTATTATTTTCCGACCAGGTTTACCTCCTGCCTAGTTGGGAACCTCAGCCTGAAGCTCCCTCCTCGCACCGGGTACCGTTTTCCGCGGTTCGCGGCTCTGTCTGTGATCAATGCCGCGAGTGCGCATCGCGGCGGCCATATTAGGATTGGCAGTTTTGCCACGCGCGGCCAATACTGCTCGTTTGGGGGCGGGATTTAGACGGCTCCCTTGCTAGGCAAGTTACTGGTGCTCCCCAGGAGCTTATTTCGGAGGGAACACTCGTGAGCTTGCTTTACTATTACTACTGTGCTTATTTAACAGATTTAGTGTAGTCTTAAATTTCCCACTGTAATCCTTGTCACTAGGATAAATCATCCTTGCCCTACAATCTCTGTAGTGCCGGGCCCTCCTTTTAATAGTTTGCCGCCTGTCACACTTACAATTAAAATTCAGAGACATGCAATCCGGTAAAGAGTTTGATATCTCCAGCCCTGCCACTAGTGCCACCATAACCCAGACGCCCCCAGCAGTGTCCAAACCACCCACATTGATTGAAGCGTCACAAGAGAAAATGGACTCTGAAGAGTTGCATTCCCTCCTAGATGCTGCTATGGCAAAGTCTGTAACTCAAGCCATTTATACTGCTATGGGGGCCATGTCAGATAATATTTCCCAGTCAATCACCAGTGCACTGAGGTCCACTCAATTACCTCCTACTCTCACTGCGAACCCCCCGGAGAGTAAACCGGTGGTCCCTAGTGGGCGTAAATCCGCAAAAAAGTCTCGCCATCTAGACGAGGATGCCTCCAAAATCCTACAGATGGACAGGGTACGTTATGATTCCAGCATTTATTTTCCAGAGCACAGCTCCTTGACAGTAGTGGGAACAGACCCCAAAGATGGAGTTAAAGGACCACTATAGTGCCAGGAAAACATACTCGTTTTCCTGGCACTATAGTGCCCTGAGGGTGCCCCCACCCTCAGGGTCCCCGTCCCGCCCGGCTCTGGAGAGAGCAAGGGGTTAAACACTTACCTTTCTCCAGCGCCGGGCGGGGAGCTCTCCTCCTCCTCTCCTCCTTGCTCGCGACGTCATCGGCTGAATGCGCATGCGCGGCATGAGCCGCGCGCGCATTCAGCCGGTCGCATAGGAAAGCATTTACAATGCTTTCCTGTGGACACTGGCGTCTTCTTACTGTAATTTCACAGTGAGAAGCACGCAAGCGCCTCTAGCGGCTGTCAATGAGACAGCCACTAGAGGCTCTGGAGGCTGGATTAACCCTCAGTATAAACATAGCAGTTTCTCTGAAACTGCTATGTTTATTTAAAAAAAGGGTTAATCCTAGAGGTACCTGGCACCCAGACCACTTCATTAAGCTGAAGTGGTCTGGGTGCCTAGAGTGGTCCTTTAACGACTCCACCCTGGTTGACCCTCAGGGCGAACCGCTGTTTGATCCCGACACCTTACAACACCCGAGATCCTCGGAGTGGTATCCCCTAGAAAACATAGCGAAATACAGTTGCAAGAAAAAGTATGTGAACCCTTTGGAATGATATGGATTTCTGCACAAATTGGTCATAAAATGTGATCTGATCATCATCTAAGTCACAACAATAGACAATCACAGTCTGCTTAAACTAATAACACACAAATAATTAAATGTTGCCATGTTTTTATTGAACACACAATGTAAACATTCAAAGTCATGATTTTATAAAGGACACGGAGGTGAGTATTATCCCACCCAACCCAGGTAAGTTGCGCCCTCCCTGTGAATATACTGTCCCGTAATGGGGCACGAGCCGTGTGGTAATGTGGTTTTTGTTTTCACCTGATTGACTAGTACTGAACTGACATATTGTTTGGTTAATATTGTAATATAGATGTGAACGTACTATCCAAGAACGTATTTTACCATTTAGTTTCTCTGTCTTACAGCCTCCTAATTGGGTTGTCTTTCTGGTCCATGTCTGTCCATATAAGTGCAAGCAGAAGATTGACAGTTCTCCGGAGTTCCGTTACCATAATCTCCCTGGAATCACAGTTTCTACACATCTTTTGGATTACATCGTTTCTGTCTATGGGAGTGTTTATCGGCAACATCAAGAAAGAGGAGTGGCTTAGGGTCAAATGGGACATTATTGTGCTAGGAATACTCTTATTGGTTAATATGTTATATGTGGTTAACCCTTTGGGGTAAATTATGTTATTGATTTTTTTTCTTTGAATATCCACAATATTTAAAATATCCTTTCTTTTGCTGCTGAGGAATAAAGAAAGAGATAAGCATAATACTCGCCTCCGTGTCCTTCATAAAATCATGACTTTACGTCATGAAATTAGTAAAATCTGGTAATTATACCAGCATATCTGGTAGTTGTTTACTGGCTTGGAATTGCCTAAACAGGGCCAGTTAATTAGTGGCAGTAGTGATGATACCTTTGTGATCTCAACCTTTGCCAAGGGTCTGAAATTGCAAATGGGGATAATAAACTGCACGGTTGTGGTGCATGGTAGAACGTATTTTTTAATTAAGTCTATTGAGCAATAGGTAACTAAACTGGCATTTGAGGACTAGCTGACTTAGACAATTAGTAAAGAATGTGAACATCCCAATGACAGACCAGTGATTTTACAATTGAAGACATTGGTAGTAAGGAGTGTGCTGTAAAAGTACTACTCAAATTTACTAGCTATCCCACATCGCCTTCCACATTACCGAGGGGCAACCCAAAGGCTGAAATCTCTGCGGGCTCGCAAGCCTTCCAATGGGGAAGAAGAGATCCTTGGACCTCAGGCACTAGCTACTAATGAGGTCTGGGCTATAAGTACTGAACATACATGACATGAGGGACTGTTCCTGCTCTTTAAGCTGCAAGCCAGCCCATCTCCACATCGAGTGGTGGAGGTGAGGGAAGAAAAATCAGATTCTGAACTGCCCTATCTAATCAGGACTTTGAGTGCCATAGGCGGATTGACCTAGGCAGAATCTTCACCAAACCAGGGTGATACTCTTCTGTGATACAGAGATGCATGTTTTTATGTTCACTTGTCTTGTTAGTACCCAGTGGTTCATAACATTTTAGATTTCAATAGCTGATTTAACGTGTTACTACTAAAAGTTGTGCATTTACCCTGAATGCAATGCTATATCTTATACTGGCTGTCAATATTATGCTTGGTTTGCTGTTGTGGCACAACAAGTATGTTTCTTAATACTTGCACTGCAAAAATAAAGAATATTAAACAAAACAAAAAAAAGGCCAAGAAACCATACTTATAATAGAATTGTTCATAACAAAAATAATATATTTTTGCTATTCTATGACAAGGTAGCATGAACAAATCTTCTTTCCTCCAAATTCACATCAATATGAAACTCGAATAAAATAAAACCGTGCAACACTATATGTAGAAAGCCACACCTTCGTTACAGCGATGCACTTACAAGAATAAAAGCAATCAAAATAAATAAAGATACTTTTATTCCAGTAACAACCCTCTGCTGGACAGTTTCTAATAAGCAATTGTCCCCTAATGCAATATGCAATTGCTCTTTCTATTAAGAGATGTAATGGCTATCGTTTCCACACTCACTTTGTCAAGAGTACCAGCTCTATATAATAAGCCTAGTTTAATCGTGTAAAAGCCCATCTTTTACACGAAAAGATGTGAAAAGTAGCACACAATTTATTTTAAAAAGTTAGTCTTTCTCAAAGTGTGAGTTACCTGCTTTTCCCATCATTAATGCTCTTATCAGCTTACAATAGTGGCCATTTTTTTTACTGGTATAATGACAATTTTGACATCGGGCTAGGGTTTGGTTTTTTTCTGCATCATAATCTTTAATCTTTAAACCAGGAAAACTAGGTTTCTGCTATATGTCTTCATGGACAACTAACGTTGCATTGCTTTATTTTTATATATAATTTTGTATTGTATTTGGTTTTGTATATTTAGATTCATATATTTAGATTCTATGATATGACAAAAGTATGACAATAAAAATAGAAATCCACAAAATATTAGCAAAATGGAGTGATAGCTTTCCTTCTTCAAGGTTCCTTGTACCCTGCAGAAAAATCTCTCACTTTACCACCACCAAAACACCCACAGTCTATCACATTGCCTCCACTGTGTTTTACTGATGGCATCAAGCACTCATTCAGGATCTTCTCATATAGTCTGCGTCTCACAAATGTTCTTTTTTGTGATCAGAACTCCTCAAACCTAGATTTGTCTGTCTATAACACTTTTTTTCCAATCTTCCTCTGTCCATTGTTGGTGTTCTTTTGCTTATCTTAATCTTTTCTTTTTATTGGCCAGTCAGATGTGGCTTTTTCTTTGCAACTCTGCCAACACGGCTAGTATCCCGGAGTTGCCTCTTCTCTGACATTGAGACTGGTGTTTTGCTCCTACTATTTAATTGAAGAACTGAGAAGCGTCTGTTTAACTAGACACTCTAATGTATTTTTCCTCTTGCTCAGTTGTGCACTGAGGCCTCCCACTCCTCTTTCTGTTCTGTTTAGAGTCCATTTGAACTGTTCTGTGAAGGGAGTAGAACACAGTGTAGTGTAGAAAGATCTTCAGTTTCTTGGCAATATCTTGCATGGGATAGCCTTCATTTTTAAGAACAAGAATAGAATGACAAGTTTCAGAAAAAAGATTTTTGTTTCTGGCCATCTTGACCCTGTAATTAAATTCACATTAGCTGATGTTCCAGATGCTCATCTAGTCTATTGAAACCAATCTATTTTTTCTTCTTTAATAAGCACACAATTTTCAGCTGTGCTAAGATATTTGCAAAAGGGTTTTCTAATGATCAGTTAGCCTTTTTAAATAATAAACTTGGATTGGCAAAGATAATGTGCCACTGGAACACGGGACAGATGGTTGCTGATAATGGGCTTCTGTACACCTATGTAGCCATTTTCAGCTAAAAATAGTCATTTACAACATTAATAATGTTTACACTGTATTTCTGACCAATTTAATGCTAGTTTAATGGACAAAATGTATTCTTTTATATCAATTCTTTATTTTTGGACAGCCATCGTTACAGGAAAGACTCTTCATTACAAGGTTCTGTGGCATAGAAAAGCGTACAAAAAACATCAACAGGTTTCCAATTTACAAGTGGTAGTAGCTATGTTCTTAGAGAAAAGGTGCTACCAGGTATACCAGTAACATACTGTACCAACACAATAGGTAGGTCTACCACAAAGTGCGTACTGTGTGACTGCTTATTTTGTTTTTTACTTAAATCAAATTAATTTGTACACATTCAAATTTTTAATAGCTCAGTTGCTTTAGTATCTTCACTGCAATTGTATAAAGTATGGCTGTACCTGGTGCCATTGTTTGTATCTGTGTGTCAGTATGTGTGCATCTGTATATTTGAGTCAGTATGTGCATCTATGTGTCTTTATATGTATGTGTGTCAGTGGTTGTATGTGTATGCATGTTTGTACATCTGTATGTGTGTCAGTGTATCTGTTAGTATGAGTGTGTGTATCAATATGTCTGTGTGTCATTGTGTGTATCTGTGTGTCTGTCCATCTGCATGTGTCAGTCTGTGTATATGTGTCATTTGTTGTATCTGTACATCTGTATGTGTGTCAGTGTGTGTGTGCGCGTCTGTATATCTGTGTCAGTATGTGTATCTATGTGTGTATTTGTCTGTGTGTCTGTCCATCTGTATGTGTCAGTATGTATCTGTGTGTGTCATTGTGTGTATCGGTATGTCTGTGCATCACTGTGTGTTTGTCATTGTGTGTATTTGTGTCTGTACATCTGTATGTGTGTCAGTGTATCTGTATGTGTCAGTATGTGTATCCATGTGTCTGTATATGTATGTGTGTCAGTGTGTGTGTCTGTACATCTGTATCTGTCTTAGTGTACCTCTGTGTCATTCTGTGTATCTGTACATCTGTATGTGTCTGTATATGTGTGTGTGTGTCTACATCTGTATGTGTGTCAATGTATCTGTCAGTATGTGTATCTATATTTGTCATTGTGTGTATCTGTGCATCTGTATGTGTGTTAGTGTGTGTGTCCATGGATATTTCCATGAGTGTAGGGAACCGTGGTTGAACTGTGCAGAATGGGGTTATGAGGATCAAGGAGGTCCGAGAATGTCTGAGGTGTAGTAAAGTCCAGGCAATCAGGGAGAATAGTGGAAAAGCGTAATGGGTCCTGTTCGGCCATGGTTGTAGGAAGGCATCTGATGCCAGGGCACCTGGATCTGGTCTCCAGCTGAAAAACGTTGGTAATTGGGAGTTCAAGCGAGATTTGAATAGGTCAATGTCCAGAGGTCCCCATATTGACTGCAAATGTAGGAAGATGGAAGAATCCAGTCGCCAATCACTGGCATCTCTTAGATGTCTGGAGTTCCAATCTGCCACTACGTTGGACATCACCGGAATGTACTCTGCTTGTACCAAGATATTGTGATCTAGGCAGAACTGCCAGAATTCCTTCGCCAGGTCTGTCAAGACTGTTGACCTCGTACCTCCAAGATGGTTGATGTAACGAACTGCTGATATGTTTTACATACACAATAGGATGGAGCAGATGGCTGCCACACCCACCAGGCTCCGCAGGGTAAACGGGCCTGCCAGTAATTTTAAGCAATTGATATGCATCCTCTGTTCTTCTATGAAACATTTCCCCCTGGTGCGCACCCCAGCTAAGCGTACTTGCTTATGATTCAACTACGAAGTCCTGCGTGGTTCCAAAGATTGCTCGCCCGTTCCACATTTCCATGTGTTTTAGCCACCACTGGAGTTCCTCTTTGGCTGTGCATTCAAGGGGAACAGAGTCTGAATACAAGGGACCCATGCAAAGGTGTTTGGCTTTTAGGCGTTGAAGGGCTCTGTAATGTAACGGGCCAGGAAATAGAGCTTGAATCGATGCTGAGAGAAGGCGGATGATTCTGGCCAATTGTCTCGAGGTCAGTATAGGTCGGGCTAGCGTGCGACAAATTTAATTCTTTATGGACTTGACCTTAGAGGGAAGCAATAGGAGTGCCACACACACGGAATCTATGGTGAATCCCAGAAATTCTATGGATCGAGAAGGTTCAGGAACCGACTTCTCATAGTTGATCAGGAAACCCAGATTGCCCAGGAGAGTCCTTGTCCAAGACAGGTGTTCGTGAAGTAGGTGAGGGTCCTGTGCTATCCATTGGGTCCATAGTGCTGCCAGCAGGGGGGCTGCCTGAACTGACAGGCAGTCCCCCTGCTGGTGAAAAAAGTTTTTTAAAAGTTTTAAAAAATAAATAAAGTTAATCAATTTAAAAATATATATGTATATATAATATATATACATATATATATATATATATTTATCTTATATATAACGTCACACTAAGTGTATTTTTTTATTAATATATACATATATTAATATAAAAATACACTTAGAGTAAAACTACACACTGTGTGTATATATATTGTGATAAGGTGAATGGGGTGGTCTCCGAGGGAGTTTCTATTTCAACTGCATTGTTCAGAGAGGCATATGATCTTTAACCCCAGGGGGAGTGTGTGTATGTATATAACGTAAATGCATATTTAGTTATGGGCCCCTGGGGTGGAGCATTTGGAGAGAAGGGTGGGCCAGTGCTCCACTCTGCTGTTTATTGTTTTTTCTTGAGAGACTAGGTCCAGGCCAGGGTTTGGACTGTCTCCAATCCACTGCTCAGCTGCAGGTAATCAGCTGCAGCAGTCGGAATAAACCCCTCCCTGCTAGGCAGGTAAGGGGAGAATGTTTGTTTCTCTCTTGAAGGGCTGGAAGCAGCAGGCTGACTAAACACTGGAGTGCAGAGAGCTGACAAAGACACTAGGTTGGTGAAACCAATATTATTTTTGTTATAGTTGAACCCCTGAGAGATAGGGAAACTGATGTTAGTTAGTGCTCAGACGAGCTAGGCTTTTGTTTATAGGGATTTGTGTTACATTATTGTTTTTTTTTTGTCATTTTGCTGTTGTCTCCGTGGTGAAGCTCAACAATAAAGTGCCTGGAATTAAGTTACTTTTAAAAGACTGTGCATGTTTGTACCCAAAAGGACCGTGCTAACTGCAGACAAGGATCACTTCCTGACGAAAGTTCTACATAGGAACTGAAACGCTGATATTTTGTGGCTGTCGCTAAATAAAGCTAAGTAATTTTTTTTCACCATATTTATGAAGTTCTGAGAGTGCTATATCCACCAATTTTGTTCGTTCTCTCTCTCTCTCTCTCTCTCTCTCTCTCTCTCTCTCTCTCTCTCTCTCTCTCTCTCTCTCTCTCTCTAGAAATAATTAAAAAGAAATAAAAAACTAAAAATAATGTTAAAAAAAATATTTATTTATATATATATATATATATGTAATATTCTAACTGTATTTTGATACTTTTATTTATATATATATATATATATATATATATATCAAAATACACTTATAATGAACTGCTGGACGCTGTTGGAGAAAGTCTCACTGTGTGTCTGACTTTCTCCACTATAAATGTATGCTGTGCTCATACAGCTTGGCTCTTACTTCAGTACCCTCATAACCACACTCTCCTGCGAACCCAAACGACTATTTCAGATATTCAACTCTCTTCTTCACCCTATTGTTCCTCCTTCACCTACTAACTTGACCGCCTCAGACTTTGCAACTCACTTCACTGACAAGATCTCTACAATCAGGGAAGAGATCTCTCATCTTTCTTCTTCCCCTTACAATACTTCCCCTAACCTCACTCCCTCTGCTGTTCTCTGTTCATTCACACCCGCTACAGCAGAAGAGGTTTCTGCTCTGCTCCAGTCCTCCTGCCCCACCACCTGCTCCCTAAATCCAATTCCCTTGCATCTCATCCATTCTCTGTCTTCTTCTCTTTCTCTACCTCTCACTAAAATTCTCAATCTCTCTCTCCTCTGGCATATTTCCATCGCCCTTCACACATGCAACTATAACCCCAATTCTAAAGAAGCCCAACCTTAACCGTAACTCCCCATCCAACTACCGTCCTATCTCGCTATTGCCTTTTGCATCCAAGATCCTTGAAATAGTTGTGTATGCAAGATTGACAGACTTCCTCGAGACAACTCTCTGCTAGACCCGCTTCAGTCTGGTTTCCATGCTAAGCATTCTGTAGAAACGGCACTGACCAAAGTATCCAATGATCTACTCACTGCAAAATCTTGTGGTCACTACTCTATTCTTATTCTCCTTGACCTTGCTGCGGCTTGTTGTCAACAGCCTTTTCTCATCCTCCACAATATCGGTCTACAAGATATTGCTCTCTCCTGGTGCCTCACTTGACTCTGGCCTCACCTTTGAGCCTCACATCCAGTTTGTTGCCAAATCTTGTAGATTCCAGCTTAAAAAAATAGCCCGCATCTCCCTTTTCTACCAAGGAGCTTGTCCATGCTCTAGTAATTTCCCGCATGCATTATTGTAACCCTCTCCTGATTGGTCTTCCCAAAAGCCGTATTGCCCCGCTACAGTCTGGAATGAATGCCGCCGCCAGACGGATTTTCCTCTCTAGTCGGTCCTCTCACACCTCACCCCTCTGCCAGTCTTTACATTGGCTTCCTGTATTCTATAGGAGTCAATTTAAAGTGCTAACCCATACATATAACGCACTGAACAATTCTAGCCCCTCTTATATCTCTTCACAGAGCCTCCCCGTTCCCTCTGCTCTGCCCATGATCACCTCCTGACCGCTGCTCGCACCCGTATGGCCAACTCACGTTTGCAGGAATTCTCGCTGGCAGTTCCCTTCCTATGGAATAGCCTGCCTACCCCCATCAGACTCTACCCTAATCTTCAATCCTTTAAGAAGTGCCTTAAATCCCATCTCTTTAGGAAAGCTTATGGCCGCGCAGAGTAACCTCTACCTTAAACACCTGTTTCTTGCTCTCTCCCATAGGGCAGCACTTTACTCTCTCCTCCAGCTCTGCTTCACTCCCACCTTATTTGATTGGTATTTCCTGTCCTCACGTGTCTTGTACCCCACCTCCTATAGACTGTAAGCTCGTTTGAGCAGGGTCCTCTTCAACCTATTGTTCCTGTAAGTTTTCTTGGAATTATCCTGTTTATAGTTACATCCCCCCTCTCATAATATTGTAAAGCGCTATATAAATCTGTTGGCGCTATATAAATGGCGATAATAATAATAATACTGCCTCCCTTGGTAAACTCATTAGCTCCTTTGGCTTCCAATATCATTTCTATGCGCATGACACGCAAATCTATCTGTCCTCTCCTGATCTCTCCCCGTCCCTCTTGACTAGTGTCTCTGACTTCCTCTCTGCTATTTCTAACTGGATGGCTGCCCACTTCCTTAAACTCAACCTGACCAAAACAGAAATTCTTTCCTCCCTCAAGTGTTGCTACTTCTATGTCTGTCTCCCTCCAAGTCAATGGTGCTACCATCAGTTCCACCATGCAGATTCGCTGCATAGGTGTTCTCTTTGACTCTGACCTCTCCTTCACGCTTCATGTTCAATCTATCGCCAAATCCTGCCGCTTCCATCTCAAAAACATTGCGCGCATCCGACCCTATTTAACGCCAGATGCAACTAAGGTGCTGGTCCATTCATCTGTCCTTTCTCACCTTAACTACTGTAATCCGCTTGTCAGTGGTCTTATGTGCTCCCAACGAAACGTGGTGTGGACGGTGGAACGCAACCATGCATTCCAAATAGAAACACACACAAGCAGAAAACAGGAAGTAAGGAGGGCCGAAATAGAGCGCAGGGTTGCGTTACAACCGCCAGGCATACCGGAAGTACGTCAGACGCGGGCTAATACTGTGCACACATACGCGCAAGTGAGAATACCGGTCTGGAATTGAAGACGCCAAATAAAGCGGCGGCAACTTAAAGATTTAAAAGGTAGCAGGAGATACTGTACCAAAGCAACTGAGCCCCCAGGAGGGGTGAAACATCTTGCACTTTACAAGGACTTACCTATGTATTGTAAGGACTTTTTACTTATTTTATATTTGTTTTATATACTTGTAATATTGGTTGACGAAATAAAGCACTTGAAAAGATTACTGTAGCAGTGATTGTTACTGAAGAGTGATCTTACTTCATCACACACAGAAGAGGGAGTGGGACCCTGAAAAATCCCACAACACTTATACTTTGAGCCAACACCTAATAGCTCTACACTTGTGAGTGTACAATACCCACTTATATCTTACACCATTTATATACTCAGGCAATATTGCACTAGTGTTTGTTCTCCCTGTTTTCCTTATAGGACCCTATTCCATAATTCTTGGGAATATCCAGACCGTATGTAAGATACTCCACCATGCTTGTTTTAGTATTGTGTATTTGTTGGTGAGGGCTAAGGCGACCCCACCTAGGTGTTAGAGTATCTGATATTGTGTGTTGAACCCACTGGGACTTTGTTTTTAGACTGTATATCTCAAAATACACTTCTAATGAAATACTATATATGCATTATATAAAATGCTTTAATTATAATATATTATACATATATATATATATATATATATATATATATATATATATATATATATATATATATATGTGTGTGTGTGTGTGTGTGTGTGTGTGTGTGTGTGTATAGAGATAGATAGATAGAGATATATATATATATATATATCTCTAACAAAAATAGTAATGCACTCCACCTTCCTTGTGTACTTGCCCGGTGCTTATCAGCAAACAGATACAGCCAAAAGTACAAGATAGCACTCCAGGGACTTCCAAGTAGAATGAATAAAACTTAGCTTTTATTAGCTCAAAATAAAAATCAACGTTTCAGTCTGTATCACAGACTTTCATCAGGATCGTGATGAAAGTCTGTGATACAGACTGAAACGTTGTATCACGTTTTATTCATTCTACTTGGAAGTCCCTGGAGTGCTATCTTGTACTTTTGGCTATATATATATATATATATATATATATATATATATATATTTTACAGGTGATACTCGAAAAATTAGAATATCGTGAAAAAGTTAATTGTGACGAGAGCAATCTCGCCACATTGCATTGGAGGAGCCTGGTTGCCCGTCTGCTGCCTTTAGACTATGGCCCCATGTTAAAAAGCCTTCTTGCTTCTGCATTCGGCCATTTAACCGGATGCCTGTTCATTTGGTAGTTTAACCGTATGAACAGCATTAATCCAGATAGCCATGCCATGGAGCCTATTCATGTAACGAAAGACTATGGGAAAGACTTTGGCTCCATGGCGATTGAACTGTATGTATGTGATCTGAGCGCCATCCAGTAATAATGTGCGCTCAGATCTAAGCTATCTGGGGATAGGTAGAATGTATATGTTTTGTGCAACAGTTGTAACTTTATACATTTTTATGTCTTTTACTGTCTTTTACTGCCATGTGGTTAATGGAGTTTTGCCTCCAGGATAGAAGACTCTGTGGAACTGGTTTTGGGCAGAAAAGCCATGCTTCATTTGGTCACAAAGGACTACAGTCTATCTTTTGAACCACTGGACCAATTTGTATGATTTTGACGTATGTTGGTATTTGGAGTATGCTGATTCTGAAAATGTAAGATTATACGTGAATGTGATGCATACTTTTAAAGTTATGAATAATGTGGGAAAACTGTATTTCTCTGCCTGTGATAATTACATTACCCATTGTGTAAGGTAATTGTATCACAGGCAGAGGGGAGGTTTTTGTGTGGGAGTGTCTGAGTGTATTGTATGTGTTTATTGGGTGTTTTCCAAAACCCTGTGGGTGGTACTAATGTGTAAGAATGTGTATATAAGAACAATAAACCCACAGCTCTGTCTGTTCCTGCTTGACCCCAAAACGGAGCCTTGTCTCGTTCTTGGGGGGGGGATTTATTGTATGCTGTTCCAGTTCGACTGCTAGGAGTGTAAACCTATTCATATGTTTGTTTTTTCCTGTTCGTCTGTTTACGGCATTCATATGTTTTCCTGTTCGGCGGATTGGTGTCTTTGGTAGCTGCCTGTATACAGGGCCGGACTGGCCCACCGGGATACCGGGACATTTCCCAGTGGGCTGCAGTAATCTGGGGCCGGGCAGACAGCACAAATCATTAGGTTAATGTTTTTTAAGCATTTTCCCCTCGGACTGTGCCAGCCTGTGCCAGTCTGAGGGGAGTAATCAGGGAGGAGCTGGTGGCTGGTGTGGCGCGATTAGTCTGCCCGCGGCCGGAGGGAGACCTATGAGTCACCCTGAACTATTTACCTTAATTTTGTCGGCTTGCCCCGCCTCCGCATGAAAGCCACACCTCCTTAACACAAGCCCCACCTCCCTAAGTAAGCTCCGCTCCACACACGGTCCTGACCTCGCTGCAAAGAAGGGCCACAAAATGGCAACTTCACCTGCTGCCAGTGAAACAGGTAAGCTTCAGCCACGGCTGTGTGTGTCTGCTAGTGAGAGTGTGACTGCTAGTGAGAGAGAGAGTGTGAGTGTGTCTGCTAGTGAGAGAGTGTGTGTGTGTCTGCTAGTGAGAGTGTGACTGCTAGTGAGAGAGAGAGTGTGAGTGTCTGCTAGTGCAAGTGTGTCTGCTAGTGAGAGTGTGAGTGTCTGCTAGTGAGAGAGAGAGTGTGAGTGTCTGCTAGTGAGAGAGAGTGTGAGTGTCTGCTAGTGAGAGAGAGTGTGAGTGTCTGCTAGTGCAAGTGTGTCTGCTAGTGAGAGAGAGAGTGTGAGTGTGTCTGCTAGTGAGAGAGAGTGTGAGTGTGTCTGCTAGTGCAAATGTGTCTGCTAGTGAGAGAGAGAGTGTGAGTGTGTCTGCTAGTGCAAGTGTGTCTGCTAGTGAGAGAGAGTGTGAGTGTGTCTGCTAGTGAGAGAGAGTGTGAGTGTGTCTGCTAGTGAGAGTGCGAGTGTGTCTGCTAGTGAGAGTGCGAGTGTGTGTGTCTGCTAGTGAGAGTGCGAGTGTGTGTGTCTGCTAGTGAGAGTGCGAGTGTGTGTGTCTGCTAGTGAGAGTGTGAGTGTGTGTGTCTGCTAGTGAGAGTGTGAGTGTGTGTGTCTGCTAGTGAGAGTGCGAGTGTGTGTGTCTGCTAGTGAGAGTGCGAGTGTGTGTCTGCTAGTGAAAGCGTGTGTGTGTGTCTGCTAGTGAGAGCATGAGTGAGTGTGTGTTTCTGTGTCTGTTTGCTAGTGAGTGATCTATGACTGTGAACCTGGTGATGTGTGTCAGTAGGTGTCTGAGTATGGACAATGTGTGCTATTGGTTAGATATACTTTGTGCTCAGAGGTGAGATCCTTTTAAACTGGTATCCATGACTCCGTGCTAAGATGTGCTCTCTGAGTATGAGATACAATAACCATATGAAAATGAAAAGACCCAGTCCTGGGACAAGAGGAACTTCACAATAATGGGCTTCAGGGCAGCCCAGTGCCATTGTGCTTAGACCACTCATTAATACAATAAAGACTGACACATGAGGGAGTTGGGTCAGGTCTGATGAGGTTTCCTGAGATCAGGCAGACAGTTTAGGTGGTCTGTGTTTATTTCAACAGCACTAACTAGACCATTTCCTCTCTTCCCCTCTACAAGACCCCTTAAAGGACCACTCTAGGCACCCAGACCACTTCAGCTTAATGAGGTGGTCTGGGTGCCAGGTCCAGCTAGGATTAACCCATTTTTTTTATAAACATAGCAGTTTCAGAGAAACTGCTATGTTTATAAATGGGTTAATCCTTCCTCCAATTCCTCTAGCGGCTGTCTCATTGACAGCCGCTAGAGGCGCTTGCGTGATTCTCACTGTGAAAATCACAGTGAGAGCATGCAAGCGTCCATAGGAAAGCGCGCATTCAGCCGAATGGAAGGATCGGAGGAGGAGAGCTCCCCGCCCAGCGCTGGAAAAAGGTAAGTTTTTACCCCTTTCCTCTCCCCAGAGCCGGGCGGGAGGGGGACCCTGAGGGTGGGGGCACACTCAGGGCACTATAGTGCCAGGAAAACGAGTATGTTTAGTTTGATTTAGTTTGATCCCCTAGGGAAAAAAATCTTCACATATTCAGAGATTTTTGTTTAATTTTTACTGCACCAACAAGTTAATGAATAGGCCAAGATCAATAAGGCTCTGAAATTGTGAAAGGGAAGCAGCCAGGTAGTTATTCCAATTTTCTTGCCAAAGAAAGGGTTCCAGGAGAATCCCTTCTGTGCAAAGCAGGGAGTTTCTTTATCACAACTCTAGTGGTTAAAGGTTTTTTTTGTTTAGTTTTTTTAAAGAGAGATACACAATGATTGCTTGTGTATGAGTTACTGCCTAAATGTTTAGCAGAAAGAGACCCCTGTATCCCAGCTGGAAGTGAGTGAACGTTTGTGTGTGTGTGCATACTAGTGAGTGAGCTTGTGTATGTTTGTCTGCTAGTGAGTGAACTTGTATGTGTGTGTGTCAGTGGGCTTGTCTGTTGGAAGCATGTGTGTGTCAGTGAGCGTTTCTGTAGTGATCATGTGTGTGTGAGCTTTTTTGTAGTGAGTATGTGAGTGTTAGCTTGTCTGTAATGAAGATGTGTGTCAGTATACTTGTCTGTAGTGAGCATGTGAATGTCAGTGAGCGTGTGTGTGACCGTGATCTTGTCTGTAGTAAGCCCCTGCCTGTCAGTTTGTCTGTACTAAATTTGTGTGTGTACCATTAAGCTTGTCTGTGTGTGTCAGTGAGATTGTCTGTCAGTGAGCCTATTTGTGTGCATCAGTGAGCTTGTGTTTTTATGTTAATGAGCGTATGTATATCAATGAGATTGTCTGTCTGTCTGTCTGTCTGTCTGTCTGTCTGTCTGTCTGTCTGTCTGTGAGACTGTGAATCAAAGAGCTTGTGACAGTGAGATTGTCTGTGTCTGCATGTGGGTATGCTTACTGTACAGTATAGTTAAATGTTTTACTCTAAAAGGACCAATATTTTGAAATTATATATATATATATATATACATATATATACACATAAAATATATATACACACACATACATATATATTACACACAATACACAGCACAATGACTTATAGGGCTGGTATAGATTTTTTTTGCCAGGGCTGCTTTGTACCCCCAGTCCGGCCCTGCCTGTATATCTGGAAGGGGAATATCCTCTAAATGGCGGTTTAACCCCTTTTATGCCTGGGGGTGCTGTTACATTAATTTATTTCAGTAATGCAACGTAAAAGGGGAAACTAATATATGAGATAGACGCATTACCTGCAAAGCAAGATAGTTCAAGCCGTGATTTGTCATAAGTGCGATGATTATGGCTTGTAGCTCATGAAAACCCCATTCCACAATCTCCGTAAATTAGAATATTGTGAGAAGGTGCAATATTCTAGGCTCACAGTGTCCCACTCTAATCAGCTAAGTAAGCCATAACACCTGCAAAGGGTTTCTGAGCCTTTAAATGGTCTCTCAGTCTGGTTCAGTAGGAATCACAATCATGGGGAAGACTGCTGACCTGTCAGTTGTGCAGAAAACCATCATTGACACCCTCCATAAGGAGGGAAAGCCTCAAAAGGTAATTGCAAAGGAAGTTGGATGTTCCCAAAGTGCTATATCAAAGCACATTAATAGAAAGTTATGTGAAAGGGAAAAGTGTGGAAGAAAAAGGTGCACAAGCAGCAGGGATGACCGCAGCCTGTGGAGGATTGTCAGGAAAAGGCCATTCAAAAGTGTTGGACTTTCACAAGTAGTGGACTGAGTCTGGAGTCCGTGCATCAAGAGCCACCACATACAGATGGATCCTGGACATGGGCTTCAGATGTCATATTCCTCGTCAAGCCGCTCCTGAACAACAAACAACGTCAGAAGCGTCTTACCTGGGCTAAAGAAAAACAGACCTGGTCTGTTGCTCAGTGGTCCAAAGTCCTCTTTTCTGATGAGAACAACTTTTGCATCTCATTTGAAAACCAAGGACCTAGAGTCTGGAGGAAGAATAGATAGGCACACACTGCAAGACGCTTGAAGTCCAGTGTGAAGTTTCCACAGTCTGTGTTGATTTGGGGAGCCATGTCATCCGCTGGTGTTGGTCCACTGTGCTTTATTAAGTCCAGGGTCAATGCAGCCGTCTACCAGGAGATTTTGGAGCACTTCATGCTTCCTTCTGCTGACGAGCTTTATGGGGATGCTGACTTCATTTTCCAGCAGGACTTGGCACCTCCCCACACTGCCAAAAGCACCAAAGCCTGGTTCAATGACCGTGGGATTACTGTGCTTGATTGGCCAGCAAACTCGCCTGACCTGAACCCCATAGAGAATCTATGAGGCACTGCCAAGAGAAAGATGAGAGACATGAGACTGAACAATACAGAAGAGCTGAAGGCCGCTATTGAAGCATCCTGGTCTTCCATAACACCTCAGCAGTGCAACAGGCTGATAGCTTCCATGCCACACCGCATTGAGGCAGTAATTGCTGCAAAAGGGGCCCAAACAAAGTACTGAGTCCATATGCATGCTTATACTTTTCAGAGATCCGATATTGTTCTATGTACACGCCTTGTTTTATTGATTGCATGTAATATTCTTATTTACTGAGATTGTGGATTTGTGGTTTTCATGAGCTGTAAGCCATAACCCTCGCACTTATTATTATTATTATTATTATTATTGCCATTTATATAGCGCCAACAGATTCCGTTGGCGCTTTACAATATTTTGAGAGGGGGGAATGTAACAATAAATAGGACAATTACAAGAAAACTTACAGGAACAATAGGTTGAAGAGGACCCTGCTCAAACGAGCTTACAGACTATAGGAGGTGGGGTATTAGACACATTAGGACAGAAAATATCAAGTAGGAGTGAAGCAGAGCTGGAGGAGAGAGCAAAGCACTGTCCCATAGGAGAGAGCAGGAGACAGGTATGTAAGGTAGAGATTACTCTGGGAGGCCATAAGCTTTCCTGAAGAGATGGGTTTTAAGGCCCTTCTTAAATGATTGAAGACTAGGGGAGAGTCTGATGGCAGTAGGCAAGCTATTCCATAGAAGAGGAGCCGCCCGCGAGAGGTCCTACAAGAGCGAGTTGGCTGTACGGGTGCGAGCAGCGGTCAGGAGGTGGTCACGGGCAGAGTGGAGGGTACGAGGAGGGGCATATCTATAAATTAGTGAAGAGATATAAGTGGGGCTAGAATTGTTCAGTGCTTTAAATGTATGGGTTAGCACTTTGAATTGACTCCTATAGCATACAGGGAGCCAATGTAAGGACTGGCAGAGGGGTGAGGTGTGAGAGGACCGACTAGAGAGGAAAATCAGTCTAGCTGCAGCATTCATTACAGACTGTAGCAGGGCAATACGGCTTTTGGGGAGACCAATCAGGAGAGGGTTACAGTAATCCATGCGGGAAATTACTAGAGCATGGACAAGCTCCTTGGTAGCATCTTGCGTAAGAAAGGGGCGAATGCGGGCTATGTTTTTGAGTTGGAACCTACAGGACTTGGCAACAAACTGGATGTGAGACTCAAAGGTGAGACCAGAGTCAAGTATGACGCCAAGACAGCGCGCTTGCAGGGATGGACTTATGTGGATATCACTGACTTGAAGGGAGAGCGAGAGAGGAGGATCAGTATTAGGAGGAGGAAAGACAAGGAGTTCAGTTTTAGAGAGGTTAAGTTTCAGAAAGCGTGAGGACATCCAGTCAGAGATGGAAGAAAGGCAAGCAGTAACACGTTGCAGGACGGCAGGGGAGAGGTCCGGGGAGGAGAGGTATATCTGAGTGTCATCAGCATACAGGTGGTAGTGGAATCCAAAAGAGGCAATACGTTTACCAAGAGAGGCAGTATAAAGAGAAAATAGAATGGGACCAAGGACAGACCCTTGGGGAACTCCAACCGAGACAGGACGAGGGGAGGAGGTATCCTTGGAAAAGGAGACACTGAATGAGCGTTGGGAGAGATAGGAGGAAAACCAAGAGAGGACAGAGTCACAGAGACCGAGCGACTTATGACAAATCACGGCTTGCACTATCTTGCTTTGCATGTAATCCGTCTATCTCATATAGTAGTTTCCCCTTTTACGTTGCATTACTGAAATAAATGAACTTTTTCACGGTAATCTAATTTTTCAAGTATCACCTGTATATATACACACATATGCATTATATACACACTGTGTGTGTGTGTGTGTATATATATATATATATATATATATATATATATATATATATATATATATATATATATATATATATATATATAAATTGAAAAAAAATCATTTATAATAAACAAATAAAAACACTAACCTTGGCCAGCGTTTATGACTGTGAAGTGGCTACTACAAAACACTAGAAATACCCCATTTGGAATACCCTGGGTAATCTACATTTGAAAATGGTATGCCATAATGGGGTTATTTCACATTCCTGGGCTACCATATGGTCTCAAAAGGCAACACAGACCCAGCAAACCAATCTGGCAAACTGAATTGGGCAAGCCCTATATTGACCCTGTAACTTTCCAAAACACCATAAAACCTGTACATGGAGGGTATTGTTATACTCAGGAGACTTTGCTGAACACAAATATGAGTGTTTAGAACAGTAAAACTTATCACAACAATGAAATCACCAGTAAAAGTGCAGTTTTTGTGTTAAAAGAATGCAAAAAACAAATATGAACGCTAACTTTGGCAAGCATTTGTGGCTAAGTGGCTACTGCAAAAGACTGGACATACCTCATTTTGAATACCGTGGGTTGTCTACTTTTACAAATTGTATGCCATAATGGGGTTTATTTTCATTCCTGAGCTGCTCTACGGTCTCAAAGTCAACATAGGCCCAGCAAACCAACCTGGCAAATTTCAATGTGCAAACATGGAAAAGGGGAAAGCCCTACATTTGACCCCTGTAAGTTTGCAAAAACCTCCAAAAAACCTGTACATTGGGGGAACTGTTGTAATCGGGAGATGTTGCTGAACACATATTGGGGTGTTCTTTGTCAGTAACACGTAACAGGAACTGAGAATCCATGCCTAAAGTACAATGTGAGAGAAAAATAACAAAAAAATTACTACCCAAAAGTTTGAAAAAGACTGGTGGTAGAATTAGTGCATAGAATTAGTGCACCATTTGAAATACCCTGGGGTGTCTACTTTTCAAAAATATATGGTTTGATGGGGGTAAATTACATTGGCCGGCTTAAAGAATGTCCCAAATAGGATCATGGGTGCATGATGACCAGCTGTGAAAATTCCAAGTTGGAAATCTGGAATGCGCACCCTCCAAATAAGGACTTTTAGCCGCCAGAGAACTCGACACACCTGTACATGGGTGGTATCACTGTACGCAGGAGATGTTGCCGAACACATATTGGGGTGTTCTTTGGCAGTAACCCTTAAAGTTCTCCGGGCATGTATTCTTAAATTACTATGTGTGTCCAAAAAAATCACCAATATTTTTTTTTTTAAATTTGGCATAGATTGGTGGAAAAATGGTTGCATGAAAAGAGTCAAAATGCCCCAAGTTTCATACTTTAGGTTGTCTTCTTTTAACATAGATATACATGTGAAGGGTTAATCAGGGATTCCTGACAGATATCAGTGTTACAATGTAACTTGCGTTAATTTGGGGGGGAAAAAATGGTTTGGAAATAGCAAAGTGTTACTTGTACTTATAGCCCTATAACTTTCCAAAAAAAGCTAAGAACATGTTAACATTGGGGATTTCTAAACTCATTCTTGGCAGTTGTAGATGCCTAACAGATTTTGGGGGCCAAAGTTAGAAAAAGTGTGGGGTTTTTCTGCATTTTTTTTCATCCTATTTTATAATTGTTTTTATAGTAAATTATATGATATGATGAAAATAATGGTATCTTTAGAAAGGCCATTTAATGGCGAGAAAAAAGATATATAATATGTGTGGGTACAGTAAATGAGTAAGAGGAAAATTACAGCTAAACACAAACACCGCAGAAATGTAAGGTAAGAAAATTGAAAAACGGTCTGGTCATTAAAGGGATAACGTAATTAAAATAAAATGAGAGAAATATAATAAGCGAAAATATGGTACCAGAGATAATCAAAGGGTAGTAGAAGGCTTACATTGTCTGGTAAGAGACTAGCAACCACTTGTTTTGTGTCAGAGTAGCAGGCATGTAAAAGGCGATTGTATGAGATAAAATAAGCATGCACAGTTAAAGAGTCATAAATATCCAATTTTAAAGTAAATAAAAACAGAGGCATTTGATTTTGATGAGTGGTGGGTGCAAGAAAAGACATGCTACTGTGCAATACAAATATCACTGAACAGCAGCCATATACATGCATTTTATGAGGTAGTAAAGGGAACACACAAACCACTCTTTTGGGGGAAGGGGGGTATATAAGTAGATTACAGAATGCTAAAGAAAAGGCAATACATGTTTACAACTTGTTCCATGGCAGGAAAACCACTGGGCAGTAATGAGAAAAACATCATCATATAGAAAGACCTCATTCAAAAACAGTGTCAGCATTATATATGATAAACTTGCTTTTAGGCAATCTATAAAAAATGTGGAAATCAACAACTTATCTCTGTGAATTAGTGGTATATATATATATTAACACCTATATATCACAATAAGTTAGATCATACACATAGAAAATATTAAAACTTGCTTAAAGGACCACTCTAGGCACCCAGATCACTTCAGCTTAATGAAGTGGTCTGGGTGCCAGGTCCAGCTAGGGTTAACCCATTTTTTTTATAAACATAGCAGTTTCAGAGAAACTGTTATGTTTATAAATGGGTTAAGCCTTCCCCTATTTCCTCTAGTGGCTGTCTCATTGACAGCCACTAGAGGCGCTTGCGTGCTTCTCACTGTGATTTTCACAGTGAGAGCACGCAAGCGTCCATAGGAAAGCATTGTAAATGCTTTCCTATGCGACCGGCTGAATGCGTGCGCAGCTCTTGCCGCGCGTGCGCATTCAGCCGAATGGGCGGAGAGGAGGAGGATCGGAGGCGGAGAGCTCCGCGCCCGGCGCTGGAAAAAGGTAAGATTTAACCCCTTTTCACTTTCCAGAGCCGGGCAGGAGGGGGACCCTGAGGGTGGGGGCACCCTCAGGCCACTATAGTGCCAGGAAAACAAGTATGTTTTCCTGGCACTATAGTGGTCCTTTAAGAGTCCACAAATTCTGAGTGGGAGTCTTTAGAGGGTTTATCTTGTGCTGCAGCAGAAAATGTAACATCCATGGATACACTGTAGCTCTATGCAGATTGTACTTTAAAAGGATACAAAAAAGCCTTTCGTAGTGTAAACTGCTTTTATTAATAAAAAAATAAATAAAAAAAAAAAGATTCCCTTCCCCCAAATAGAAACCCTTACATTAGCAAGTGGTGATACTTGTCTCCAAGATATCACAAACACATTTTGACAGAATCAGAGGCTGAACAGCCGTTTACCGTGCACTGGTTTCAGCAGTTCAAAACTCCCGCCCAATCTCAGCGCTGATAAGGTGGAGTATAGTGTGTAAACGGAAAATCTCGGTGTGTGGTCGATGGAAATCAGGCTGCTGTCATCAGACCTCTGTATCCTGAATGCCAATAGCACCTCAACGCGTTTCGCCTGCTATACCGGACTTTTTCAAGATAGTGTATCGGCTGTGGAGAACATTCTTAAATACGTTCCTGTCTAATCGGTTCATAATAGACCGCTGGTGGTATCATGCTTTATACACATTGAATACAAAGAGCATCTTCTGTTTAAAACATAATAAATTCTGACAAGTTAGGTTCTGTCTTAATAAATGCATCCTTATCAATAAGTTATTTAAATAGTCATAAAATACATGATATAATAATAAAAACTATTATAGATAGACTTGGCAATAAGCATATATACTAATAAAAATATAACAGGATTCACTGTTAGATTTAAATAAGTTTACAAAATGAAACATAATATACATAAAACTGTTATAGAAAAACGTTGTTATTATTACATGCATACATTGCTGACACTGCAGGTGAGCTGATTACCTCTTTCATTCACATTATATGAATGTAGTGGGATATGAACATTCTCAATATTAGTATTAAATCATTTATACCTATTCATCTGTTGATTAGTGCAGACTATGAACGTCAAATGATGCTACCATGTATATCATCTAGTTAACTCTCTAATGTCCGTTGTATTTAGTAAAATATGTACATTCCCAGCATTGGTGCTATAAAGCATTGGTGCTTTATATTCATCTATTCATATGACAAATGATGGCATGCAGACACTGATTCTTCCTCTTTTTGCTCTTTGTTTGTAATATGTCAGATTTTTAGTCCACCTGTAAAGTGCGGACGGAGTGTGTGCTATACTAGATAATTTCAACACTCTGCCTTAATAGACAGATGAATATAAAGCACCAATGCGGGGAATGTACATATTTTACTATATACAACGGACATTAGAGAGTTAACTAGATGATATACATGGTAGCATCATTTGACGTTCATAGTCTGCACTAATCAACAGATGAATAGGTATAAATGATTTAATACTAATATTGAGAATGTTCATATCCCACTACATTCATATAATGTGAATGAAAGAGGTAATCAGCTCACCTGCAGTGTCAGCAATGTATGCATGTAATAATGTTTTTCTATAACAGTTTTATGTATATTATGTTTCATTTTGTAAATTTATAACAGTGAATCCTGTTATATTTTTATTAGTATATATGCTTATTGCCAAGTCTATCTATAATAGTTTTTATTATTATATCATGTATTTTATGACTATTTAAATAACTTATTGATAAGGATGCATTTATTAAGACAGAATCAAACTTGTCAGAATTTATTATGTTTTAAACAGAAGATGCTCTTTGTATTCAATGTGTATAAAACATGATACCACCAGCGGTCTATTATGAACCGATTAGACAGGAACGTATTTAAGAATGTTCCCCACAGCCGATACACTATCTTGAAAAAGCCCGGTATAGCGGGCGAAACGCGTTGAGGTGCTATTGGCATTCAGGATACAGAGGTCTGATGACAGCAGCCTGATTTCCATCGACCACACACCGAGATTTTCAGTTTACATGCTATACTCCACCTTATCAGCGCTGAGATCGGGCGGGAGTTTTGAACTGCTGAAACCAGTGGATGGTAAACGGCTGTTCAGCCTCTGATTCTGTCAAAATGTGTTTGTGATATCTTGGAGAGGGTTTCTATTTGGGGGAAGGGAATCTTTTTTATTATTATTAATAAAAGCAGTTTACACTATGAAAGGCTTTTTTGTATCCTTTATTTTATTTATTAATTTTTTTGTTACATTTCATCCTTTAATTTTAGTTATATTAAAATCATAATTTTCCTTTGAGAAGAATTTGGAATACATTATAAGTTGTAGGATCCATTGTGCAGTATTCCAAATAATGCTTTTACACTGAATATTCAGTATGATCCCATTTAAAATCATTATATAAGAATATATAGTGTTAGTTCTCCAATACTTTTTTTTTTTTAAACTTTTAACTAAAGTGGTGTCGATTTCTTTGTGTGACACAAAGTGTAGGCCACCAAAGTTAAATTGCAATCTGCTGCTTAGTGAATTTCTAATAAAATAAAATATAGAAGAGAAAATATATAACAGAAGTGTTCATATTTAACCCTTGGTAGGCAAATCCCTTTTTTTTTGGGTGAATATCTTTTATTGAGAGTTTTCGAATTTTGAGAAAAAGGATGAAATGCAGAGAAACGCGCAGGTTTCAGGTAATCAATATAACATATAGGTAGTCGAGATTTGCAGATCTCTTTAGTAACAGTTAAGGAAGAGACACACAGGTCTCAGGCAAACTGAGTGTTCAACAAATATCATGAATCTGTATTACCAGCCTCTGTCTGATCGCTGTCTGGGTGTGGGCGTCCAAGGAGGGGGTAGTCACTGGGGTGACTCCCTGCCCAGGATTGTATGCCCGTCCTCTCAGGGGTCGAAGGAGGTCGCGAGCCTCTAATCCGTGCTTGTGAGTGTGGGATCTGTTGTGGTACCAGTCCTCTAGATCAGTGTTTCCCAACCCAGTCCTCAAGGCACACCTACCAGTCCAGGATTTAGGGATTACCCAGTTGTGTCTAAGGTGTTTTTTTTCTTCTTTGTAAAAACACCTTAGACACAACTGGGTAATCCCTAAATCCTGGACTGGTAGGTGTGCCTTGAGGACTGGGTTGGGAAACACTGCTCTAGATACTAGGTGACTCTTCCTGTGTCGTCCCCTAGCGGCTTGTCATGCATGTCCTTAGTCTAAGTGTTCCTTGCCTTATAAAACTTTGCCCTAGGGCCGTGTATTCTCGTTGCGTGTCAGATCTCTAGTAGTTCAGGACATATGAACATGTGAAAGTATATCTTGTAAACAATTTAACATATAAACCTTAGTGTGGGTAAACCAGCCTTACAAGCAAGCCTTCTCATTACCAAGCATGATGGACCCTGCATCCCCGCGGGCCCCGTTCCCCCCCTCTGCCTCTGCTCAAATATGGCCCAGGCCTCCTCAGTCCCCCCCCCTTGAGGGCCCAGGCCCCCCCAGCCGGGTCGGGGAGCCCTTCCCCCCCGTGCGCTCTCCTACATGGGTCATCACCCTCCGGGGAGTGGGATCCCCCTGGCCCGGCCTGGCCAGGCTTTGAGCCCCCGCTTCCCCCCCAGCGTTCTCCCTGCCCCCACAGCCCCAGCCCCCCCTGCTGCGGTCACGTGGTAAGTACAGTCCCCGCCACCGTGAGAGGCAACCCCGTCCTCACCAGGCCTTCTCATCCCCCCTGCGGGGCAGCACCTCCCAGCCCCCCAGGTACAAGTATCTGTCCTTGGCGATCCGCCATAGCTGTTTGCCTAAGGATTCTGAGTCCCCACAGTCCAGTCCCTCCCTCTTATGCCTAGATGGCATCAGGAGCTCCCGGTGAGTAATGGGTTCATCTGGAGCAAGACGTCCGGGGGCCAAGGGGCGGTGTTACCTGTGGCCGGTTGACTGGCTAGCGTTCGTTGAGGATGGGTCCGGGGGCCTAGAGGCGTCCATGCACTCTACTTGGTGGTCTATGTCGAGGCCCCAGACGGGTGCGTCGCCTGTTGTCTGCCCCGTCTCTGTCTCTGCGGCCTCGGTTGGAGTGACTGTTTGCTTGCAGAAGGTGAGTAAAAGGCCAGTGGATCTGGTCACTGCATCTGGATCGGGGGAAGCTGCAGCTCCCAGATCAGCTCCGACAGATCCTCTGCTTCTCTCACCAGGAAGGGGCCTGCCGGTGTGAAAATTTGCATGCCATTTGGGAAGGTCCAGCGATACTGGAGTTTATTAGATTGTAGAAGCGTTGTAAGTGGGCGCATGGCCCTGCGCATGGCCCTGCGGTAAGCTGTCGCTGGAGAGAGGTCTGGGAACAGCTGAATCAGGGCCCCTTTTAAGAGTATTTGCTCCATCTCTCTGGCCCTCTGTAAGATCTCTTCCTTGAGATGGTAACTGACCAGGCAGCATATAATGTCCCTTGGGGGGTCTTCCGGGGTCCCCCTAGGGCGGAGAGTTCGGTGTGCCCTGATAAAGTCTATGGTGGAAGCCTCCGGTCTGCCTAGTATTTTGTTGAATCTCCTTCACTAATTCGGCGCCGGTTGTGCTCTCGGGGATTCCCCTTACTCTTACATTTTGTCTTCTGCCCCTGTTGTCGAGGTCTTCTATATGGTAAGCCATCTATCTGAGTTGATCTGACTGTTTCACTATGGCGTCTGAGTTTGCCGTCTGCACTGATTGCACGTGGTCGGCGTCCACCCCCAATTGTGACACTCTGTGGTTGAGGCCTTGCAGGCCCTCTCTCATTGCGTGCAGTTCCTCTGTGATGGATTTTTGCAAGGCTCTATTGGCCTCTCGTAGGTCCGCTTTCGTCGGTAGTTTGCTACCGCCGGAGGCGTCTCTGTGGCCCCATGTGGTCCAGGCTCCTCTCCCCAGTTAGGCGTCGGTGTAAATTCCGTGGCCTCTGAGTCGTTGGAGGCCTGAGATGTGAGGTCCGCCGGCGTGGTTAGGTTTTGCCTGATTGACAGCGCCGGGGACCCCCTCGGGATGTCCGCAGATTTGGCGGCTTGTGTTGTCCTGTGTGATTTCCCCATTTCGGTATCTGACACGCAGCTCAGCGAGGAATAGGGCAAAGCCCGCGGGGAGCTCACTGTCTAAGCTGCCATTTTGCTCAGCGTCCAGGCCACGCCCTCTTTTGTATCCTTTTGAGGTACAATCTGCATAGAGCTACAGTGTATCCATGGATGTTACATTTTCTGCTGTAGCACAAGATTAACCCTCTAAAGACTCCCACTCAGAACTTTTGGACTCTTAAGCAAGTTTTAATATTTTCTATGTGTATGATCTAACTTATTGTGATATATAGGTGTTAATATATATATATACCACTAATTCACAGAGATAAATTGTTGATTTCCAATTTTTTTATAGATTGCCTAAATGCAAGGTTATCCTATATAGCGCTGACACTTTGTTTTTGAATGATATCTAGGTAAAGATTTTTAAGGAACTTTATTTTGTGTTTAGCTGCTTAAGTATATTATTATTATTATTATTATAAGAATTTTAATTTACTACGATTGCGCTCTCCTGTTCATATCAGTTTATATAGAAATACCTGCTTATATTAATAGCACTAGAGCAAATCATAAATATTATGATCAAAAACAGTAGGCAAAGCAAGCAACATGATTAGGCACATGGGTACCCTCAACCATATGGATAGATATTCATCCCATCCCAACTACAAGTATGGTTCTCTTAATGGAAAGACAAGTCCCAGGGTTCCACCTGTGCGGTGAAAAGCACTGCACAGGAATCGCTCCACCAGCACCAATGCCGTTATGCAAGCCAACACGTACTGCCCATGGATTTCACTGTTCCATGAGCCCCAATCGATAGCCTAGGTAAGTCCCTCAAAATGCACAAAGTGTTGACGAAGAACATCCTCGGGATGTTGACTGTATGGAGGAGTGTTTCCCCTCAAGGCTCCTGGCCTAGATGAGTGGTAGCTGAGAGCAGGCTAAGGTGTAGTTGGCTGGCTGGCTGAGTTCCCATGGCCCTATGTCAATTTGTTGAAATCACTGAATGCGCTGTTTCAGACAGACAAATAATCAAGCACACAGCTCATCAAAAGTCTTCACAAAGGTAGCCATCCCCCGAGCTGCTGTTGTGCATAGTCACTGCGCAGCAGAAGCCATTTTAGGATCAGGCCACTACAGGGGCTGGCACAACATTGACACTTAACATGGGCAGGAAATCCCTCGCACAGGTTAGTAGGCCGCAGCCCCGCAGGAGAGAAAAGCCATGCAAACATTCCATACTCCAAAAAAAATGCAGTCCAAGTTGGGGTGAGAATATTCCCACTTGAAATAAAAGTTAGGTGCCACAGCTAGTACCCATGAATCCCAGAGGATTATGTTAAATGTAAGTTTGTCGAGAAACTCAGCCATGCTGCATCCAACTCGATCAGCTGCCAGGTCCTGCCTCCCAGTTAAGGTGTTTTTAACCCTTCAATTGTCCAGCGGTGGGGGAGTACAAACCTAGAAAAACTACTGACAGGAACTCTATAATGTTAGGAATACAAGTTTGTTTTTCTATTGCTATAGTGTTCCTTTAATATAAAAATATTACATACAAGATTTATTGATTAATTATAAAAATGCAAAGAAAAACGGATTATCTAGTAAAAATGCTACTTAACCATCTAATAAAGACATAAATTGAGTTTAAAAAGCAGACATTTATTCAAAGTTAAAGATGATATGATGTAAGCAAATATGATGTATACACAATGGTCCACTTTAAATATTTAACTGCCTTCCAACAAACTACTTTATTTTGAGACACAACTAGCAACTAGCATTATTTTGAGACTTCAAATCTCTATAGTGACCCATCAATACCATTTTATTCAGTCACCCACACTGTCATCAGTTGCTACCACCATTAGCCAGAACATGAAACCCTTTCAGGAACCCTCTGCGCACCTTTATCATCCCTCAAGCCACCAACTTGCCCAACAAGAAACTGCCTCTAAGCTGTTCCCATTTCAGTCACCCCTTTCCTGCCCTTCGTACAGTGTGATTGCAGCATGAGAGGTATAACAGAGGTCGGTGCTTGGCATTTGGCAGAGCCCAACATCTATTCCGCTACACGGGCAAGCAGGTAGACCACCCCAGGGTCTTTTCAGACCATGGGGGTCTCCCAGACACTGGGATGACACTGTGCCAAGCTGGGGGGCGGTGCACATTGAGTTTTAAAATTACAGCAGCAGAGCAACCGCTCTACAGCGGCAGTTAAAATGATTTTAAAAGCTGTGAGCAGCACTTACATTGAGTGCTGTTCATAGCCATCCTGTCAGTCTGGCACCACTACCTGTGGCACCAACTGACAAAGGGAACTTCCTGTTATCGAAAGTCCCCTTTTTTCACTTTGCAGGCTGGGGGCGGTAACTGAAGCGAGATCGCACTGATGCAGTATTGAAGTCGCTATGAGCAGTGCTCACTTTGAGGGCTTCTCATAGCTCATCTGTCAGTCTAGAGCCACTAACTGTGGCCCCAACTGACTGAGGGGACCCCCAGGAATCGAAGAATACCCAGGGGTCCTTGGCACCAACAGGGATTTAACCCCTGCTGGTACCTTTACTTCATGACAGTATATGCCATCACTGGACATTACAGCCATGCACTGCATGACGGCATAGACCATCATGTGGTCCTTCAGTGGCTAAGGATAGAGGCAATGTTCCACAAAACCTTACAATTGAGCTCTACGTTTGTTCATTCATAATTTAAGAGTTTTCTCTTCAAATGCAACCATATATAATTTTTAAAGGACAAAACATACATTCATTTAGCATCCTATATGCATACCAAATACAACATTATGTGTGAATAAAATGTTAAAAATAAGGGAAAAGGCTTTTTTTTTTAAATTATTTTTTTCACATTTTGCTTATAATAATTTTTACACATCTAATGCATGTAATTAAAAAGCACTAACAATAGATTCTTATGTCAGTCCTGATTGTTAGGATCAAAATGAATTTTTGATAGTTAACCCTAACCGTATAACAACCCAGACACTAATGCTATACCCCTTACACAATGATAACACTAATTCTGAATTCCAGCGCTGCACAGAGCTTATTGGTCCGTCATGGGCCACTAAATGGATCCCAGCTGACTGACAGGAGCCCCAGGTATTCACTGATACTTCGGCTAATTACCACGATCTTTGCATAAGCGTTTAAATGTCTATTTAAAGAGCCGCTTGCAGCAAAACAATCCATAGATTGCTACTCTCTGATATGTTTATATGCTAGCAATACATACATTGCTTCAAATAAATGTTATGCTTATATTATTTCAATCAAATAGAGCCTGGTAGTAAAGGGGTTAAGGAGGTGAATATTTTAACATTCCTTTACTTTTTTTGTCATGGAATCCTTTGTTAAATGATAATATATCTTAGACTAATTACATTATGGGTTTTGTATTTAGACTTTGAAGACTGAATTTTTCATAAGATAATGAATATATAGTGTTGAATGTTACATATAGGTGAAACATTGCAAGCAATGCTCAAGTGTCAAGAACGGAAATAATAAAAGAAGAGGAATGAGAGAGAGGGAGACATACCAGAGGCAATACTGTCTGTTTAGATCTGTTGAAAGTCATGATGACAGAATTTGCATTGACACAGGTTTGTAAAATGCAAGAATCTAAGGTCAGTAAATAATTAAGTGTAGCATCCAGTAAAGCTTCTTTAAAGGGACACTATAGGCACCCATACCACTTCAGCTTATTGCAGTATCCCAGGTCCCTTAACAATGCAAAGATAATTATTGCAGTTTTTACCTTTGAAGGTCAACTCCACCTCTAGTGGCTGTCTACCAGACAGCCATAAGAGGGACTTCTGGGTCGCTAGATGAATTTTAGTTGCCTAACTGAAGCTGGCACCTAACTGACGCAGTATGAAGACCTCCAGTGTCATGTAAAACACCATAAGAAAGCATTATACATGTTTCCTATGGGGAAAATACTAAGGTGTGCGCGACCATTACCGCGCATGCGCACTAGGTCTCTCTCGCCGGCTGACGTCGGAGGGGGAGGAACGGAGACGGAGCCTGAACTAGCACAGAGGAAAATCGGTGCTGGACTCATGTAAGTGACATAAGGGGTTTTTAACCCTGAGCGAGGGGGACACTATAGGGAATTATAGTGCCAGGAAAACAACTTTGTTTTCCTGGCACTATAGTTTCCCTTTAAGGTATTCCATTGCAACAATAAATTAATAAATTAACTTTTTAAAATTCATTATAGTTAAACATTTTCCACATTTCACTGAAGTTCTAAATAGAATCTACGTGTCTAATTGTTTTGTTTTAGTTATTGTTTTGTTGTTTTTTGTTTCTATGCAGAGTTTAACAATTATAATTAAATTAATATCAAGTCTAATAGAATAATTCGGTGTTTGAAACTTTTGACTGGTCCTCTAGATCAAAATAAATTATGAAAACACTTTGATATGGCTCTTTACAGGTTCAAAGGGATGTTCACTTCCACTGGAGTGAAAAACATTATAGCCACAGTAAACAATTCATGGGGAGGCAGCTGATCCTTAGATCCTCCATAGGTTTAAGGACTACTAAAATAGGGTAAAAAAAATCAAAGGTAACTGGCGCCTATGTTTCCTTTGTAGAATAGCAAAACAGTATAAAATACTGTAGTTCAGTGTGATAATTCATTAGATGATGTGTTAGAGAAATCCTAACTTAAAAAGCATTACTCTGTATGCACTTAAAGCTGCTATTATTTGTTTATGTGTAAACCTTTTTTTTCCTGTAATATGATTGTGATCTGCTCAAAGAAAAGCTTTTCTGAGTCTTGTGTTTTGATTATCTGGTTTGCTGAGTTTAGCTGCAAACAACATGTACTGTGTATTATAAAAAGGAAAATGTGATTCGGGTAAAACAAAAGCAAAGTGCACATGACATCAAGGTAAAAAGGATCAGCATCTATGCCTAAGCTCCCTTTGAACAGTACAACAATAACATGAACCCAGCAATGACTCAGAACAACCTAATCGTTATTCAGGAGGGAACTACTTCTTGTTCTGTATTCTTTATAGATTTTTGGCTTATAATCATGATCAGACACACAAACAGCTGATTAATGCTAATTTCAGTTGATGTTTGCAGAGTTTAATGATGCATTATTGTTTTGCATTATCCTTTTAAAAATAGCTGTTTTTTTGACATTTCCTGTCTGTTAAACACAGATTTCACGGATTTTCATGCATGCCCATGTCCCACAGCAGGGATTTCAGTGACCTTCGAACAATGACCAGAAATTGAAAGAATTGTAGCTTTTTTTTATTAAACAATAGTAAGTTGCATATCTTTAAACAAAATCCTAATTTATGACCTATTTCACCTTTACCTTATTTATTCGATAACATAGAAACTGCAGTTTTACAGCTACGTGTGACTGGGTATAGCATATTTAGACATGGATAGCAGAAGAAGATTTGCTCTTAGTCCCTTCAAGATTACTGACCCCTCCTGACACTCCCTGTAGAATTTGCATAATATATAGCTATATTTCTAGACATACTAAGTGACCAAGCAGAGGTGAAGGGTAATGTAGAGACTCTTCCAAGATCCAATTATTATTTTTATTTTATTTTAAATCCACTCAGCCTCCATGGGAGAGCTGGAGTGGATTGCTTACCTGTAGTCCAGTGTGGCTGCTGGTCGGGCAGGCAGGGGGCGCACAGGCTGAGTAGGCGGCGCTTAGTGATGCCGGGAGCTGGTCTAATGTCATATTCCAGCTCCCGGCTTCATTAAGCAGCGTGGAGGGAACTGAGTGCTCAGAAAAGTATTTTCCCTCGCTGCCCGAAGCCCGCCACCCTGGGGCCTCAAAAGTGTCCATCCGGCCAGCTCTTGAGCCCACCAGGCAGGGCCGTATTTAGTTTAGATTGGACCCTGGGCGAGCATTTACTTGGGCCCCCTGACTACGTCTAGATACACACAAATACACTACCTGACACACATGCAGATACACACTGACCACATATAGAAACACACAAGAACATACAGATACACACAGACTACATATAGATACACTGACACACACACAGATACAAACACTGACATACATGCAGATACAAAGGTACACACACTGACTACTTATAGATACACCGACACACACACTGACAGACAGACACACAGATACACACATGCAGATATACAGATACAAACACTGACACATACAGATACACACACAAATACAAATGGACAACATACAGATACAGAGACACATTCTGACAGACGTACTGACACAGACTCACACACAGAAAACCATACTGAAACACACATACACAAAGACATACTGAACCACACAGACACTGATGGACTCTCACACACACAGACATACAGATACACTGACAGACGTACTGGCACATATACACACAGACAGACGGACATACTGAAACACACATACACACAGACATTGACAGACATATTGACAAACACAGACATACAGAACCACACTGACAGACTCACACATAGACATACTGACAGACATACACACATTCTGGCACACACACACAGACAGACTGAAACACACAGACACAGACAGATATACACACATACAGACATTTTGAAACTCACAGACAGCCATACTGAAACACACAGACACTGTCACGTGCGTGGGCTATAGGCCCAGCCGAGACAGTGGGGAGAGTGTGGAAGTGACAGGGTTAATGACACCAGACCCCTGGTTACCTGTTGCTAGTCCCAGCAACCACTCAATTAACCCCTGCAATCCCTTCTACACTAACTCCCTTAGTACACTTGACTGCCACCACCAAGACTTTTAAACCCGGGCGTCTTAGGTTACCCCACACACAGGAGAATTATAGTATCACCGTTCTACTTTTACTGATAAAACATATATAGTTAACCCTTTTTTGGTAACGTGTTTACCTGAGCTTTCCTCTGGAGAGTGAAGCTCATAGAGAACAGAGACACAAGCTGATTAAGTAAACATTTAATCTGACAAAAAGGATTCACAGTGCTGAGTACAAAATACAGAAATAAATGACATACAGATAACAAATTGCAAAACAGTACATAAAATAAAATAGGAGAAAACACAAGAAATTCCTTACATATATTTACCCCATATAAAATTCTTGTGGGAGTCTTAGATGGTATAGGTCTCCTAGAAGTTACTGACAAAAGAAAAATGAATAACTGACCTCCCTGGATAGTCCAACACCCTCATATAGCTAAACTAGTTGTTTCTCAGTGGGCAGACCCCTGGGGGGGGATCAGAGGGGGCTGGTCTGGCAGTCTATTGCCCACTCTATGAAATTCCTTGTGTCCAGCTCTGGTGATGGCTATCTAGATGTTTTATGGTCTAGGCCTGGTGCAAGATCAAAGACCACAATAAATGTCATCCCAAGGTTTACAAAAAAACAACTCTTAACATATATAAACACACATCAAACACCAACTCATGCTTTTGGCATGACACCTCCCCCTTAAGATGGTGGACAGAAAAATTCAGCCACAGGCTGATTTATCTGTCTACCATTAACCCTCTAGTTGCTGAGACAGGCCATCTGCATTCCCATGCAAGCTGCCCTTTTTGTGCTGGGCAGTGAAATTATACTGTTGGAGGATAGGGCTCCAATGGAGCAGTTTATCATTGTTACCTGTCACCTGCAGCAGGTTGTGATCAGTCCATACCACAGCTACACCCTCAACAAACATGCCTGATTTGCCTGTTTCAATTTCCCATCGATCTCTGGTAACATCCCTTAAACCACACCCACTGCGCTCATGTAGTAGCTGTAAAGGGAAAAAACCAATGGATTTCTGCAGCACTCCCCGGTAAGCACACAAAAAAGCAGACAGAGAACACCCCCAGGATAGATGCACTGTATCAACACCCATCATCTCTTTTATTTTGCGGTCTGTCTGCTGGGCTTGTTGCACTATCAGACTCTGAACTTTTGGTTCACAATCAGAAAGTTGCTTAGGTGTATGCGTGAGTTGTGATAAACTGACAAGGTTCCTGGTTCCGCCAACAGTATGTTTCCCTGTAGCCATCCTTCCTGGACCCACAGGCTGAGTCTGTCCGTGCCCCTCACTTTCACTCCAGGTCATCACACATACAGAACTTTGGAAACTGGCTAAGTCTGGCGCAGAGTAAAGCTCACACACCCTCTGCCCTCCCTTATAGCCTTGCTGTCCCTTCACATTTTCACCCACCACATCACATACATCGGCTTCAGGCACATATTGGCACATATATTCATTCAGGCCCCTCTCGCTGGAAGGCTTTTCCCATACATTTTCACAGGACACATTTGACCCCCCTTGATCAGATACAGAATTTTGCACACACTCACATAATTTCTTCTCCAGGGCAGGTCCTCCTCTCACAATCTCACATAGCTGTCCTGCTGCAGCCCTGACCCACTGTTGACTTGTTACCACTGCGACTAGTGGTACACATTCCTGGCTCTCACCTTCCTCCTCTCCCTTACTCTCTGACATCCCAGCCTCACAGTAATTTGATACAGGCACATCACTACTCACCCCTATCTCACATTTGGTAGACATCACTGGTTCAGTTACAGGTAGATATTTATCCACACCCTGCTCTCCCTCCCAGCAATCACACTCCACAATGTCTCCCAAAGTTTCACACAATACCTTAGGTGGAGCAGTCAGCCCTTCTGGCTCACAAACAGTGTCCGCTGGAGCATAGTGACAGAGCATCCTGCCCAAATCATTCCCCAACAGAACATTAACAGGGATATCCTCTGAAATCCCCACTTCCCGCAAACCTTTGCCCGCACCCCAATCAAGGTACACACGTGCCAAGGGCACAGCGGGGCATACACCCCCAATTCCTTTGATGGACATGGTTCTTCCAGGGATTATGTCCTCCGTATTCACCACTTCAGGGCGCACCAGGGTGAATGAAGCTCCAGAATCTCTCAGTCCCACGGTCACTTGGTCACCCACAATTACACTCTGCAGGTTATCCTCTTGTTTCCCCACGGACCCACCCACAAGCAAAACTGATGGTGCCCCTCCACGGACTGGTGAGGGCATATTCCTAGTGGGGCAAGTCCTGCTCAGATGACCAATCTGGTTGCATCGAAAACAACGGCGGGCATCTGACTCACTTGACATAGCCCCGGCTACGCTGGCAGTCGGCGGTGAAGTTCTCACTGCAGATCTTACAAGTGGTGATTGAACTGTAGCTTCTCTCCAGGTCGAAGTAGCAGCTGACACAAGTCCACGCCTGGATGTGGGTGCATGGATGTCTGCATAGTCATCTGCCAATTCTGCAGCAGCCCTAGCATTTTTTGGCTTTCTTTCCAAAATCCACTCTCTTACATTAGGGCTCCGGGTCTGCAAGAACTGCTCTAGGACCAGTAAGTCATTAAGGGCTTCATAGGTAGTAGCTTGTACTCCTGTTACCCATTGCCGGAACGTGGTTTCTAATTGTGCAACATATAGAATGCAGCTGGATGATGGGCATTGCTGCATACTCCTAAACTTTTTCCTGTAAGACTCAGGAGTAAGGTTAAAAGTTTTTTGCAATGCAGATTTGATTGCCTCATAGTTGTTATCAGTCTCTGGGGGAAGGGACACAAACACATCCAAGGCTTTCCCTTTCAATTGTGGAGTTAAATATCTGCCCCACTGGTCTGAGGGTAGTTGATGCTGCCTGCATACTTTCTCAAAACTTTTAAAAATACATCCAAATCTGTCCCTTCTTCGAGGGAAGGAAAATCATCCTTACGGAGCCTACGTGTGCTGGACTCTGATGCATTGCTGTTCAGTGAGGACTGAAGGGTAAATTGCAGTTTAGCAAGTTCCAGCTCATGTCTCCTTTGTTCCCTCCCTTCTGCAGATTCCCTTTCTGCAGCCTGCTGTTGGATCATCACATGCAGGGCCTCCTGAGGATTTGCAGCCATCAGTTGCCGAAATAAATCAGTTGAGCAAATGTCCTTAATGTTTTGAGGGGTACAACCACCAGGCATTTCAGTAAGCAACACTCCTGCAGTAGTAGGGAGCTCGGTAACCCTTTCAGTATCTGTCTCTGGCTGGAAAATATGGCTGTCAGCTTCCACAAGGTCAGCAATAAGTTGTGCCTTATTTTTGCCAAAAGTTGGTAAATTCTTTTCTTGGCACAACAATTCCAAGGCCTCTTTTGATTGCGATAGGCCTCCATATTCACAAATAGGATAGAGAAAGAAAAACAAAAGATGGGAGGGGAGAACTGTTTTGCACTTTGTATGTATTTTACATCAGCACTGAGCTTGGTCTTTGGAAATTACACAAAAACAAGTATGCAATTTATTTTAGTGCTAAGACCCCCTTTACAGGTAAAATCTAGCAAGCACTAAAAATCTCTAAATATATCCCACTAGCTGCCGCCAGTTTGTCACGTGCGTGGCTATAGGCCCAGCCGAGACAGTGGGGAGAGTGTGGAAGTGACAGGGTTAATGACACCAGAACCCTGGTTACCTGTTGCTAGTCCCAGCAACCACTCAATTAACCCCTGCAATCCCTTCTACACTAACTCCCTTAGTACACTTGACTGCCACCACCAAGACTTTTAAACCCGGGCGTCTTAGGTTACCCCACACACAGGAGAATTATAGTATCACCGTTCTACTTTTACTGATAAAACATATATAGTTAACCCTTTTTGGTAACGTGTTTACCTGAGCTTTCCTCTGGAGAGTGAAGCTCATAGAGAACAGAGACACAAGCTGATTAAGTAAACATTTAATCTGACAAAAAGGATTCACAGTGCTGAGTACAAAATACAGAAATAAATGACATACAGATAACAAATTGCAAAACAGTACATAAAATAAAATAGGAGAAAACACAAGAAATTCCTTACATATATTTACCCCATATAAAATTCTTGTGGGAGTCTTAGATGGTATAGGTCTCCTAGAAGTTACTGACAAAAGAAAAATGAATAACTGACCTCCCTGGATAGTCCAACACCCTCATATAGCTAAACTAGTTGTTTCTCAGTGGGCAGACCCCTGGGGGGGGATCAGAGGGGGCTGGTCTGGCAGTCTATTGCCCACTCTATGAAATTCCTTGTGTCCAGCTCTGGTGATGGCTATCTAGATGTTTTATGGTCTAGGCCTGGTGCAAGATCAAAGACCACAATAAATGTCATCCCAAGGTTTACAAAAAAACAACTCTTAACATATATAAACACACATCAAACACCAACTCATGCTTTTGGCATGACAGACACTGACAGACTCACACAGACATACTGACACACTGACAGACATACTGGCACACAGACAGACATTCTGGCACACAGACAGACAGACATGCTGAAACACACATACACACATACAGACAGACATGCTGAAACACACATACACACATACAGACAGACATGCTGAAACACACATACACACAGACATGCTGAAACACACATACACACAGACACTGACAGACAAACACACATCCAGACATTTTGACATACACAGACAGCCATACTGAAACACACATACACACTGAACCACAGACACTGATAGACTCACACACAGACATACTGACACACTGACAGACATACACACATACAGACATACTGAACCACACAGACACTGACAAACACACATCCAGACATTTTGACATACACAGACAGCCATACTGAAACACACACACTGAACCACAGACACTGACAGACTCACACACAGACATACTGACAGACATACTGGCACACTGACAGACATACTGGCACACAGACAGACATTCTGGCACACAGACAGACATTCTGGCACACAGACAGACATTCTGGCACACAGACAGACAGACAGACATGCTGAAACACACATACAGACAGACAGACATGCTGAAACACACATACCCACAGACACTGACAGACTCACACACAGACATACTGACACACTGACAAACATACACACATACAGACATACTGAACCACACAGACACTGACAAACACACATCCAGACATTTTGACATACACAGACAGCCATACTGAAACACACATACACACTGAACCACAGACACTGACAGACTCACACACAGACATACTGACACACTGACAGACATACACACATACAGACATACTGAACCACACAGACACTGACAGACAAACACACATCCAGACATACAGATACACTGACAGACTTTGATAACCACCCTCCAGTTTCTTACCTTGTCCTGGAGGGTGGCTTCCCTGGGGTCCAGTGGGCTGGCTGGGGTGGCTGGGAGTTAAGCTCTCCCGGCCTGGCCCCCTCCGGAACAGCTGGTCCGCCTTCCTCCCGCGCGGCTCCAGTTTCTGTGGGAGGAAGTGACGCACGGCTTTCACTTCCTCCCACTGCTGCCGAAAAGCAAGGGCCCGGTCGCGCTGTTAAAGCGCCACAGCGCCCGACCGGGCCCCTGCTGACACAGGCCCACTGGGTGGCCTAAATGCATGGGCCACCCGATGGGCCCCCATAGTTTGCGGGCAGAGGGCAAACAGGGCAGTTACCTCGGGTCCCCCAGCAGGGACAGGGCCCGGGGCAGCTGCCCCGTTTGCCCCGCGTTAAAGACGGCCCTGCCCCCAGGACGCGAGGCAAGCAAGGGATCTGCCTGGGCGTTTGGCGGCGGCTTTTTTTGCCACCCCCTGCAAAGTGCCACCCAAGGCAGATGCCTTGTTTGCCTCGTGGAAGACACGTCCCTGGGTACACACGCTGATACACATGCAGATACACACACAGAGTTACAAACACTGACACACATGCAGATACACAGATTTGCACACTGACACACATAAACAGATACACACACTAACTACATACAGATACACAGATGCACACACTAACAACATACAGATACACATATATACACATTGACAATATACAGATACACACGACAACATACAGATGCACAGACACATATACTGACACACAGAAAGACCTACTGACACACACACACACACACATTGACAAACATACTGACGCACAAACACTGACAGACATAGAGATACACACACATGGATTGGACATACTCACACACACATATTGTAAATTTACACTTGTAAAGCCACCCTCCAGTTTCCTACCTTTTGGGTGCAGGAGGGTGGCTTCCCTGGGGTGCTGGCTGTGACATTTTTTTTATTTAATCCCCAGCCTCCCTACCTCCCTTGGGAGTGCTGAGGGGATTCCCTGGGGTCCAGTGGGGCTGCCCGGCAGCCAGTCCTGCAGGCGGCGAAGGAGCACTGATCCTCCTGTTCAGCTCCCTCGCGTGCCACTTACTGATGTCGGAGCCGGAATGATGTCATATTCCGGCTCCGGCATCACTGCGGTGCACGCGAAGGAGCTGGGCAGAGAGCGCTCAGGGGAGATTGCTCGCTCGCTCACCCGCCCGCCATGTAACGTCACACACTCTCTACAGTCTCTAGCCACACATATTAGACCACAAACACAAATTTAATTGACCTATTTACACAATACCACACCACAATCAGCTCCCTCTACACACACGCACTCTCACAAGCAGACTCCAAACACATGCACCATGCGCTTTCCTGGCCCTTTTGTCCTCTGGTATCCCACTTATGGAGACACCAGAGACAAGTTAAAAGCAAACACAGCGCAAGCATGTTATTACATTTACTTGCGATGCGCAGAACAAATACAGGGCCCTTTTCTCATGCTTGAGCTCTTCAGCGGGGCTCTGCGCATTGAACCAACATGCTCACTTTGAGAGGGGGTGAGCTTGTCATTAGTGATAACAAAACACACCCAATTTGGCCCTGACCCCTTTCTCAGGGGGTGCCGCTGTGATTGAAAAATGCCCAGGCCAAATTGTGCTGTATAACTCAGGGCACAGAGTAAGCAGGGTAATACAAAAGGAATGTCTGCAGGATACGGAGATTAGGCAAACAAAAGACTTTGGCAGAATCAAAAAGCATTAGTGGAAAGACTGAAGGAAGAAGGGGGATATGTAAGTAATAATTTGCTAATTAGAATGATGAGCTAAAGGTGGGAGAACAGGTGAAACAGCAATCAAAGGGCCAGATACAGACGTTGTATACAAACATGTATTCCTGACCATATAGTGTTAAAAACACTCTCTAGTCCCCCCCCCCCTTACTCTCCAAAATATAGTAACATATCATCTTTAGTCCAGTCTGCTGCTGCTGGCTCTGACTCTAGTCTGCCTCCTTGGCTGACATAATCAGAATTAGTGATCTCAGCCAATCACAATACTTTCCCATAGGAATGTATTTGATTGGCTGAGATTGTCAATTCTGATGATCTCAGCAAAGGAGGTGGGCTGGAGGGGCCAAGCTAAACGCCACGCTGGCCAATCAGCATCTCCTCATAGAGATGCATTTGAATCAATGCATCTGTCTGAGGAAAGTTCACTGTCTCCGTGTAGAGGGTGGAGACACTGAATGTCAGTGCTGCACAGTACTGCCCCAGGAAGCAACTCTAGTCGTTGAGGAGCCAACTCGTAAAGAGTCCATACTAGATTTAGTGTTAACAAATGGAGATTTGGTATCAGATATTACTGTAGGTGAAAGTTTAGGATCCAGTAATCATCAGTCAGTGTGGTTTAATATAAGAAAAGTGAGTCACACCATACAAAAACAAAGGTTTTAGACTTTAGAAAAACAGACTTTTCTAAAATTAGAATATGTGTAGAGGAGTCATTATCAGACTGGAGCAATTTAAATGGAGTCCAAGAGAAATGGGATTATTTAAAAGTTGCACTACTGAAGGCAACAGAAAATTGCATTAGGCTTGTCGGTAAAAGCAAAAAATTCAAGAAAACACTGTGGTACAAATAGTTAAAAACAAAAAGCTAGCATTTAGAAATTATAAAAAAACCCAGAGTGAGGAAGACAAAATGATCTATATGATTAGGCAGAAAGAGGCTAATCAAGTTATAAGAGCTTCCAAATCACACACAGAAGAGAAAATAGCACAGTCAGTAAAAAAGGGGGACAAAACATTTTTTAGATACGTAAATGAGAAAAGAAAAGTAAAACAAGGATTAGTTAGATTAAAAACAAAAGAAGGAAGGTATGTAGAAGAGGATAAAGGTCTATCTGACTGCCTCAATGAATATTTTTGTTCTGTATATACAGATGAAAATGAAGGAAAGGGACCTCAGTTAAGAAGAAGGATAAATGAGTCATTTATTACACGTGAGTTTACAGAGGAAGAGTTTCTATTTCAACTGTCAAAAGTAAAGACAAATAAGTCAATGGGACCTGATGGAATACACCCAAAGCTATTAAAAGAGCTTAGAAGTGTACTAGCAAAACCATTAAAAGATTTATTTAACCAATCATTGTTAACAGGAGTAGTCCCAGAAGATTGGAAGTTAGCGAATGTTGTGCCCATTCATAAGAAAGGTAATAGGGACCAACTATAGGCCAGTAAGCCTTACTTCAGTAGTGGGGAAAGTGATGGAAGCCATGTTAAAGGATAGGATTGTCGAACATCTAAAAACACATGGATTTCAAGATCAGAGACAACATGGGTTTACTTCAGGGAGATCATGCCAAACTAATCTTATTGATTTTTTTGATTGGGTAACTAAAATTATAGATCAGGGTGGTGCAGTAGACATTGCTTACCTAGATTTCAGTAAGGCTTTTGACACTGTTGCACATAGAAGGCTTATCAATAAACTGCAATCTTTAAGTTTGGATTCCAATATTGTTGAATGGGTAAGGCAGTGGCTGAGTGACAGACAACAGAGGGTTGTAGTTAATGGAATATATTCGAAGCTTGGACTTGTCACCAGTGGGGTACCTCAGGGATCTGTACTTGGACCCATTCTCTTTAATATTTTTATTAGTGATATTGCAGAAGGTCTTGATGGTAAGGTATGTCTTTTTGCTGATGAAACTAAGATATGTAACAGGGTTGATGTTCCAGGAGGGATGAGCCAAATGGCAAATGATTTAGGTAAACTAGAAAAATGGTCAGAATTGTGGTAACTGATATTTAATGTGGATAAGTGCAAGATAATGCATCTTGGACGTAAAAACCCAAGGGCAGAGTACAGAATATTTGATCGAGTCCTAACCTCAACATCCGAGGAAAGGGATTTAGGGGTGATTATTTCTGATGACTTAAATGTAGGCAGACAATGTAATAGAGCAGCAGGAAGTGCTAGCAGAATGCTTGGTTGTATAGGGAGAGGTATTAGCAGTAGAAAGAGGGAAGTGCTCATGCCATTGTACAGAAGACTGGTGAGACCTTACTTGGAGTATTGTACACAGTACTGGAGACCGTATCTTCAGAAGGATATTGATACCTTAGAGAGAGTTCAGAGAAGGGCTACTAAACTGGTTCATGGATTGCGAGATAAAACTTTCCAGGAAAGGTTAAAGGATCTTAACATGTATAGCTTGGAGGAAAGACGAGACAGGGGGGATATGATAGAAACATTTAAATACATAAAGGGAATCAACACAGTAAAGGAGGAGACTATATTTAAAAGAAGAAAAACTACTACAACAAGAGGACATAGTCTTAAATTAGAGGGACAAAGGTTTAAAAATAATATCAGGAAATATTAATTTACTGAGAGGGTAGTGGATGCATGGAATAGCCTTCCAGCTGAAGTGGTAGAGGTTAACACAGTAAAGGAGTTTAAGCATGCGTGGGATAGGCATAAGGCTATCCTAACTATAAGCTAAGGCCAGGGACTAATGAAAGTATTTAGAAAATTTGGCAGACTAGATGGGCCGAATGGTTCTTATCTGCCGTCACATTTTATGTTTCTATGTTTCTATGCATGGAGTTGCCACTGAAGGTGTCCCTAGGCTGTAATGTAAACACTGCATTTTCTCTGAAAAGACAGTGTTTACTGCAAAACTTCTGCAGGAAATGATTATACTCAACATAACAAATTCAATAAGCTGTTGTTGTTCTGCTGACTATAGTGTCCCTTTAGGCACATAATAGTACAGGTATGGAAAAAGCGGGAAGGAACACCTAACCTGTGTACATAATATCTCTCTAGTGGTAAAGTAGCTAAAAGGTCTGAATTCCAGCCACTGAAGTATCTAGTGTGAAGAGAGGCTCAACAAACCTCCACAGAATTTAGTCTCCACATAAAACTTCTATCATCAGCAAACACTAATTCCATAGGATGAATTCAGTTGAACGTTTCAGCCCATATGAAAAGACAAAGATCTGTAGGAGTCAAAAAATTGTCATGTTCTTTAAATTGACATTGAATTCAACATACATAGTTTTTTTTTTTTTGCAATAGAACAGGTAGAATTTTGACCAGACTGAAAAGCATTGCAGCTTATATCACAAATTACTGCTTGTCCCTTGATTTTGGAAACCTGTTGATACAAATTGTTGATGCAATGATCAGTGAAAGGTAGTTCGTTCATGAACTTGACTAATCCCTTTTTACCCAGACTTTCCCATTCCATCTCTTTCTATTGGAATATACCGTTCTCACAAAATTTGATTTCAAATTGAGTATCAGAAATACAAGTTTTTGTCTACAGTGACAAGAAAAGGTATGTGAGCCATTTGGCATTAGTTTGTTTTCTGCATGAATTGGTCATAAAATGTCATCTCATCTTCATCAAAGTCAAAAGTATAGACAAACACAATGTGCTTAAGCTAACAATGTCAAGTATTTATTAAACACATCCCCGTAAACATTCACAGTGCTGTGGAAAAACACACAGTTTATTTAATAGCCATACAGCATCCACATACAACACTACCCTCACATCTGCCTTGAACGCTGCAGCCCCTCTCAAAACATGCACCTCGAGGAGGACACGTCCCCAACCTTGGCATAATAAATCAACACGCTATCTGCAGAGTTGCTCCCGTTGTGCTGAACGCTCCTGGAGGAAGTCCCGCACCCAGGCAGACTTTCTCCATTATAGATTCATGTTGCTTTTATACAGCGCAGCCCTCGCCCTCGCCAAACAGTCATACTTTTCCTCTCTCATTAGTTCATGCTCCCACAATCCCAGACGCCTCTTTGACACCTTTAATTCCCTTCTCCGCCCTGCTGTGGCCACCCCCCAAACTAACCTTACAGCTGATAGCTTTGCATGCTACTTTACCGACAAGACTGAACAGCTAAGGAAACAAATCTCCCCTCCTTGCCGTTCTCTTTCTCAACCACATGTAAATCTTGCTTTCCCTACCCTCCAGACTTTCTACCCAGCTACTGAACAAGAGGTGGCTGCGCTTCTCCATTCCTCTCACCCCACCACTTGCCCGCTCGATCCTGTCCCATCTCACCTCATCAGATCTCTCTCCCCTTGTCTTGTGCCTACCCTAACACACATCTTTAACTGCTCTCTCTCTTCTGGCACTGTTCCTGCTGACCTTAAACATGCCACTGTAATACCTATCCTGAAAAAAACATCCCTTGACCCATCCTCCCCTTCTAACTATCGTCCCATATCCCTGCTCCCTTTCTCATCAAAGCTTTTGGAAAGACTTGTCTTTACCCGTGTGTCTCGCTTCCTTAATTTCAACTCTCTCCTTGACCCTCTTCAGTCTGGCTTCCGCCCTCTCCACTCTACTGAGACTGCTCTTATCAAAGTGACTAATGACCTAATCTCTGCTAAATCCAAAGGTCACTACTCCATATTAATTCTCCTTGACCTCTCTGCTGCCTTTGACGCCGTTGATCATGCTCTCCTCCTTCAAACTCTTCAATCGCTCGGTCTGTGTGACTCTGTCCTCTCTTGGTTTTCCTCCTATCTCTCCCAACGCTCGTTCAGTGTCTCCTTTTCCAAGGATACCTCC
>OW240916.1:38258991-38395968 GCA_933207985.1 Pelobates cultripes
CCACTTACTAAAAGTCTGAGGGGGCCGGCCGTTTGATGCTGGAGCCGCCGGACCGGGTTGCAGCCTCGCCGGTCCGGCGGCATTCCTCCTACTAACACTGAAGAAGGAGGAGGAGGAGCATGTGTCTGTCATGCTCCTTTGCGGTTCCCACATCCTGTGCTGGGAATTGTGGGAACCGCAGAGAGCATGATAGAGACATGCTCCGCCTCCTCCTCCTTCTGTGTTATTGAGAGGAATGCCGCCGGACCGGCGAGGCTGCCACCCGGTCCGGCGGCTCCAGCATCAAACGGCCGGCCCCCTCACAGTGTGCCACCGGACCGGCCACCCGGTGGCACCTGCAGTCCCCAAATGCCGCCCCCAATCCAGCCCTGGCGGCGGGCCCCCCTCCCGGCCGGGCCCTCGGACCGTGTCCGAAGTGCCCGACCGGTCAGTCCGCCCCTGGTCACATGTACAGACCCCCCTACCACCCGCTCAGCAACACGATATAACAGATTTTTCTCCCATACATACTGTTCTCCCTCTAAACCTGTCTGACCAGCTGTCGCCTTATCCTTATAAATTTGCAACGTGGGATCGTTTTTAACCTCTGCCTCAAAGTCAGTCGGGGTATCCCAGGAAACACGGGTTACACGGGGTACATTGTCTCTTACCTGAGCCTCAGAGTGTGTGGAAGATGAAGCCGTGGTGCGAGCCTGCTGACGGGTGGTCACTGGATATGCCTCATGGCGAGGACTTTGGGGCACAAAAGCGGAAGTCATTTGCCCCAGGTCATTCCCCAAAACAACATCAGCTGGTAACTTGTGCATCAGCCCCACCTCCACCATACCTTCCCCCGCACCCCAATTCAGATGTACCTTGGCAGTTGGTAGCCGGTACATGGCACCCCCTGCTACCCGGACTGCTACCGATCCCCCGGTATGTGCTGATCCTGACACCAAATGCGGGGCAACCAAAGTTAAGGTAGCGCCGGAATCACGTAGCCCCTGTACCTCTTTCCCTTCCAGAGTCACGGTCTGGCAATGTGGTTGTCGGTTGTCAGTAGCATGGATGGACATTACATCGTGCAAAACGCCCAGGGGTTCATCAGCCGACTCAAGCGGCACTCCTGGCAAAGTTGGCTCTGCATGATAATAATGAGCAGCTGCCAGCGGGGCCATATTCTGCCGGAGCTGATTCCAGTTCTTGCGGCTCCGGTTTTGGGTGCACTCCCGGGCCATGTGCCCCCATTGCTTACAGGCATGGCACTGGATGTTGGACCTGCCATTATAACGGGAGTGGGAGGTTGTCCCACAAGTGCTGGTCTGGATGGTGCTGTCGCTGGGGCAGGAGCAATAACTGGAAACGGTTGCGGGTTGGGTTTTGCATACCCTCGGTTATTATTTTTATGATGCCTCCTAGCATCATAATGTTGGTCGGCCAATCGTGCCGCTTCGGTTAGGGTGTGAGGATTTCGGTCATTCACCCATTCTTGAGCCTCTGGTGCCAGGCCATTACAAAACTGCTCCAGTAGCAACATCTGGCGTAACTCTTCCATGGTGGTAGCTCTGCTGGCTTGTATCCAGCCTTGTGAGGCTTGGTCAAGCTTGTGTGCCCACTCCGCATGTGAGTCTTTGTCCCCTTTTTTCAATTCTCGGAACTTGCGCCGGTATGCCTCTGGGGTAATGGCATACCTTTCTAATAGCGCCTGCTTTACCTTGTCATAATTCTTGCTGTCCTCTCTGGGTACAGCCCGGTAGGCGTCTGCTGCACGCCCAGACAGTTTGCCTGCCAACAAAGGTACCCACATAGCTTGCTCTACATCATGCAAGTCACACAATCTTTCAAAATCTTGCAAGAATCCATCTATTTCATCTTTATCCTCGCAAAAAGTTTTAAATGCATGATGTGGTATTTTTGGCCTTCCCTGGCCCACAGTTGAAACAGCAGCGGTTTCTGCTTGAGGTGAGAAGGCTTGATTCCTTTGCGCCATCACGTACTCCTGTGCATCCGCCGAAATTATGGTCATAATTTCTGGAGATACTGGAGCGGGCCAAAATGCCAATCTTGTCCTCATTTCTCGTTCAAATGGGGTCTCCTCCATGTTTGCTGGGGGTGTAGCACTACGAGCTCGGTCTCCTTCCATTAGCTCGGCAATAAGTCTTGCTTTAGGCTTATTGCTGGCTATCTTACCCCTGGCTTCCAACAGCTCCTTTAACGTTTGCCGTTTCAATATGGTGTAGTCCGTCCCCATTCACTTCTGCATCTGTATCAATTGCCTTCTGCTTTCCAGTATGTCAATTCCAATTGTATAAACAGCGTTTTTCCTGCTGTACGGTTGGATCCCGCCGCTTGCCACCAATTGTTGCGGAGCTGCAATTTTATAATCCCAGGATCTCTGCTGGTAGAATGCAATAACCAAGTACAAAGCTGGAAGCAGGCAATATTCCCAAATCCTCCCAAGAACCAGACGAAACACAGTCTGAGAGTCAACTGCCACTTTATTCAAAAAGACTGATATTTAAAGCAGGTCACTCAACTGTCACTTTATTAAAAATAACTGATATTTAAAGCAGGTCACTCAACAGGGGTTTCCAAAGATGGGCAGCAGGGGTTTTGGTTGAGGGGACTGGAGGGAGACTACCGCTTCCAGGTCCTCCTCCCAACAGCCCCTGCTGTAACATACAGTAATGAAAACTACGAGGACATAAACCGTTACCTTTCTACTTCAAAATATACAACTTAGTCAGTTTTAATAGCAATGCTAACGAATGGGGAGGATTCGAACAGACATACACAGTACAGCATAAATTAAACATAGCCGGAGACGCCACACTATACCGGCGCGCAGTACACAACAGAAAATAGGCACAACCATTCTATCTTAGGCAGTCCCAAGTGGCTAGGTTTGCCACAGATATAATAACCATTGTACAGACAGAATTTGCTGGCGCTATATAAATAATAAAATAATAATAATAATAATAAACATGCTTGTCTATCATGTCTGTGTATAAGGCTATATGAATTCAAAAACAAAGATACTACACATAGTGAGCAGGAGCAGCTTCTGTGCACCAAGTTTCATGCTAGTTAGACTTGTGAGAAAAAGAGTAACCCTTTTTTATGGAGATGAGAAAGAAAATAAGAAAAAGAGGAGAAAAAGTAAAAAAAAAAGAGGAAAATTGTTCATGCTGGGTCCTCCTGCCTAAACATTAGTGAAGCACACAGCATTTCAATATAAAATATGGTGAGTGTGAGGCAGAGTATGCAACGAATTAACAGTGAGTATGACTACTATATGCAGTTTTCTAGACATTACTATGCTAGTATGCACATGGTTTTCCAGATTGCGTGAGCCAGGCATGTGATGCTCTAGCATAAAAATAGTTAAAGAAAAAAATGTGAATGAGGAATGGAACAGGCTAAGGAGGGGGACAGGGCTAATGAAGGGGGACAGGGCTAAGGAAGGGGGACAAGGCTAAGGAAGGGGACAGGGGCTATGGTGGGGCTGCTTAAAAAAAGTAGATTAATAAAAAAAAAAAATTAAAGTGTATTCCTCCCTCCCCCCCCTCCCTGAGACTTGGGACAGGATCTGGAGTCTGGAGCCTGATGCCAGCACACAGCAACCTGGGAAGTCGGCCGGCCTCTCCTGATGTCAGGAGGAGGGGGCGTGACTTCTTCTGCTCTTCTCCCAGACTCTCCAGCGGTCCTTGGAGAAGAGCAGTGGAAGTCACGCACCGTCCTCCTGACATCATCAGGAGAGGCCGGCCGACTTCCATGGCTGCTCTGTTCCAAGCCAGAGGCAGTCTTATGGACTCACTTGCCCTGCCTGCATACAGCTTTGCCTTCTAGGGTTGTTGTTGATTAAAGGCATCATAGGTTGAGGCAGAACACGAAGGCAGAATGTTAAAGTTAAGTATAAAACCTTAGGTGATCAGCAGCCAAAAGTTCAATGAGAGCCATGATTTGGGGATAGACTCAAGTGTCCCACCATCAAGATTTACCGGCTCCAACTGGGGAGAATACAAAGTTCCCTGTACATTATTATGACAACATATTCTCTCAGCTATTGTACTGAGTGAACTCTTTGACTTGAGGAAAGTTTTTTTTTTTTTTGGCTTCAGGATACAACATATTTTCCTGGGTTGGGTTTATTCATAGGCTGAAGCAGATAATAGTTTGATGCCATTTTATTTTGTATACTTATAAATGCAAAGGTTAGATATGGTAAACCCCAACATGTATTTTACATTTTTGCAAAAAAAAAAAACATGAAGTTGCAAAAGTATATGGTTTTTTTAGAAACCAAAATATCTCACTTATTATGTGGAATTTAGAAATATTGAGCTGGGGCCTGGACTTCAGGACTGTAAGGTGACTTTTAGTCGCCTAACTGACGCTGGACGTCCTCATGCTATGCATGGGGACGTCCAGCGTCACCTAAAACCCAATAGGAAAGCATTGTATAATGCTTTCCTATGTTGAAATCCTAACGTGAGCGTGGTCTTTGCTGCACATTTGGTCTCCCCCGCCTACTGGCATTGGAGGGAGTAGAGTGAAGGCGGTCCCGATCCAGTGCTAAGAGACATTGTCACAGGACCCAGGTAAGTGACTGAAGAGGTTTTTATTGAGAAGCCTGAGCTTTAAGCCAGTGACCTGCCTCTTCCACTTAGTTCCATGGAGCTACACTACCATAGTCACACGGTTACATAGCTGAAAAGAGACTTGTGTCCATCAAGTTCAGCCTTCCTCACATTTGTTTACTAGGACGTAATGACACCAGCTGTCTGAAAACAATGTTTAATATAGTATCAATTTCAACTGAGATAAGTGTTTTATGTTTTTAAATGGTCCTCTAATTGAAAGCTCTGAGTTTGTTCCAAAACTCCTTGAAAGTGTGTCTTGAAACTAATTGTGCAACAAACTGTCACCTGAATCACTATGAGTATTAACAGATGCAATAGTTCCAGGACTTAAACGTTAAGTTGAACGTTAACAAGCTTCTAGGTGTAACTAGCTAATAACTATTCTAATTATAGTTTTTCTGAAGGTGTTGAAAAGTTGCATTCAGCATCAGCGTTTAAAGCTGTGCTTGCAAATGCCATTCTGCTCCACTTGTGGGTTTTTTCAGCTATCACATGAGTGCTTTTTTAGGATCAAATGCCCTTGGAAAACTTTTCAGCTGGAATGGCATTTACCCCTTTGTTTGTCATTGCTTGGGATACAACAATCTAACTTTAAAACCATTTGCCCCCGGGCTGCTTCCTAAATCCACTCCTTTTAGTGTGTTATTTACTGTGAGCCAATTGTTGCTCAACTTGTTTATTGTATATTATAAAAATATACAATAAAAACCAAAGAAATAAGTCACTTGGGCACTATCCCAAATCCCCTATGCACATTTAAATAATTTAAAGTTTTTTTTTAGTATCACTCTAATGGCCATTAAAGTTTAAGCTCCCCTGCCAAGTCAAGGCAAAACTTTTTTAGATGAGTCTTACACTAACCATTCACTTTGCTGCTTTCAGACAAAAGATAAAATCTCTAATACGAGAGTGGGGTATCTTTTTAAACCCCTACACACCATTAATAGTGAACGCATGGAGTGTTTATTGTATATTGTCTATCTATGGCTTAGAGAAATCATTCAGGAATTCATAGTTCATGGTTAAATTGAGTTATAATATGAAGTTTGTTTTTACTTTTGTTTAAAGGATCACTATAGGGTCAGGAACACAAACATGTATTCCTGACCCTATAGTGTTAACACCACCATCTAGCCCCCTGGGCCTCTCGTGCCTTCATAAATATAGTAAAAATCTTACTATATTCAAGCCTAAAGCTATAAATCTGCATGCTGTAAGACTCAGAAAAACAAGCAGTCTGCTGACATGTGGTAGCCTGATCCAGTCACAGTGCTTCCCCATAGGATTGGCTGAGACTGACAAAGAGGCAGATCAGGGGCAGAGCCAGCATGATTCAAACACAGCCCTGGCCAATCAGCATCTCCTCATAGAGATGACTTTAATCAATGAATCTCTATGAGGAAAGTTCAGTGTCTGCATGCAGAGGGAGGAGATACTGAATCACAGGATGCTGTGCACAGTGCTGCCCTGTGCTCTGCTGACAGCAGATCTGAATGAATCAACTCCGAAGTCCCTCTGGTTCACTCTGAGTGACTGCAAGTGGAGGTGCTCCTAGCTTTCAATGTAAACACTGTATTTTCCCCGAAAATACAGTGTTCACATGAGAAAAGCAGCAGGGAGCTATAGTTCTCACCTGAACAACCTCATTAAGCTGAAGTTGTTCAGGTGACTATAGTGTCCCTTTAATTTCACTTTAAAAAAAATTTAATTAGTAAAACTACAGCTCTATTTGTATACAAATGTATATTATCTGGCATGGTTTGATGTCCTTAATTTATTATATTTCACATAGACATTTATTTTTAATGTAATTACTTTACATTGGGCTAATATAGAGATAAACAATAATTAATATAATGTTAGGTTTTGTTTATCCTATTTACAGATATAGAATTTAGCTACAAAATGTATGCTTCTTTCTTTTTTTAGTTATTTTGTTTATGTTCTGTCTCCTGGTTGCTTCGTTGGGAGGTGGTTGGAACTCCAAACTCTTTTTCATTATTTTATTTTGCAATGAGGGAGAAGCTTGAATGTGACGGCAGATAAGAACCATTCGGCCCATCTAGTCTGCCCAATTTTCTTAATAATTTTATTAGTCCCTGGCCTTATCTTACAGCTAGGATAGCTTTATTCCTCTATCACGCATGCTTAAAGCGGCACTGTCATGCCGAACTTACCTTTCCCCAATCGATTCCCCTTCTCTTCCTCTGTCAGGATCTGTTATTCATTTCTTCCTGTCTGCTCTAGTTTTCTTTAAAACATAAGACAAAGTAGGGACTACTTGCCATATGGAGGTTTCCTACTCCTGACCATCTATGACCAGCTGAGGAGTGTGCTTCATTTCCGGTGGTCAGAGAAATTTTCACACAATTCTTAGCTTTCCTCCCTGTTCCTGCGATGCATCCTGTCAGTATTGCTGAACGTCCTGTCACTTAGACAGAACGGTGGCAAAACTGCCGAATTTCACCCTAACAGAATGAGAACAGTTTCTCCATTCATGTTAGGACACAATTCGAGACTTTGTTCATATAGAAATTTCATTTGAATTAATGAAACTCCGATCCTATTCATTGCCGCGGCTGCATCTTGCAGCCTCTTAGTAGATAACTCCCTAATTCCCACGGTATTAGGGAGCTATCTACTAAAAGGCTGAAAGACTTAAATTGGTCTTTCAGCTACATTTACTAATACTAAGTAAAGATTACTTAGTGTTAGTAAATTCTGCCCCTACTCGCTATTCCCCGAGTAGGGGCATGTCTAGTAAACAGTGAGCAGCCAGAGCCACCTTATAATCCCCCTTCCCGAGCCCCCACCCGTGCCGCGTGAGTGGGATTCGACCATGACAGTGCTGCTTTAAACTCCCTCACTGTGTTAACCTCTACCACAGTGTTTCCCAACCCAGTCCTCAAGGCACACCTACCAGTCCAGGATTTAGGGATTACCCAGTTGTGTCTAAGGTGTTTTTACAAAGAAGAAAAAAAACACCTTAGACACAACTGGGTAATCCCTAAATCCTGGACTGGTAGGTGTGCCTTGAGGACTGGGTTGGGAAACACTGCTCTACCACTTCAGCTGGAAGGCTATTCCATGCATCCACTACCTTCTCAGCAAAGTAATGCTTCCTGATATTATTTTCAAAATCGCTTGACACAGGCTGCCCAACTTCGTGTGTGGATTATCTTCCACTCAGTTACTTGCCCACGAATCTCTCCTCCGGCCCATGAAGGGACCGTGGTCCCTCTAAGGGCCGGTGTTGCCCTGCATGAGCCAGCAGGAGAAATCCCTTGATCTCTCCTGCCAGCCTCGGCCCGTGGCCATCGCGGCCCACCGGGCGTTTGCCCCATGACCAGTCTAGGCCTGCTACTAATAATACCTCTCCCTATACAACCAAGCACTCTGCTAGCATTTCCTGCTGCTCTATTACATTGTCTGCCTTCCTTTAGGTCATCTGAAATAATTACCCCTAAATCCCTTTCCTCGGATGTTGAGGTTAGGACTCTATCAAATATTCTGTACTCTGCCCTTGGGTTTTTATGTTCACAATGCATTATCTTGTACTTATCCACATTAAATGTCAGTTGCCACAGCTCTGACGATTTTTCTAGTTTACCTAAATCATTTGCCATTTGGCTTATCCCTCTGGAACATTAAGCTTCTCTATTTCAATTAAAGAACAAGGTTTTTCCCTCTCAGGCTAAATTTTCTAACTACTGTAGACCATGCAATTGGTTTACCTGTCTGGTATGCATTAATCGAAATGATGCTCCAGAATGTCTTATGAAACTCACAGTGCCCATCCAGAGTACCATCTACATTTTAGAAAGAGGTCCCACTAAGTCCCCTGATAAAAATATCAAAACGGCATCCCACTGGATCAAAAGTTAATGTCACAGTAGTTTCTTAAAGATCAGATAAATTGTAAACTTGTCTTCCTGACATCCCTCTAACATGTGTGAATGATGTGCACTCAGTGGCCAAGATAACGCCATTGTCACCGCAGTGTAGACTTGTCATTTCCTTTTGTAGAAACACATTTAAAAAAAATCATAGACAGATCTCTTCCTCCTGTAATGATTCATCTGCTATGCTTTTGTTTTCTTGTCTTGTTTCCTCTTCCTCTTAAACTCACTTGACAATACTTTGAACTTGGAATGAGAGAGATGAATGTGAGAAAAAAAGGTTTTATGGAACTGAGTCTGACAAACCTGTCTTAACAATAAATAAGGATTATTTGTCATGTGCAATATGTATAAAGAGATAAATATATATTAATAATTATGAATTTCACTTTTTTTCCAGTTAAGTAGCTCTACATTAACTATATTATTTTACACTGCACAAGTGAGAGAACTTTTATAAATGGTTACTACGTGCCCTTTACAGAATTTCAAACTATTTTCTTCCATTAAAAAAAAGTCTGTCTCCTTATGGTTTCTCACTTGTTAAACGTGAATCAAATCTATCAGCGTGTATTTCTGTCAGCCATTCTAACATAATTTTCATACTTATACCTCCCTATCAATGTACCTTTATAAGCATACCTCATGACAAGGGTGTGAATTAACAAACATTTAGAAAAACATTCGGCCACGCTCTGCTTTCTTGAAGTAAAATTAAGAACTTTTCATTTATAATTTTAATACCCTTAAAACTATTAGTAAAATAAAAATTTAAAACTGGTCAATTCTGAAGGTATATGTCATAAGACGTAGATCCCAGTGGTGACAGGTTTGCATTGAGTTCATTTAGACCTCATTCTATTACACCTACTGGGATATTCATTTCTGCCAATATAAATGAATTGTTGGGAATGGTTCCAGAGACAGTTTAATGTGATTATTATTACACAGTTGCCTCCCTGTTCAAGCAGAGAAAGTGGCTACATCTACAGTCAGCATTATAAACAACTGTTAAACCTTTTAGGTTGTAATTATGGATTTATCAAGTCATAAAGGCCAAATAACCTGTGATTTTAAAACTGAACATCTAATCTTGTTTATACTAGGTTCAAATTTTTTTTTTTATTTACGGAAACAATACCATGAGAAAGTTCCCAGAAGAAAAATACAGAATAAGAAAAGCTTTGCAGGAAGACGCAGAGCGTGAGAGAAGAGCTATTTCTGTAATCTCGATAACTAATGTAAATATTCACATAGTAAATTTATTGTATACTGATAATTTTAGAACCTAAAGGCTCTTGTCACCTTTTATGTATGACAAAAAATATGGAAGTTAATACATTTTTTTTAAAGCTTTTAGCGTCTTATGCTGGCATTTTGCAAATAAAAATATTATGATGCTGTAGCTGAAAGTTTCTGATAAAGCAGTAATAGTCCAATAAATTTGACAGCTCAATTAAAAATACAAACCATTTAGCCAGAAGGGAGGCTGCGACTTGTTTCAAATGTACACACAACAAGGCTGACCTGTATTACTGTCTGTGGGAGTGCGCTCTAATCTCCAATCTTTCTGGACTGAACTGTTACTTAAAAAGCGGGGGCATGCCTGCCTTACTGCTTACCCCTGAATTTGTGCATTTGGGACCCTTGCCAGGAATCCCATTTCCTAATAAACGATTCCTCCTTATCGTAGCAGCGGTGGAACGCAAAACCATCCTTCGGGTCTTGAACCAGCCACACGCATCCACACTGGAGTTACTTCTAATCAAACTTGCTTTCATATTTAAAATGGATTGGTTGGACATACTAACTAACAAAGAACTCCTAGCCAAAAAAATTATCTTAAACCTGGAGATCATATATACTCACCCTAGACAAATCTTTTAAGACCAAGGTGAAAACCGCTTTGGCATACATTGCATGGTTCTCGGCTGAGGTGGTGGCTGGTCAAGATCCCCTGGCAGTAATTCCTATATCTCACCATATTCTCTAGAACTGGCTTATAATTGTGTTGGAGGGCGGGGGGCTAAGGCAAATCGGCAACTAGTTTAGTATGTTCTGTTTAACCCCTTAAGGACACACGACATCTGTGACATGTCATGATTCCCTTTTATTCCAGAATTTTGGTCCTTAAGGGGTTAATCTAGTTTGGTCTTTCAATTCACGCTTTGATAATGGTGTAATGTAGCACTTGAACCATAGACCTCTTCTGGTGTACCTTCTCTTGCTCTTATCTGTTGAAATGCAAACTATTGCATATCCAACGTATGTTTCATTGTCCTGAGCACTTGCAGATCATAGTCCCTGACCCACCCAAGTGGTATCTTGGGAGAATTGTCGGTGGTTGAACATGCCGGACACCCACATCTAAATGGTTATGATGTTCCTCTGATCTCCTACTGGTAACTGTTAAAGCTCAACCTTTTACTTATTCACAATAACCTATTTGGTTTTGTAACTTTTGTTTTGTTTTGTTCTGTTTTGTTTATGTTGAGAAAAGTACAAAATAGTGAATGTAACTGGTTGACTATCACTTTCCAACTGTCAAGACTGCTTTTAGGCTGTTAATGTCATTTGTGCAATATTCTTGTATCATGCATTCACAATAAAAATTGTTTTGGAAAAAAATTAAAAATACAAACTATTTTCTTGTCTTTGGAAAACAAATCACATATGTTATTTTGGTCCTTATTTGTAAATACCAAACAGTTCATTGATGCTTTATAATTTACAAACAATTACCCCAATAGCTAATTACAAGATTTGAGCACAAATACGTTTCAGATGCTTGGATCAAAACATATTCCTTTTAATCTACACCCGAACAAATTAATCCATCTTATTATTCAAAGAATAAGATTTCACAGGTAAATCCTGGATGGATCAATTCATTCGGGCGTATATTAAAAATAAATACAAATACAAAGAAACAAGTTCTGCGCTCAAACTCCCATTACTCCTGGGCGGCAGCAACGTCCACAGTACACATCAGCCAAAATACATATAGTAAAAACCAAAGAAAAAAAGTTACCTGCGCTCTTTCCACATCCCTATGTATTTTTAAACAAATGGAGGTTTTTAGTTACCTCCAATGGCCATGAGAGTGTATGCCCACCTGCCACGTCAAGGCAGACCTCTTAGGTGGGTCCTAACTCCAACCATTTGCATTGCTTCCTTGAGCATGGCCATTCTCATGGCCATTGGAGGTAACTAAAAACCTCCATTTGTTTAAAAATACATAGGGATTAAGGAGATAGCGCAGGTAACTTGTTTTTCTTTGGTTTTTACTATATGTATTTTGGCTGGTGTGTACTATGGTCATTGCTGCAGCACAGGAGTAATGGGAGTTTGAGCGCAGGACTTGTTTCTTTGTATTTGTATTCACTTTTGTATCACACAGCTAGGTTGCAATGCTGCTGCCCATCCCATGTGTTCCCTATTAAGGTTTAATAAGCATGTAGGGATGTATATAAAAAAATACCCCTCTCTGTCTCATTAGAGATATTTTTGCCAGAAGCTCAAGGAAGCAAGGCGGATGGTTAGAGTTAGGACCCACCTAAGAGGTCTGCCTTGACGTGGCAGGTGGGCATACCCTCTCATGGCCATTGGAGGTAACTAAAAATCAACATTTGTTTAAAAAACATAGGGATGTGGAAAGAGCGCAGGTATATTAAAAGGAATTTGATTTGTTTGAAGCAGCTGAAATGCATTTGTGCACAAGTCTACTAATATTACTAATATAATTTGTCATTATATAGTCTAGTATCATTAAATGATCCCTTGAATATTCAAGTACAGGCAATTACCATGGACAATAGTAGAGTCCAGTGGAGTTACTCAAAGCAGTTTCTATGAATCTTATGCCTCAGCTAATCCTACAAGTAAGCTAAAAAAAAAAAAAAAACAGGAAAAGAAAAAAAGGACCAAATTGCAATTTTTAAAATTTAATTAACCTTTTAAACAACTTTCATTTCAGTGAACCTTAATCTTAGTTTAGAGGTCCTAATTTGTATCCAGAATGATATCCGATGTTTTAAATATATTAATAGGTTTTTAAAAGATCTTCCAGTACATTTTTTTTTTTAAATATTAGACATGTGCGATTCGTTTCGTGAAATTCGGACATTTGGATGCTTACGATGGATGCTTAAGTTCTGAAGTGCCGAAGTTCGGTAGTTCGGAAGTGCCGAACCGAATGACATTGGTCTGAATTGCCAAAGTGCCGAAGTGCTTCGGATTTCCGAAAAGTGGCAAAACAAGAGAGAGGGAGGGAAAATTACGTGAATGATGACAGGAATATTGACCAGATGTGTAAGTGGTTGTGGTGGCAGTCCTGGCACTGGGAGCCCTATAGATGTGTAAGTTGTTGTAATGGCAGTCCTGGCACTGGGAGCCCCCTGCCATTACTCATTACTGGGGCTTCCAGTGCCAGCACTGCCACCATAACCACTTACACATCTATAGGGCTCCCAGTGCCAGGACTGCCACCACAACCACTTACACATCTATAGGGCTCCTAGTGCCTGGACTGCCACCACAACCACTTACACATCTATTCTATAGGGCTCCCAGTGCCAGGATTGCCACCACAATCACTTACACATCTATAGGGCTCTCAGTGCCCGGCCTGCCACCACAACCATTTACATGACATGGAAAATTCGTTTTATGCAATTTGGACATTTGGATGCTTAAGAAATGTCCAAATTGCCAAAGTTCCCAAATTCCGAAGTTCGGTAGTTTGGAAGTGCCAAACCAAACCGAATGCCATTGGTCCGAATTGCCGAAACAGAAATATACCACAAACCCACATGCAATTCTCTAACAGATATTGATTAAGTTATATGTGATCTGACCTATGCATCAAATCATGCTTCCACCATACCCTTTTAATGATTTATGTTAAAGATTAATTTAATTAAAGGGACACTAAAGTCACTGGAACCACTACAGCTTAATGTATATATGTATATAAATGAACATTCCCCATAGATATGTATTGATTCTCTCTATGAGGAGATACTGATTGGCATAGCGTGGTGTTTTGCCACACGTACGCAATACCCTCCTAATGCTTTCCTATGGGAGAGCAGTGAATTGGCTGAGATCTTCCAGAGAGATGATCTCAGCCTTGGAGGCGGGATCAGCTGCGGCAGGACTGGCGAAAAGGTGAGTAAAAACACCTTTCCTCAGCAATCCAAGGGGGCCAGTTACCTAAATAGTTAAACACTATAGTGTCAGAAATACATGTTTGTATTCCTGACACTAGAATGTTCCTTTAAGTACTAAAGATGGTGCCTGAAGGGCAGTGTCTTTGTGGCTGACATGGACTGAAATAGATGAGACTGTGTCCCTAGCTTGCTGCCAAGTTTTATAGGCATTTGTTACACCAAGGTCACATTCCTCTTTGAATGCGACTTAGAGTACATGTCAGCATGCAATTTAGAAGGCCTAGATAAAGGGAAATGTGAGCTTTCTGCGGAGATTGTCTCAAAGGCTGTCATAAGAGCTGTGCCATCCTTTTTATTATCTGGTGTGAATGCAAAATGCAAAACAGACAAATAACGTAATTTATTGAAATGAGAAATGCAAAATCTAACGCCCATGAGAAAACTCATAGTTCAGGTGAGCACGGGGATGAGTTCTTTAAAAAACCTAAGCGCATTTGGTTTTGGTTGTGGCATGCTATGTTTTTTTCCATATTAAAATCTGTTTAGTATTATTTAAAAAAGAAAACGAAAAGAAAATTTTATATAACTAAAAGAAAGCCCTTTATGTCCTTTAAAAAAAATGACATCATGTGTAAATGTATGGACGCAGTTAAAGAGAAACCCTTAAATTACGGAGGAACAAAGATACAGCACAAAAAAAGCAGGGCTAAACAACCTGATTCAGCATTTCAGATGTTGTAGTTTTCATCTTCACTTTGCCAGCATGACTGCTATAAGAGCATTATAGGAGATGTTGTCCATAACATCTGGAGTGCCGAAGGTTGTCTACCTCTGTACTAGAGTATGTCTATGAAAGGACCACTCTAGGCACCCAGACCACTTCAGCTTAATGAAGTGGTCTGGGTGCCAGGTCCCTCTAGGATTAACCCCTTTTTTTATAAACATAGCAGTTTCAGAGAAACTGCTATGTTTATAAATGGGTTAATCCAGCCTCCAAATCCTCAAGTGGCTGTCTCATTGACAGCCGCTAGAGGCGCTTGCGTGCTTCTCACTGTGAAAATCACAGTGAGAACACGCAAGTGTCCATAGGAAAGCATTGTAAATGCTTTCATATGAGACCGGCTGAATGCGCGCGCAGCTCCTGCCGCACATGCGCATTCAGCCCAGGAGGAGGCGGAGAGGAGGAGGAGGAGAGCTCCCCGCCCGGTGCTGGAATAAAGGTAAGTTTAACCCCTTTCCTCGCCATCCAGCCCGGCGGGAGGGGGTCCCTGAGTATGTTTTCCTGGCACTATAGTGGTCCTTTAAGGAAGTTGCTTTGTAAAATAAGGGGGTGTATCTAAGGGACATAATCACACTACAGTAAGCAGCAAATGGTTTCATATAGAGAAAAACACAGCATGACTATCAGGCCAAAACGTATCAAATGCACTGAAAGGACCATTCCACACCTAAAGCATTTAAGCTGGCTGGAGTGCTTCATGTGCAGGCCCAGGCTTTTCATTAGGCGGAGTAGGCATCCTCCTACAGGCAGTTTTTCACAGTATGTTGCTTGTTGCGTTTCAAATGGGTGAATATGTAAAAGCAGACCACGTAAGTGGTTTTCCACATTTAATCTATCCAAGGCTGTGAATATACTCCACCGCTGGATCTTCTTTTTCTGTTTCTACATATTCACTCACTAGAAACGCAACAACCAACATACTTTGAAAAATTACCATTATTCAAGCCAGGAGGAGGAAACCTTGCCACTTTGTTGCTGCTACTGAATAATAGGACTTTAGGTGCTTAATTCTCTTTGTTTTGCACCTTGCTACTTGCCTATTGGCTCCCAACCACTAGGGGGCACCTGTTTTCAGCACATATAATTTCACTTTTAAAGCTTTATTTATTATGGTATCTGATTGGCCGCTGATGTGGTCCAATCAGTGATGGAGGTGCTCTATTTGAACCTCTGATTTTAGTAACATTGTTCTTCTTGAACAGCCACTATGTGGTGAAACATGCTTCGTAGTGTGAGGGAATGACTATATATTTAGATATGTTACTTTGCAATAAAAGCCCACACTAATTCCTTTACTAACATACTAACTCCTGGCATTGTTAGCTACCTATTCCTGTTCAGTGATTAGAAGGATAGGGATCATAAAGGGGTGCCCTCGAAAAGCACAGTTCAGGGTTTTCCCTTCTCCTTTTCCCCTTTCACTTTATGATTGATTTTCTATTTTTTTTTTCTATTTTTTTTTTTTGTCCTTGATATAACAGCATTTTGCAGTATAGTTGCTAATCCAGGTTCACCGTTTTCGTTTACTTAGCCAATTATTCATAGAGATTTCTTCTATTTAGAAACTGTTTCTTTTTACTCCCGGGATTACATTCACAGATCCTACTAAAAAGGGATATAGTATATAACAGTATATAAAATTTTCTCCCACCAAGCTTCAGCCATTGCTACATTTAGCTCATTGATATTTTGTAATAAGCACTGATTTGCTCCATTTTTTTGCTCTTGTATTCATAGATAAAAATTTTATACTTACATTTAACAAAGAGTTGCTTTTATGCTTTATTTTACTAGATATATTTGAGTGTTATTCTTTTTAGAGGCTTTCTGATTAAAAATTACATTTAATTATTTAAGGGCTGCTCTGGTGGGAAGGGTCATTTATTTTTCCCTAGTAGCTTTTTCTGTGTAAATGTGTTAATGTATTGGGGTTACCCTTCAGCATTCTCCCTGACTTATATTTCTCTGTCTAGCTTTTTTTTTAGCTTGAATAGGATGGTGGGGAGATAAGTACCAGGAGCCTTGGCCAGTGTCTTCTGGAGTCCAATCAGCTGTTATAGCAGAGCTGCAGAAAAAGTTAAAGAGGGTGTAAAACTCAGTCCTGTTCCATCTCCTCCAGTGTCTCTGTGAGAGGCTGGACAGTAAGAGGAAGGGTTCACTTCCCATGTGCCCACTAGTAACCTCTCACACAGGAAATACCCTGCAGGAGGAGCAGGGGAAGCCCTGAGTGATGCACACTGTATAACAGCTCCTGCAGCTCTAATATCATGAATCTCACTGGTCTACAGAAGACATAGGAGGGTGAGTACTTTGCAAATAATCATTCAAACTCCAGCACTCAAAACCTAAACCTGAAAATAAACCCTTTACCTTAATCATATGTTAATCTTTTTAACACCATTAAATTATCTCTATCTGCTTTATTTTGGTGTTCGGAAGAAGGGGAGAGCTTGGAATTTTGTTCCTGGCACATAAATCCAGTTATCTTCACACTTTTTTATAAATGAACCTTGTTACACCCCCTGGCTGTCAATCAGACAACCGATTCTACTTCCTGGTTTGGTCAGCTCAGTGGAGCTAAACTCAAAACGTAGCAATTGCCCAGAGCACCTGCCTTGTAAAGACTTCTCATTGAGCTGCCATGTGAAGTCTGTGATTGGACAACTATAGTAAGTTTAAGTGGGGTTAGAAGGGGAGGGCTGGCAAAGGCTGCAGACAAGATATCTGCAGCCTTTGCAAGCCATTTTTAGGTATACTCCAATATACTCCAATGGAAAAATGCGTAATTAAATGCATGCATATTAGTTTCAAAATAGCAATATTGTACAAGTAATACACTTTTATACTTCACAATACTGCAGAAGGATTGTATAGGAAAGTTGACGGTTTGTTAAAACTGTTCCATTACTATTTGTTATCATCCATTTGACACAGTATTACATAAGTCACAAAATGACATCAGAGACTTATGTAATGAATGGATGGGACTGTTGCTTTCATAAAATAAGCAGTGTCACACGCATTTTTAAACCTTGCTTATTGTCTTCCTTTAAAGGGACACTCCAGGCACCCAGACCACTTCTGCCCATTGGAGTGGTCTGGGTGCCAACTCCCACTACCCTTAACCCTGAAAATGTAATTATTGCAGTTTTTTATAAACTGCAATAATTACCTTGCAGGGTTAACTCCACCTCTAGTGGCTGTTTACTAGACAGCCACTAGAGGGCACTTCCTGCTTCATAGCACAAAAAACCTGTGCTAGAGCTTCGCTGGACATCCTCACGCTGTGTGAGGACCTCCAGCATTGCTCAATTCCCCATAGGAAAGCATTGAAAAGCATTGTCAATGCTTTCCTAGGGGGAGCTCTAATGCCACATTGCCGCGCATGCGCATTAGGTCTCTCCGGCCGGTGGGCGGGATCAGTCTTGCCCACCGGTCGACGTAATGCAGAGGAGGAGCAGCGGTGGACGAAGAAGCAGCGACGTGGGACATGTCTCTGCCTCTGGTAAGTGACTGAAGGGGTTTTCACCCCTTCAGCAACCGGGGATTGGGAGGTGGGAGGGAGAGGGGACCTGCAGTGCCAGGAAAACATATTGTTTTCCTGGCACTGGAGTTTCCCTTTAACAAACATATATTGCTCACCAAGTCAAGCAAAAACAAATACTTAAAGCTCTCATTCATTTATATTGTGACACTAGATATAGACAGACCTCATACAGTCCCAATGTGGTTTGAACTTTGAAATATGATTTATTTTATCTGAACATTATTACCTGAGATTGAGCAATCTACTTAACCTGCATTTGAAAGGTCACATTGATACTTGCTATAGGAATACATGACAGAACAAACGTCATTTGTACCAATATTTTTTTTTTTTAGATTGTGCAGTTCATTACATTGCAAGTGTTATTATAATTGCAATTTTCTTGAGAAAATATTATATAGAACTCTTTTGTAGTAGATAACATAAACCATTAGTGACAAATCAGAAACATAGTCCCTAGTTAGTTATGGGTCAATCCTCCCCTATTTGCAATAAAAATTACAAAAATAAATTATTTAATTACCTTCTAGCTCAGAGGCTCCTTCAGCGCTGATCATCTCTCTGCCTCCAAAAAAACATCATGGAGGAGGCATGGATTTCTCCGCGATGGTCAAATCTAATGCTTCTCATAGAGGAGCATTGGGGACATAATGCGCATGAGCGGTGAGCACTGCATGCGTATTCAAGCTATGCCATAGAGAAGCATTGCATTAAATGCTATGGGCTTCCACTTCACGTGAACAAGTTTAACTCAGATAGTTGTCACAGATGTGCCTCTAGTGAGGGCCAGGACGGCCACAAGAGGTGGTTTTAAACTTGCTAAAAACTGAAATGTTTTACATTGCAATGTTAAAAGGACAGGACCACTCCACCCAGACCACTTCATTGTGATGATATGGTCTGAATGACTTTTAGTGTCCCTTTAATTTCTCTTGATCGGGAACCTGGGCTCCTTAATTCAAAACCTGCATTAAAATGCCTTAAATGAATCACCCAATTGGAAATTGTATGTATTTTCACTTTGGCACACAAATATGTCTCTTATTGCATAAGAAAAACAGCCATATTGATGATGTTCTACTGAAGAGATGCTGAGGGGTTCTAATTTATTGACCTAACTAGATATGAGCAGATATGAGCAGATGATGTATTTTTGTCAATAGGTTTAATGTGACTGACTTCTTTAACCCCTTAAGGACCAAACCTCTGGAATAAAAGGGAATCATGACATGTCACACATGTCATGTGTCCTTAAGGGGTTAAAATGGCATGTATGTGCAATGGCAAATGCATTTTGCACACATTCCATCCAGGATGTCCCTCTGTGGTCCACCACCTGGTTTTTCACTTTAACTCCCACAATTCCAAGCTTCAATCAGATGGGTAACCACTTTATACACAGGACATGTAGGGACATTTTAAAATATGTATTACAATATCTTCCTGTGACAGTGAGGTAGCCATTAAGAGGTTTGTAAACCATTTAGCATGTAGAAAGAAAACTGTATTACGTTTAGCAAATTAGATTTGACATGTATGTAATGAAATTATAGCAATTGAAGATATAAATATGCATTATATTCTTATTTTAATGAGCAAACGTACAAAATAACTGAATTTGACAAAAAAAAGCTCTTTGGAAAAAATCTATTTCTTTTGTAAAAATAGCAGAATCCACAACAACAAGAAAAACTGTTATTGCGAAAAAATTGCTTTCTTTATCAAATCATAATATGACACACTACGCTAAGCATTTGATTCCTTTAAGCTCACAAGACATAATCAAATATACTAGAAAGATGGAGTGTGAAATATTTATCTACAGGTGAGATAGTTCAGTTACTTCACATGTCCAATGCTACCTATGTTAAATGGCACCAAAGTCTGAAAGGCCAAATTGTATGGAATGTTAGCCCAGAACAATAAAGTTTTTTTCCTTTTGAATTCGTGAACCTTTATTTTGTGGTGTGCTCCACAGACAATTCCCATGCTTTTTTACTTAATGCATCATCTATAGTTTCTGTTAAAGTTTAAGGTGCCAGCATCATCACGGCCATTTTCATCCTATCAAAGTACATATATTGAGCTAGGTGATACATTCCAAAGGAGTCTAAAACTAATTTTATTGCAAACTATAATGCTAGATTGGCCTTTGGACACAACAAAACATACCTCGCCCATGACCTCTCTATAGCTGATGTAGCCCAATGCTTAATGTACCAACTATAGAAGATTATCAGAGTTGTAGGACCATGCTGTGGTTTTTAAATGAAATATCAATGAATTGGGTAATAATAGCAAATCTTCCCCATGACTCTGTTTACAGAAAAAATATTTTAAAATATATTAATCTATCCAGGTAAATAATGAGATAATCACTATCATATAATTAATATTGTTTATTGTTTTGTTTACTCTTTAAATAAGGATATTGGGGGGGGTGGAGCCAAGCAACCAAGCTGCCCAGACGTGCCAGGCAAGAGCTCCCACGCCTGGGAACGAAAAACGGGGCTTCTTACCCAGCCATTGAAACCCAGTAGCTGCAGACCACGACAATCGTAACCGGGAGGGGCTACCACACTAACCGGTGCCTCTCTCGAACCCTAACTCAGCCTAACGGATACACTGAGGCTTGTGGCCTACCAGACACTGAGCCATGGAGAGACAGCCACTCTCCGGGCACAACAACAGTGACTGGGACCCCGACAAATCACCCCCCCCAGGACCGGTGGGGGATATCCCTGTCCACCTACCCAGACTAAGACGACCAAGCAAAATACCCTTGAGTATACAGCAGATAAGCAGAGACCACGAGGCCTGATCAAAATGGCCAACGGTGGCGTTACCTACTCAGACCAACAAACTCCCAGCGACTGGGCAGCAGACTTCAATGCCAGGTTCGAGGCTGCTTGCAACCGTTTCTGGACACGCCTGGAGCAGAAACATAGACCCATACCACCAACACTGGTCCATGCTGGGCCCAGCATACACAGGGAATGACAGCTTGGCACAGGGGAGGACTCCACAAAGCACAAGAGCACAGTGCGGCAAACAGAGACTCAAACAGGCGCAGTTCCCGACACAGGCCCACCCGGCATCGGAACCACAAGGGGTGAAACTTACCCAAGCCACCTGTACCAGCGGAAACACATGTGGAGGCCCAAGAATGCAGCCCGACGCAATCACAGGTGGAGACACCAGCCACAGGCACAACAGCGGGGAGACCGAAGAAACAGGGGGACACCCACGCCGACAAGGATTGGCACCTGCCGCCCTGATCCCACGGGAAAAACCCTAGGACTCTCGAGACTTTTAACCTGTGAGAACAGAGCACTACTGTCCACGCAGTCCCTGGGCTGGAGAATCCACCCGCCACCACAAGGCTGCACAGCTCTCCACAGAGAACTGAGCCCACCTGTGAGTAATGGCCCACGACAGGGTATCGGATGACCAACCGAAGCATGCACAAGACGGGCTAGCCACACTAACCGCAGCCCCCAACTCCCCCCCCCTCCCCCCAGACTACAGGACTCTTGGCGTCGGAACAGCCGAAACACAAAAGTAAATTGCCTAACTTCATATTGCAATACATACACTGTCATATTTGACTAGCATACTAAGCTGGATACCCTCCGCTTACCTAGGCTACACACCACAATTAACAAAAGGGTACTAGCAGCACCATACGCTGGCCTCCCCACAACACATAAACGGAATATACTACCTTAGGAACTACTCCTGATCCGAATCTCAGTCTGATGTTAGTAACAATAGATGTTTGCATAGCATGTTTACCTACCTCTAACACCGAAGCTTTAAAGACACAACTACTTACACCTATACATCTTAAAAATTTGTGCACGTTAATCATTTGCCTCACTATGTAAAATGTTATAAACGCATGGGGACTGCCTTTGGGGCACCTCAGGCATGCTTGTATTTTTCTCTTGCACAACAAAAATGAAGAATAAAAAAAAATAAGGATATTGGTATATATTCCTCCAGGTAGCTATAGCAGAAGCTATCTATGGTGAAGACGAAGGAATAACATCGGACTAACTAACCAATCGAGTGAAAGATTAAACCTAATTCCAATTAGCTAAAATTCCAAAGGGGTACAACACTTGTCAGAGTATGCAGATTCCTAAAGGAATAAGTGAGATACTCTATGCACTGATTTTCATGTTATATACTTGTATTATGAGGATAGAACCAGCATTATTAAATTAAGACATACTAAACTGCTTAGGAAAAAAAAGACATCTGACTGTTCTCGTGTAAAGGGTAGGCTGTGGGACTCAACACAGTAACAGCAGCATAATTATACTAAACAAACAATAAGAACATTCTATAAAATATAACAAAGGAGCGTGTGACCCCGTGCAATGCTAAGACAGCAATTGCTAGCAAACACTGGGACTTTTTATATCCAAATGCATATTTCCTTAAGTAGGAAAAGAGGATTTGCTTAATTACATAGCTCAGTCAGAAAGAGTGGGAAATGGGTTCTGGAACGTCCGTGACTATAATTATGTAGCTAAAGTATGATTCTAATAAGACAGATGTCTGTGTGAATAACTGCATAACTACTTTTAAGAATATGGTTAACCATTTCCTCCTGCAAACTCATACTTTGAAAGTACAAATTTGTGTGGATTAATGCTCCTTGTTATGTAATAAAAGTCAGATTTAGATATCATGCGTGATGAAGGGATTTGTCCAAAGTACACAAGGTCCCCATAGAGATATTTGCCTTCATGAAAGATGAATGGGGTAACTGCCTTTAATTTCAGGCAGAAGGAATTAATGCACCATGTTGTAGTTTGTCAATTTAAAGGGATTCTCCAGTGCCAGGAAAACATATTAGTTTTCCAGGCACTGCTAGACCATGTAGTGCCCCTCTTCCTCCCACCCCCATCCAAGTTGCTGAAGGGGTTAAAACCCCTCCAGTGACTTACCGGAGTCCATCGCTGGGTCAGGCTCCGCCTACTCTCCTCCCCCGCCGACGTCTGCCGACGGGGGAGACCTAATGCGCATGCTGATAGACAGCCACTAGAGGAGGACTTAACCCTGCAAGGTAATTATTATAGTTTATGAAAACGGCAATAATTACACTTGCAGGGTTAAGGGTAGTGGGAGTTGGAACCCAGACCAAGTGAGCAGAAGTGGTCCAGGTGCCTGGAGTGTCCCTTTAAATATGAGTGGGATTAACAATTTCACTCCCAACCCTGTGTATAGCTGGGTAGAAGACACCACTGGGCAGGCTGTAATTGTTCTTTAAAATGGACAGGCAGTTGCTGGGTGAGAAGAAACCTCAGTATTACAGGCATCATAGAACCTCAGTGCAGCAGCCAGAGCTACTTTATGGGGTTAGCCACCTACGCTCTTAAAGAAATAATGGTTGTGGCCTATCAAGCAAGAGGGAGCTCACAGATATTCCACACAAGACTGTACAAGATAATACATTCAGATCCTCTAGTAAGACTGCACTCGAGTGGCAATATAAATTGTGGTATTATTGTGCTATTAATTATTCTTCAGATGATTTTATAAAATGGCACATTGGGCACTGACTAAAAGTCGAGGTGTCATTATATGACTATTTCCCATTCTTTTTATTCAAGTTTCTATAAATTATATGAAAGAAAGACATTTGTTTTGCTATTCAGATTTAGAACTTTATCTAATACAAAAATAATTGTACAGATACATGGTTTTAGCCAGGTATCTGTTCATACTGTATGTAAAAACTATGCCCTACAGACATGATTTTTTTTAACATATACCACTATGTTTGTTACAATACCCATAAATATTGCATTGAATAATTGTTTATCTATTAAATAAAACATGTTTTGATACATTTTCATTAAACACAAATTTATATAGTGTATTGACAAATCAAACAGTGCATAGACATTAAGGATTGCTCTAAATATAATGATTGCAAAAACATAACGGAAATCATTAAAAGACTCCAGGAGCTCCAGATTTTAATCTGACTAGAGAAATTGTAATTGTTTCAGCAGTTTGCAACAGCTTTGTAATTAATCTTCCCTGTGGGGTAGTTTTCACTTTGGGTTTTATTTAGTTTCGTTATTTCCTTAATCAGCCGCATGCATCTTAATAAATAGCAGAGTTTCCACCTGGGAAACCACAGGTATGGAACATATGGGATAACAAACTCTAATATCTAATTATTAGAAAAGAAACAATGTGATACAAAACATGATTACTGCTAGTTACATGGGCATTCCCTTGCTCTTTCATTTTAAGTAATATATATATAGTATGTATATTATATATAACTTAAGACCAGGGGCGTACCTAGAGCATTTGGCACCCGGGGCAGATTCTGTGTTTTGGCACCTTCCCTACCCCCACGCCTTGCTTCCCCACCCACACTCTTTAAATTGTAAAAAAAAAAAAAACACCCGCAAAAATGTTTTCATTTTTTTCATTTTTTAAAATTGTACAAATGTGTAAACTTTGTAAAACCCATGTTCTGCCCCCCTGCCACAAATCCCCTGCTCAGCCCTGGTAAACAAAATCCCTGCACCCTCTTCACAAAAAACCTGAACCCCACCTTCCATAAAATTCCAACACCCTCTGTCACAAAAAAAAACAGCCTCTCCCTCTCAGCCCCTTACAATAGAAGTCATTGTAACACACACACACAGTTACAGGAAGTTACACATGCACTGTTACAGGCAGGCAGTCTCACGCACAGTCACAGGCAGACAGTGACACACACATACAGTTGCAGGCACACACACACACAGTTACAGGCAGACAGTCACCCACATACAGTGACAGGCAGACAATAACACACACACCTGCAGGCAGGCAGTCTCTCACACACACACACACACACACACACAAACACACAAACACACAGTTACAGGCAGTCACACATGCACAGTTACAGGCAGACAGGCACACACATACAGTTACAGGCAGACAGTCACACACACAGTCAAAGGCAGACAGTCACACACATAGAGTTGCAGGCAGTCACACGCACACAGCTACAGGCAGACAGACACACCCACACACCCACACACACACACACATATACAGGCAGGCAGTCTCACACACTGTGTCAATGGCACACAGTCACATGCATACCCACACACAGTCACACACACATACAGTCACACACATACATACACACACACAGTCACAGGCAGACAGTCACACACACACACACTCTCTCTCTCTCTCTCTCTTACTTACAGACAGTATGGGCTGGAGGAGGAGTGGATCCATTGAAGCTCCTGGAGTCTTTTAGTTGGGGAAGCAGGGAATATGAGATTAGCTTTTTATATAGTTTATATTTAAGTATACAGAAAATAGTACAAATAGAAAAAAAATCATGAAATAACTAATCAAAAATTTTTATATACATTTTTGCTTCAGTTACTGCCAAACTGTTACATTTTATATTATAATTCTTAAACAAAGATAAGGAATTTTCCACTGCTTAGTTTGGTTCACTTTGCACAAACTGCTATTGACTTGGCCTCTGTAAGTCTTAATTGTGATCCAGATAATAATATGTAATTTTATAAATGATTGATAAACAAGAAATTCACACAAGTAAAAAGCCGGTGAGTTGAGTAGTAATTATATGGTTATATGCCCAGACATTCGTGTCAAGGCTTGTGGTTTCTTCGTAGTGGATTATTAACATGTTTTCCCATCAGAAAGAAACCTGTGGTTGGAACTCTTGTTGTAAATTGTACCATGCCGGTCTCTGACAATGTAGGAACGCTGTTAGCTAGATTCTCAGGCGAAATCTTTTTAAATCCAGAGTAAGAGGCTTTGTCATTAGAAATGGATAAGTTACATAAGGTAACTTACTAATGTGAGAATTCAAACTTAATTTCAAATTTAAGGTCAAAATAGTCAATTTTGAATAATTCTCTAAGTTAGCTATACATTCAGTTCAGCTCCTCCAGTAATGAATTTGAAATTCACTTTGAATTTATCATGCATGGTCACTTTAGTATATAGCGTGAAAAATGCAATGGACCCGTTTGCTGTATGCGTACCACAAGAACATAAAGTCAATTTTATAGCATGACAGGAGGCTTCATATTTGCTTAAGTCTCTCTTTACTAGAACTCCACAGTAGCACATTAACATAGAGATAAAAACACCAGAGACAAAAAAAATCTGGAATCTATAAAAGGCTTCTCCGAACTAACTATTTCCTCTTTCTTTACTGCTCCACAGTCAGTACAGGTCAAAGTACCACCTGCCTCCTGTTTTATATGGGTGGTTGTGGATATTTTACTGTATTTACATGTTTATTACTGTATTGATTTATTTATTTAGAGGGTATTTTTGCATCTACCTGCTTAGTGCTCTAGTGTTTGATTTATTTAGCTATACTGTATTTTCTACACCTACCTGCTTAATGCTGTAGGGATTGCTTGGTTGATTGATAGATTTACTCTGTTTTTCTGCATCTACCTTCTTATTGCTGCAGGGATTTATTTGTTTAGAATGTTTTACCTTTCTACTGCCATTATTATTATTATTATTATTATTATTATTATTATGATATTTATAGAGCACCATCAAATTCTGCAGCGCTTTACAATGGGTGGGCGAACAGACATGTAGTTGTAACCAGACAAGTTGGACACACAGGAACAGAGGGGTTGAGGGCCCTGCTCAATGAGCTTACATGCTAGAGGGAGTGGGGTAAAATGACACAAAAAGGTAAGGATAGTATTAGACTAGTGACAGTTGCAGAAGAGGAATCAGTCAGGAGCTATTAACAGTTTAATTGATACGCTTTTATGAAGAAGTGGGTGTTTAACGATTTTTTCCACAGGAACGGTGCAGCCCTCAAGAAATCTTGAAGGCGAGCATCAGAGGTGGGAGTATGTACAGAAGATAGACGTAAGTCTTCAGCAGATCGTAAGGCCCTAGACGGGACATACTTGTGCATAAGGGAGGATAGATAGGTGGGAGCAGCATTATGTAGAGATTTGAAAGCAAGAACCAGAATTTTAAATTGAGCTCTATATTTTATAGGAAGCCAATGTAGGGACTGACAGAAGGATTCATTATGGACTGTAACGGCGCTAGTTGGGAGCACGTAAGACCACTGAGAAGCAGATTACAGTAGTCAAGGTGAGAAAGGACAGTGGAAGGACCAACACCTTAGTCACATCTGGCGTTAAGTAGGGGCGGATGCGCGCAATGTTTTTGAGATGGAAATCATTGTGATTTATTTATTTAGATTGTATTTTTCTGTCCCTTCTTTTTTGCTGTAGGGATGTATTTTCTCATATGAATTTTCTGCATTTTCCTGTTTTGGGCCCCCCTGTCTGGGGATCGTTTTTTTCTCGGGTTTGGGGGTGTTTCCTTTTTTCCCTCCCTCCCTCTACCATTTCCGGGTGGCTTTGCCCCCTTCACTTTTCGTCCGTTTTGCTCCCGCGGCGTCGGTGGGGGGGTGGTTACCTTCCCATGCAGTGCGGCGGCCCTGAGCATCCACTTCCCCCACGACCATGTGGTCGGGTGCTGGCGGGGCCGGCCAGTTATCAGACTTACCGCATTAGTTCCGTCGATGGCAGGCACATGTGCTGTAGCTTTGACTGGGACTCAGCTATGACTTGGGCGCATTGCACCCTCAGGCTGTCCTAGCTTTGTGCCCCATGTGGCTGGCAGGTTAGGCTACTGGGAACCATAGTGGATGATATAGATCACAGGCATGCTATATAGAACTGTGCACAACCCCTCAAGGGTTACAGGCACAACTGGCAGGGTTACCACTTATACTCCTCCCCTCCCTTTTTGTTTGTACAGATGATTGCTTGCAGCGCTCTGTTTTATCATATTAACCAATGGAGCACCTCTTGTGAGGTAACTCAGTTGGTGAGTTCCCTAACTACAGGTGTACTCAATATGCAAGTTCACTATTTACGGAGTGTCAGGCACTATTAAACTGTGTACAGTTACACAGTAATATACTATGTACAGTTACACAGAAGAATGTTATGTACTGTTACACAGAAGAGTGTTATGTACAAATACACAGAAGAATGTACGTACAATTACACAGAAGAGTGTTATATACAGTTACACAGAAGAATGTTATGTACAGTTACACAGAAGAAGGTTACGTACAGCTACACAAAGGAAGGTTACGAACAGCTACACAAAGGAAGGTTACGTACAGTTACACAGAAGAGTGTTAATTACAGTTACACAGAAGTGTGTTATGTGCTATTAATTTTGAAGAAGTGTTATGTACATCTTAGCTGAAGAGTGAAAGGTACATTTTATCAGAAGAATGGAATGCGCAGTTCCTCACCTGTACATCTCTGAAGGTCCTGACTTGTCTGTGTCCCAGGACTTGGCCAGCTTTGTCCGTGCCTTACTGATTGGCCTGCTCTGCCTGTGCCCCATTGATTGGCCTGCTTTGTCTGTGCCCCATTGATTGGCCTGCTTTGTCTGTGCCCCATTGATCTGGCCTGTGCTGTCTGCGCCAGAATGTCTGCATGCCAAGCCTACTGACACATACTCACGCTTGTGCATTGCATGCGCTGCCCAACTTGCCTCGGTCACTATATGGGGTGCTGCCCCTATCTCCCTGCCAGTGACACTTGTCCTCTATACTCCTTGAGGTCGCTTTGCCTGGGACCGCTGCACAGGAGAACCCTTATCCGGGTTAACAGCACAGACAATGACTACTATGGCAGTGACCGCCTCCGTGGAATTAGGCTTCAGCCAGGGTCCTCCCTTAAGCTTATCAGGAGCGTAACGCTAGAGGGCCCACCTTTAAAACGGCAGGCGACTTGAATGAGTCAGACTCTCCTAGAGGAGAGCAGGCAAGGGCACATGAGCGCTACTGGAAGGGTGAATGCCCTGAACCAGGCTCCCGGAAAGATAAGACTCCGAGGAGCGGCTAACCCCTCTGCAATTGGCCAGATGGCCCTGCCTACATGGCGAGGGGGAGGCGATGACCACCGGACGCGGCAGTGACCACCTTCTTAAAGAGGCAGACGACTTGAAGGAGTCAGACTCTCCGAGTGGAGAGCAGGCAAGGGCGCATAAGCTCTACGGGTAGGGTGAAGGCCCTGAACCAGATGCCCGGAAAGATTAGACTCCGGAGAAGTGTCTAGCCCTGATACGGTCGGCCTTGATGGCCAGACGACACTGCCTATGTGGCGCAGGGGTGAAGGTCCCCGGAACCCCCCACCATGGCCCCCTAGCTGAATGGTGGGCGGACCGGTTCCCCTCGGAGGGAGAGGACGATGGGGGTGTGGATTATGATGACGGCCCATAGTGGCACCATGAGATGTAGAACAAAGTCCACTACTGGGGCCCCGACGACCGTAGAAGAAGAGGTCGTCTCGTGGATCGCCTTAAACGAACCCCTGTTTGACCCTCGATCCATTGCTCACTTGGTTTCTTTGGAATGGTCTCTGCCCGATCACCTAGCACCATCGGTGCGTTTCTTGGGATAAAGGGCTCTGAGCCCCTCGGAATCCCGGCACGAGTCTACGATTGAACGTATATTCATTAGTTACTTTGAATTAGACGTGGCCCTCAAGAAACTTCTAGGGACCGCAGGGCCCAGTTTTAGTAAGGTGGCCTCTATTTTCTCCCTGGTGAGATAGGTATCTTGTGCATCAGTCATTTGGGCGACAATACAACCTGGTTGGCAGGTTGGGAGGAATTGAGGACATTCAGGAATACCAGAACTATCTGAAGAGATCTTTTTCGTTTTCCATGCGTTGGGACCTGGACGCGACTCTTCATCGATATAGGACATCTTGCTGTACGGTCTACCTGGACGGGCTTGCTGGACCCCCTGCGAGGTACCTCCCAGATCGAAAGATCAGACGCTCTCTGCGTTTTCCCTTGTTCAAGTCCCTGGATTTCGTTTTCAACCAGGGAAATATTGACCTCCTCTACATCTCAAGGAGTGGAGTCCTGGAGGGCGGATTGGACGCATGGGGGTGCCTCCTACGCTCTCATCTGTCAGAATTCTCATACGTATGGAATAGTTTTCTCTGGGAGGACCCGGCATCAAGACTTTAGTCCACGGAGGAGGACCCATCAGTCCCTGACCAGTTCGGCTGGATGACGGACCCGTTTGCTCAGCGATGGACGCTTCCCTCCAGGAGTGTTCAACACGGAGACGCGGACGAATCTCCTCTATTTGTTTGGTCTCAGGACCTTTCTACAGGTGCCTCGGTCTGCTGGTACTTTGGAATTATGATTCCACTTCGGCAGAGTCGAACCTAGTTCCTGGATTCCCTGGACCCTTGCTCATTTGATCTCGGGGATTGTGAGACTTTGGTCTGCATGGCGACCCTGACGTAGTTGGGTCTGGTATGGATCTCCTAATTTTGTTACCGCTTTTACAGGGTTCAGGTATTGTTTGGTCACTTTATTACCGGGGACTGCCATATTAATTAGATTAGGTAGTGCGTACGACTGTTGTCGGCGGGCCTCGCTCTGCTTAGAATTCCCTTTACGATTCCTGAGGACGGGTATTCATCTCCCTGGGGATACACGCATTTTTGTCATGCTCCTATGGTGGGTTCTGTCGGGTTTTGCCCATTTACTGATTCTGGATTTATTTCCGTTATTCTACCTTGTTTTTCTTTCAGATGGGTTCGGCAGTTCGGACCTTAGTTGTCTATCAGCCTTAGTCGGACCTGAGGGACATATTCTTACTTTGGTAGCGCTCCCACCTTTAGGCGGTGTTCGACGTCACCGTTTGTTTAAATGGTTCTTCCCTTTTTCTCGCCCTTCATGTACCGCTTGGTTGTGGTTGGCATTGGCGGGGCGTATAGGTTTTTTTGGTTCACTTCAGTCTGTAACACTGCAACTTCAGGTACCGACATGGCGGGCGTTTTTTCTCCAAGACATCGTACGCTTTCCTGCCGGTTACGAGGAGCTATCTTCGCAGAGTTTAGGTTGGTATGGCAGATCGTGTTTCTTTGGTCTTTGCTGTCCGAGCGTTAAAACAGCAAATATGAAGCCTCCTGTCATGCTATAAAATTCACAGATTTTACTATTACCATGACGTAAAGTCATGATTTTATGACACGGAGGCTCCTATTATACTCTTTCTTTATTTCCCTCAGCAGCAAAGAAAAATTTGAAAACATAACCAGTACATAACATTAACAGTCTGAGAGCAGTGTCTCCTTAGCAACGGTAACAGCCAATCAGGTTCTTCTCCCCAGCATAATAGGTTCTGTCAACCAATCCTATTCCTCTTTCTTTGCTGCTCCCTCAGTTAAGTAGCATCAGGTCCCCACGGTTCCTTAACTGTGGGGATCATATTTTGTATTATTATCAAATTTTGTATTACTATAATTCATTATTGTACCTTTAATACTTTACTGATTAATATTGTCTATGTACTAATGCCTGTAATGCCTTATCTTTCTTTACTGAACCTCCCAGCAGCAAAGAAATAGTTAACAATAGTGTAAAAACAATTCAACCAATCAGAGTGTATAACAGTATTATATGATGTCATCAAACTCCTCCCAAGTCCTCTTTCTTGCTGTAGCCGACGATATCCGAGTATCAACCATGTAAACTATAGCTATGAACCGTGACCAATCCAAGGTCCTGATGTAGTCAACCATGTAAACTTTCAACGGGATTGATGAATCCATATATCATAAGCGTTGGGATTCTTCACACTAAAGGGAAGTAGAGAAAAAAACCATGAGAGTATAGGTTCTCATACTAGTTTAATGCAAGTTTATGGCATGCATACTAGGGACAGCAATTTCAATAGATTTCATGTAAAATGATGTTGAGTATGTCAAACTCTTGGTTAGAGTGTTGTGGTGTAAACCTATGACAGATGATGTGTGAATGTGTTTGAAACAGATCGACTAGAATTTTTTTTTTTTAGTAACTTACCTTAGGGCGGGTATAAATGATAATGAAAAACAAAGAATGGAGGGAAAATATTCGCCTCCTGTCGTTAATAAAATTTAGATTATTCAGTCACTAGGGCTAGAATAATCCCTAATTTTATGGCAAGACAGGAGGCTTCATATTTGCTGTTTTAACGCTCTTATATGATAGAAGATGCAGCATGTGGCATAGGTTTGAAATAGAATGTACGAAAGGTGGATTCCCTGGTCCAATCTGCAGACGACAATGTCTGAGAGGGAACTACCCGCACGAAAGGCTGAGGATGCGGCTGCTTCTCTGACTGAATGCGTTCCAAAAAAGGAGTCAATACCTGCTTGGGCTAGTATCCATCTGATCCACCGTGCGACGGTGGGAGCGGACACCGGTTTGTGTGGTCTGACATAGGAAACGAGAAGGGGTCCTGTAGGGGAACGCAGAGTGGTTGTGGCATCTATATAGTGCCTTACACAGAGCGCCACGCAAAGCGACTGTCTATTCGGAAAGTAAGGGTAGAATACAGAGGAGGAATTAGTCTTCGTTCACCTGTTGATGTGAAATTTAACGCCTTCAGGCGAAAAAACTATAGCATGGAAATCAAATGCTCGAATGTCAGAGACCCTACGAAAGGATACCAGACATAGGAGTAAGGCCAGTTTGGCAGAGAGTTGACGTAACCTCAAATTCTCATTAGAGGGCCAGGAGTCTAAAAGGGAAAAAACCTGAGTGACGTCCCAGAAATTGGAATATCTTGGAAGAGGGGGTCTGGCTAGCCTGATCCCTCGTAAAAGTCTACAAATTGAAGGGTGTTTTCCTATTGATGCATTGTCAATAGGGTTGTGGGCCGCAGAAATAGCAGATCTAAAAACATTAATTGATCTATAGGACTTGCCTTGATCAAAGAGAGTAGATAGAAAATTTAGGATGATAGTCAGAGGTGCTGAAAAAGGATCGGTATCCCTTTCCAAACACCAGCTGACCCATGTCCACCAGGCAGCGAGGTAAGCTCGTCTAGTGCCTGGGGCCCAGGAGTCCCATAGGAGGGCCTGAGCAGTCTCCGAAAGTCCCAAGACATTCCAGGATCCCCTGAAATGGTCCAAGCTACAAGCTAGTGCTGCCCTTGATGGGCGAGTGGGTGACAGCGCCCTGCTGGATTCTTGAGGATGACGGGGGATCGAGGTAGTAGAAATGGACAATTCACAGACAGTTCTAGCAGGGTTGGAAACCAAGTCTGGGCTCTCCATAGCTGAGTGACAATAACTATCGTCACTACTAGGACTTTGACCCGGTAAAGGGTGCGCTGGATCATGGAGAAAGGCAGGAACGCATAAGCTCCTGTCTCCAGCCAAGGGTGTAGGGAGGCATTGACTGCCCAGGACTGGGGATCTGGGAGCCAGCTGAAAAAGGCCTTCGTCTGGTGATTCAGCCGAGGCGTGATCAGGTCCAGTGTGAGGGGCCCGCGAAGACAATGAATTTGATAGAACAAGCGGGGATCCAATTGCCAGTCGCTTACGTCCCTCCAATGACGAGAGAACCAATCTGCGACTAGATTGTCCATGCCCGGAAGATATTCTACTCTGATGGATAAATTCCGCTCTAGGCAGAATTGGTAGAGTTCCTTGGTAAGGTCGGACAGTAATTTGGATCGGGATCCTCCTAACCGATTCACATAACGCACTGCAGAGACGTTGTCCATGCGCAGTACTAGTGAACAATTGAAACGATCCTTTGCGAAACTGTGAATCGCAAAAAATCCTGCAATCAATTCTAGGCAATTGATGTGCAGTGCTTGTTCGGAGGGGGACCATAGTCCCCCTGTGGACCTTTCGGCGCACGTAGCGCCCCACCCCAAGAGACTGGCATCGGATTCCAGAATGAAGTCTGGTTGTGATCCGAAAATGGCTTTGCCATTCCCGAAAATTGTAGATTATACTAGCTTTAGTGTAACTATAATCTTAATTTTATTAATGACAGGAGGCGAATATTTCCCTCCCAGTTTCTCCCTCCCCTTGTTGTTTGTTGGTTTGACTGACATGTTGTTTATTCACCTGGTCTCCTGGGCTAGGTTGGTTATCTGGGGGAGTTGGGGTTTATCTGGGATATGGTACCATCAGTATTTTATGATGGGGATTCAGGTTTTTTCACTATCTGGGATATTATACTGTCAGTATTTACAATGGGGATTCACTCGCTAATCAGTGTTTTCAACTCTTTTTATCTCGTTTCAGTTTAATGGTTTGGCTACAGTTCTTAGATCCGACTACGCTACAGGATAAAGGTCAAGGCTTCGCCCACTGGTTCCACGGTTTCAATTTCGGATAGCATTCATCGTTATGTTATGTTTGTTTCTCCTGTTATTGTATTTGTGGTGTATTGTTTATGTACTTTATTTGTCGCAGCGTGAAAGAGGAAATAGTTAGTTGGGAGAAGCCTTTTATAGATTGCTGCTCAACCAGAACTATTTGCACTATTGTGCCTGGGGCTAGTTGGACCATGGCACATATGACTTAAGCAGCCCAGGATTCTGTTCTGGACTGCCTGATTTCAATTCTGTGCATATCTGACATCTGTTGTCAGTGTGCACAGCATGCTGGCAACAAATGTAATTTGACTTTCCCCTTGCAGGCAGAGTCCGCATGAGAAGTCTTATGTCGGTCCTCCCTCCCTGCCTGCAGCCCTTCCACCCTTGATTCCATCCATTAATATTTTTTTAAGGTTCCCTCCGTGCCCATTCGCCCTCCCCTTGCCAGGTCAGAGCACACATATGCTCTCTGAGCTGGCTAAAAGATCCAATCAAATGTTTCTCTATGAGTTTCACCTGCTGCTGGATTAAGGTAAGTAAAAACGTATTTATAATTATTTTTGTGGCGATCGGGAGGGGGAACCTATCAAATAATGCCCAATTATTCATTAAAAATATATATATAATGGTTGGAGTAACCTTTTAAGCTGTTGTTAAATATATATAATTCAGTTTTAGAAATGCACAGGCAAAAAAGTGCTACTAAAAAAAGTAATCCATACTCTGTTAAGTTATTTTTATGCTTTCTAAGCTTGCTTCACTCTCCCAAACCAATATTAATATTAACGGAGAATTATAGATTATGCTAGCTTTAGTGTACCTATAATCTTAATTTTATTAATGACAGGAGGCGAGTATTTGCTTTAGTCTCTCTTTACTAAAACTCCACAGCAGCACAAAAAAAACTATCAGAAAAAAGTTAGATACTATAAAACTCCCCTCCCCATACATCATTTCCTCTTTCAAGCTGCGACAAAACAGAACAAAAGGTAGAAAATACAATGGGGAAGAAACAAAGTCCTAGATACAATGAATACAACGATGTCCACCATCCGAGAGGACTTGCCAAACCAGCTAGCGTTGACGGACTGTAAACTGAAACGAGAAAAAACAGAATCGAACGGGTTGGTTAGCCAATGAAATGTACTCTGAACAAACATATAGGTACCCAATGTAGTAACCAAAATATCCTAATATGTAGATATCCCAACCCTACTAAGGAAAAGTTAACATAAGAACAAGTGACAGGTAGCAGAGACAACAAGCAGAGTTGCATATCGTTCGTATTTGCTATTTTAACGCTCTGTCAACAAATCCAACGCTGTTTGTTTCGCTGGTACCTATTCCAGGAGATAACTAGAACAATCACCAATAGACACTCCAACTGCGAGAAGTGACAGTAGACTGATCAATGAAGATGCCAGCTGTCGATGTACCCCGGAATACGGGAAAAACTCCACCTACGGCTAGATCCCCTGTACGTGGGTTACGACCTGTTTCCTAGCAGACGTCCACGAACTGCCAAGTTGACCTATAAGCCATTTCCCTGTAGGTGTAAAACACTGAGGGTTATCCGTGGATTTAGGATCGCAAGAAAACTGCCACGAGGTCTTGACCTTTGATGTGGAAGATGGTTTCTTCAATCGTGCCGGAATAACTAGGTGATGTGGTCTTGTAGACAAATTTCCAACCTCAGGTGATGCGTCTGAGTCTACCACCATTCCATAACCGAACCGAATAGTCTTATTGTTCTCTCATGACTTACCCGGTGAGTGGTCATGTCCGAGAATTAACCTGTTATGCTGGCAAGAGTGTTTCCAGAACTCCAAATGGACTGCGTAACCCGCAACTGTGGTAGAACAAGGTATTCCTAAGGGACATCCAATCCGAGTCCCAACACTGAACTAGCGTAGCAAACATTGAGCGACTACTTCGGGGACTGTGAATCCTGGATATAACCAAAAGAGTGAAACGAAAGTAGAGGATGAAATTTCAATCCAAATATATCCACGTCAGGGAGTGATAAATGGTCCAGATCCAAGGGTGATAGGGCCCTGCATAGACGAACAAGAGTACTCCATGCGGTATTCGTGTGGTGGACTGTAAAGGCTTCGAAATCACATCGAAGTGTAGGCTGGCTGACAAAAAAATGAAACGGTCCTGGTGAGTGGGTCTGTAGCAGGACTTCCGTCCATGAGACTAGCGACTGATTAGGGAGAGAGTGAAAGTTCTGATTAATCATCTGTACGATCCTGTTCCATGCCCCACGGGGAGTAAAGTCTAGGCAATCAAGGGTAATAGCATAAAGCCATACAATAACAAATACCCAGCAATACACCTAGATATAAAACACTGTAAAAGATAAATAAATCCCCAGATATATAATATAATATAATAAACACTGTTTTTTCTGTGCTGCTGTGGAGTTCTAGTAATGAGAGACTTAAGCAAATACGAAGCCTCCTGTCATGTTATAAAATTCTATGAGCTAATGTGAAGCAATGTAGCAATGTGACACACATAATATTTGAAAAGGTGTACACATTTTGAATTAGACCAAAACATTCAATATGCACCATGACAGATTCCATTTGAGTTAGTTTCCTTTCCTACCACAAATGTTATGAAGGTAGTCAGTCTTGTATGGCCTAGACGAGAATCTTTGACTAATTCTGTTTTCAGAGAAACATTGAATAAGTTCTCTTTTTGTTTTCAAGTCATGAGTAATGTTTCCATTTAAATAAACTTCAGGAATTAAAACCAGCTAATGACTCCATTTTTGGAATCTTGCAGTGCATGACAAAGGAGAAGCCAAAGTCCACGAGTGTGTGCTGCTAGTTATACTATAGAAATAAAGCATTTTATATCTGTCATAACCTACTAAAACTGGAAACTATGTAACCTATTACAAACTTGCCCAGGAATTATACGGATATGAGAACGGTAGTAATATAAAAAGCTCCCAGAAGTAGAATGCACCACAAATAATTAACAAGAAATAATGATAAATAAATGTAAGAACTTGACACGCTACCATTAACGGACGTAATACCAGTTTTAAATAAAGATAATCACGTCATTTTGTCAAAGGCTCAGACAGGCTCCACAGCAGTCCATTTACGCCACTCAGGCCTACGTGGTAGGTAATGCAGCATTAGGCTGTCGAGTAAGGTGTCAAGTACTGCACTTCTGCAGTTGACGTTAGAGATTCGTACACATTTTTTTCTGGTCATAACGAAGGAGCAGTTTCTTTGCATAAGTGCCACTACACACTGTAAAGCTGTAGTGGATCTGGTATAAACATACAAAATTAAGTAATGCGCTCAAACTCCCACAATTCCTGGGTGGCAGCAATGATAATAGTACACATCAACTCCAATACATACAATACAAATGCTGTGTTACCTACTATGTAGGCCTGAATGGTGTAAATCACGCATGTCAAACTCAAAGGCTTACACGGGCCAAATAAACAAGGTTTAAGTTTATGTGGGCCGCAAAAAAATAAAAACTTCAGTTTATTTTGAAAAGTACAATATAATAAAAGTTGCCTTACTGACACTGGATGTCCTCATGCTCGTAGGGATTCAAATTTATTTTAAGGAGATATGTATTAGCATATAACCAATGTTTCAGTCCAACTACCTTGACATATTAAGAAAAGTTTGGTAATGTGACTGGAATGGAGAATGTATGTTGTTGCACAGCTGAAAAAAACAAATGACGTTATCTTGTTGATTTTAAAGTCCTATGAGTGTCATAGAGTGTCAAATTTGATGATCTCAGCCAATCCAGTGCTTTCCAATAGGAAAGCATTGGGAGGCTATTGTGCATGTGTGACAGAAAGCTGCGTGGCAAATCAGCATCTCCATGTGGAGCGTTCAGCACCTCCATGCAGACCAACTCTAATACACTGGCCCCAGTCCCCTTTCTAAAACACTGCCCAAAGATCCAATACATTGCCTCCAAATTCAATACACTGCCCCCTCCACTCACTATAATACAGTGCCCAAAAATCCAATACACTGCCCCTTCACCCTCCACTCTAATTGAATACACTGCCTGTCCTCACAGCACTCTAATTTAATACACTGCCCTCCCTGCTCCCAATTTAATACACTGACCTCCCCCCACTTTAACACACTGCCCCCTCCCACCACTCTAATACACGGCAGCCCTTCCCTCCCTAAAATTAATACACTGCCCCCCTCCAACCACTCTCTCCCCCAATTTAATACACTGCCCCCATTACTCCTCCACATTAATTCAGTGTCCCCCTCCCTAAAATTAATACACTGCCCACTTCATCCCCCAATTTAATACACTGCCCTCTTCCTCCCCTTCCTCCCTCAAATTAATACAATGTTCCCCCTGCCCAATTTATCACACTACACAGGGAGATCCCCCGAGACTCTCTTCCCCTACCTTGAGATGAGCCGCCCGTTCTCCAGTTTAAGCAGGCCAGATGCTCCTCTGGCATTGCGAGCAGGAGGAAAAGAGGAGTGGCTGGCCTGCAGGAGCACGCGATCGGCCATGGGAAGGAAGATACAAATCAGACAGGAAATATCCACAGCCACAACACAAAGTAGGCTGCAAATATAGCCATTGTGGGCCTCAAGTTTGACATGCTTGTTCTAAATTAACCTGCCACCCAAAATGATAGGTTGTTGATTCACTTCAGCAAATTGTAGTGGATTGAAAACCAAATTACAAAAATTAAGCCAAAATAAATCATTTGAAAAAATTCTCCAACTCCGTTCTTGTTACAACTTGGCTATTATTGGCAGAAGTTTTCAGCTTGGTTCTCCATTTATAGACATTTTTCACCCTGTGGCTTTATAACCCTTCTTCTCTCCTATCTAGAAAAGAACTTGTAAGTATTCTGGAATGTTAAATGAATCGTAGGTGCTGTTTAATCCTTTCCAGTTCAAAAATTAGTTCATTTATCTGACATATATCTTTATTATATATATGATGCTTAAATCCCCCCCCCCTCAAAAAAAAGTTTTTTTTCTTACATAGAAACATTTTATTTATAATGGTGATGAAAAAACATGAACTTGTTAGTTAGTTTTAAATACTTACTGCTTTTTAAGGTCAGTTTCTGCATACATTTTTTAAATCATATGAAGTCTTTCTTTGGCTTACACTATGTAAATTTAAAATCAAATGACACATTCAAATATAAAAATACAACACTGCTTTAACATGTCTTAAATTATACCAGCAATTAATGATATTCCACAATATTATTTTGTTCTGCTATAAAAAAAATGTGTATTCCATACCCTATAGTGTTAAAATCACATGTAGGGTCCCTGGCCACCCATTACCCACCTTAAATAAGTTTTTAAAAAACTCACCTTTTATCCAGCACCGCACAGGTCTGCTGGTGCTGGCCCAGCCCCCTATCTGCCTCCTTTGTAGAAATCATTAGACTTGATTATCTCAGCCAATCACAATGCTTTCCCATAGGAACACATTGGACTGGCTGAGATTGTCAATTCTGATGATCTCAGCCAAGGAGGTGCATTGAATCAATGCATCTTTGTGATGAAAGTTCAGTGTCTTCATGCAGAGGGTGGAGACGCTGAACGTCAGTTCTGCACACTATGCAGCACTGACCCAGCAAGTACCCCTAGTGGCCATCCGAGGAGTGGCCACTAGAGGTGATCCTAATGTAAGCACTGCCTTTTCTCTGAAAAGGGCTGCAGGGACAGGCTATAGATATTAGAACAACTACATCAAGCTGTAGTTATTCTGCTGACTATAGTGCCCCTTTAACCAAGATTAATATCAGTGTGTGGGCAAGACATCAGCATAGCTGTTCACCTCTTGAGCTATGACTAAATTTATATTGTGCCAAGAGAACACTGGAAAACATGTTAACACCTATTTCCGATTACTCCTTAAACATATTTTCAGATTTTCTTGGCTTTAATCTATCAGCGCTAGTCATATTACTGTGTAAAATCCACATTTCCTGTGCAGTTAGCTTTAGCTATAATACTGAAAACAGTAATTTCTTCCTTAATCCAAAATATTTCTTTAATTATAGATTATTATTTTTTTAGTTTATTCAGACTTGTATTATTCTTTTTATTTTTTATAACATTGCTTATGTCACAAAATGTCAGTGGCATTTAAACTGATGCAGCTACACATAGCAAAACACGTCCAATATTATATCATCATATTTTGCAGCTGAAACACTGCAGATACTGAGACGGACCATTATTAATATATTTGTATAGAGAGAAATTAAGAACAGGGTTGGAAAATATGCCAACAGTCTCTGGTTTTATAAAGTCATTGCATGTCTGGTATGGTTGCGTGCTCAAAGACAATATATAACTACATAAACTGTTAACTTGGCACCGTGGCTAATACTCCATCTCTACTTACTGTCAAAGCTGTAGGTTCAAATTTAACCCTTCCACGACCAATAGAATAAATATTATTCAGTAATAATAATAATAATAAAATCAAGGTGCAAGAGAATACTGGGATTGGACAACATCTCAAGTAGCCAGCCCTTTGGTGGGTCCCCATTCAGATCTCGAGCTGGTTTTAGCTCATCTTGCGCCATTACGAAAAGAACCAGGGCCATTTGCATATCAGACTGATCCCACAAAAAAAGGCAGTCTAAATGCAAAATGCTTGACAAAGACCGTATAGGTCGAAACGTTGTGATTTTGCTGTGGGTTAAATAAATTGCATTTCATTGAATCCTGGAGTGCCTGGACCTCTTTCATTTTTTTGTTCTATCAAGTAATTGGTTCTTGATACTGGACCGGCCTGGTTGCACCCAGATTCACATCACCATGGGGATTGAGTGCCCTTATGGGTGAGATCAGTCTAAAATTGTTTTTGTAATGGCACAAGATGAGCTAAAACTAGTTTGAGATCTGAGCGGGGACCAACCGAAGGGCAGGCTATTTGAGCTGTTGTCCATTCTCTATACTCTCTTGCACCTCTTGTAAAATCCCAGAGCCCTGATTGCCAATAATACAATCAGGGCTCTGGGATTTTACTTGAAGACGAAAACCAAATATAACCTGTTAAAATAATCTGGTAAATTCTGTATTTATGTAAGGCTGAATAAAAGTATTTAAAGGAGCAATATATTTTATAAAAATATGGTAAGAATCAGTCTATTTTATTAATTAAGGGAACACTAGAGTGTAAGGGATACAAACATGTAAAGCCTGTAAGGGTTAAAAAAGTGCTGTTGCCCATTATATAGAGAAGAAAAGTTCAAGTATTTTATATTTAAAATGTACCTATGTTTTCCGGTGTCCTCGATGGGGACTGTTAAGGGGAGGAGGAATAGAGCACTCAACGGGATATGCCAAGAGAGCAGTTGCTGTAAATGAGTAAGGGATGCACTGTTAGTCTATGTTTCTGCAGTAATTCATAGCCATTACCACGCTGGTCTCTGCACTTTTGGTCTCGCCTCCTTGGCTGATATCAATCTTCATGATCTCAACCAGGCCTAGACTGATCATCCGGCATACAGGGCAAATGCCCGGTGGGCTGCGATGGCCGTGGGCCGAGGTTGGCAGGGGAGATCACAGGATCTCCCTGGCTGGTCCATGCAGGGCCGACACTATCAGTGTGCCGGCCCTGCTGTGTCCCTTCATGGGCCGGTGGGGAGATCAAAGATCTCCCTCACCGGCCCAGAGGCACTGATATGCGGCCACTGGCTGGGGAAGGAGGGAGACAGGAGAGGACTCGGGAGCTTTAGCCAGCAGCTCCGCCGGGTTCCTCTTGCGGGATTCTGAGCGTTGCCACGGTTACCAGGTAAGAAGGGAGGCTAAAGGTAAGAAGGGAGGAGAGGGAGGGAATATAATGTGTTTTTTATATTTAAAGAGACATTCACTCACAGTACTCAGACACTTTTAGCACCCCCTTACACACAGCACATACACACACACAGCACAGCACCCTCAGACAAACACACCTGCACCCTTCAACACATAATACGTGCCCCTCACACATACAATACATCCAAACAGGGTCGCCATCAGGGGGTGACAACCATGATGGTTGTCACGGGCCTGGCGGCCATGGGGGGCCCGGCCGTACGGGCCCCACGTGGAGCAATGAAACTGTTGCAGGCGGCACAAGCATTTAGGGCTGATGAGCCCTATATCTTCAGGGGCCCGGTCACCACTGTAATAGCACCCTCTACAATCCACACACACACACTATAGCCCGTATGCACACACTCGCTACATCCCCTGTACACACTATGCCCCCTATGCACACACACTCTCTACAGCCCCTAGCCACACATATTACACCACAAATACAAATGAAATCAACCTATTTACACAATACCACACCACAATCAGCTCAGTCTACATACACGAAATCCCACAAGCAGGCTCCAAACACATGCACCATACGCTTCCCTGGCACCTTTGTCCTCTGTTATCCCACTTATGGAGACACCAGAGACAAGTTAAAAGCAAACAGACCGCAAGCATATTATTAAATTTGCTTGCGCTGCGCAGAACAAATACAGGGCCTTTTTCCCATGCTTGAGCTCTTCAGCAGGGCTCTGCGCATTGAACCAACATGTTCACTTTGAGAGGGGGCATGCATGTCATTAGTCATGACAAAACACACCCTCTCTGGCCCCGCCCCCTTCTCAGGGGGCTGCTGTGATTGAAAAATGCCCGGTCCAAATTTTTTTTCCCAGTCCAGCCCTGATCTCAACCAATTCAATCTCAATCCAGTGTACATGCCCCAATCAGCATCTCCTCATTGTGGTTCATTGAATCAATGCATCTCCATGGGGATGCAGAGTGGGACACACTAAACATAGGTCCTATAAACATTGCAGAACCTCTTCCCGTAGGTCTCTCTAGTGGCTGTACGAGCAGTGGGACAATGCCATGCTGAGAGTTTGTAAAAAAGAATCTTAGGTAATGTAACTGTTTAGTATAGTTTAAACGTATCTCCATCCATCCAGTCCTATTGTTTTCTGACTTTGAAGCCATAGCTACAGTATTTTGTTTATTGGGAAACAATCCAATCTCTGGACAGCCTGGTTCTTACTCTCTAATCTGGGATTAAGTTATAATTTAAGCACATCATTAAACGTGTCCATCAAGTTCAAACTGCGAGGTCATCATTTTAATAATGCAAAAGATAAAAAATAAAAAATTATCTAGATTCTTAAATGAGGAAAACATTTTTACTGAATTACAAAAGGATTGAGAACAGTTCATTATAGAAATACTGATAATGATAATAACTATTTATCATGAATAGGAGTCTGTGAGAGATGTCTAAAAAGACAGTACACGAAAAAGTTCATAAAGTAAAGCAAATGGCATAATCAGTTTTCATGGCGAAATTTCTATGTTTTGAATTAAGTGGCATATATATGCCTATATATTTCAGTATACAGTCACTGGGAACTGTAGATATCTGGATACCTTTTTGACAGGTCACAAGTCCCTTGGCATCATGTGTGGGTAAGTACCAAATTGCGCTCAAGAATAGACTAACCTTTAGAAGTAGTCAGTATAATCACTTTGGAGATATCACTTTAGTAACACAAAACCCAAGAGTTAGAATTACTGAGAGGTGAAAATTCAGTGAGTAAAAACTTCAGGCTTACATTTGGCAACAACTTAACAGTACCGTCTGGAAATGGAAAATAAACTGATCAGCCACAACATTAAAACCACTGACAGGTAAAGTGAACGACACTGATAGTATCTTTATAATCACACCTGTCAAAGGGGGCAGCAAGTGAACAGTCAGTTCTTGAATTTCATGTGTTGGGAACAGGAAAAAAAAGATCTGAGTGACTTTGACAAGGGCCAAACGTTGATGGCTAGACAACCGGATCTGTGCATCTCCAAATCGGTAAGTCTTGTTGGGTGTTCCCAGAATGCTGTTGTTAGTATCTACAAATAGTGGTGCAAAAAAGGAAAACCAGTGAACCAGCATCAGGGCCATGGGTGCCCAACGCTCATTGATGCACTTGGGGAGTGAACGTTAGCCCTTCTGGTCTGATCACACAGAAGAGCTACTGTAGGTCTGTCACGGGAGTCGTACCCCAACACGCAGGAAAGACGAAACCACAAAAGGTGGATCCGAAAGACGTATTACAGAGCCTTAGAATGGCCGGACTTAACATAAAAAAACAACAGCAACATGAACTATCTTTGCAAAGACTGTTAAATACCCTGACCTAAGATGGTGAGGACAGCATCACGTCCTGAGGAAACCGGGCAGACCAGAGAAACGCATTGACGTCATCAAGGGGGCGGAGACTACGGATACCGGAAGCACAATGCTTTTACTACTCGGGCTGCACTGAAGCCGGACCATTACACTCTGGACACAACAGCCTTGCAGAGCCAGTGTCTCCAACTCCTCCACATTTTACAAAGCTGGGCAGTGAGTAACGGCATATGCCGAGCCTACTCATCACTTTCTCTTGTAAGTTTTTTAATACATTTGTTTATACTTTGGCAATATCAGAGTTCCATCACTGTATGACAGATACCTGATCTCCTTACTTCAACAATTGGGGGAATTTTATGGGAATCTCTATCTACAGTAGTGATGGTGTTGAAAGCATTTTTTTTTTTAAACTATCTGCACAATTACGTGTTTTTATGTATTCCCTTTATATGTGCTGTGAGCAGTGTTAACTGGGAGCCATCTACTGAACATTGAGTATTACTGCAACACCTTTATGATTAACATTTGGTTTTGGGTTTATCACCTAAACGTCTATTTCATACTGATCCACTCTTTTCTATATTTCTTCCTATAAACATACAACAAGAAACAGGGTCAGGAATAAATCAAGGACAGGAATAGCAGGAATACTCGATACAAATACGGGTCAGGATACCAGAATTCACCAGTCAAATACAAAGCCGAGGTCAGAATACCAAAAATCACAAGTCAAGTACGAAGCCATGGCCAAACACAGGAAATCACAAGGGAATCTCTTGGAGCACTAATCGAGGATCTAACAGAAACCACGATAGGGCAATGAATGGGTCTATTACAAGCCTTAAATAGGCGTACCTATGTTCTGATCACTGCGATCAAAAACAGATTAGGATCGCAATGATGACGCGGTCGCTTTTTAGACGTCCTGTCACACGGCCGCATAGTTCAATCAGACCACGCAGCAGGATGGGGTCTGCTAGGATCGAGGGAGGTGAGTCTCCCTCAGTGTGCCGCATGGTTGCGTGGAGGAGGGGTCTGCACGGCTCGGTGGAAGTAAGTAATGCAACAAGCTCAAATTGCTGAAAAACTTTGGCTATGGTAGAAAGGTGACAGAACACACAGTGCATCACATTTTGCTGAATATGGGGCTGCGTAGCTGAAGACCTGTCAGTGTGCCCATGATGATACTTCACCACCGAAAGTGCCTTCATTGTGGATATGAACATCAGAACTAGACCATAGAGCAATGGAAGAAAGCTGGGTTTGTTCAATCACATTCTTTTAGATCAGATTAATGGCCTGGTGCGTGTGCATCATTTACCTGGGGAAGAGATGGCAGCAGGATGCACTATTGGAATAAAGCAGGCTGGTGGAGTTACTATTATGTTCTGGGCGATGTTTTGCTGGGAATGCTTGGGTCCTGGCATTCATGTGGAGGCTACTTTGACATGTAGCAACACCTACCTATAGATTGTTGCAGACTTCATGGCGATGGTGTTCCCTTATTGCAGTGGCCTCTTTCAACAGGATAGTGCCTTGATTTATAAATCTCCCAGATCTCTATCTGATTGAGCATTTGTGGGATGTCCTGGAAAAAGAAATCCAATCCATGGAGGCCCCACCTCGCAACTTGCTGAAATTAAAGGAAAGGATCTGCTGCTAATGTCTTGGTGCCAGATACCACAAGACGTGTTCAGAGGTCTTGTGGAGTCCATACCTCAAAGCATCAGAAATGTTTTGGCAGCACAAGGGGGACATAAATGATATTAGGCAGGTAGTTTTAATGTTGTGACTGATCAATTTATTGCATTTTGTTCTCGGTTAGTTATTAATAAAGATATATTAGCTATTAACTTCAGAGGCCTAGAGAGGTCATGTATTTTTTATATTTTTTTCTGACTTGTTATCTCGAGAAAATATTTTTTTCTGACTTATCTCGATAAAACAAGTTGTTTTCTTGAGACAAGTCAGAATAATATTAAAAACACATGGCCTATTTGTCCTTCCATAATTAACAACTTTGGTTCTATAAAATATAAAATGAAATTATATTTTTAAATGAACAGTTAAATTTTACCATGAAACATATTACGTTTATAACTGGATACTTTAGATTCAAATCAGTGTAATATTGGATTAAATTAAATTATAAACCTCTGCAGGTTAACATTGGCACTCTAAATACTTGGGAATTATGTGTTCCATGATGGAGACCCAAAATTGCCAAAGAGAAAAACAAACCTGGTAATTTTATAGGCCTGTTTATACATTACAGGTAGTCCTCATTTTACGACTTATGTGTTTAACGACGGCTCGTACTTACGGCCAGCTCTCTATCGCGGAGATTAGGGGGATTCCCCATGTTAGAGAGCCGGTCTATGTTCCGGGAATTTTCCCCAAACATAGATTAGAGGGATTCCCTGCTCTGGTGCGAATGTCTACGTTCGGGTAAATTTCCCCGAACATAGAAAAACGCACCAGAGCAGCTAATCCATCTAATCTATGTTCGGGGAACGTTTCCCGAATATAGATTTGAGGGATTCTCTGCTCTGCTGCGCTTGTCTATGTTCGGGGATATTTCCTCGAACATAGACCTGCACTGGTGCGCATACTCTGTAGCGCATCCTCACTTACCGACCAATTCGTTTGACGATCAAGTCATAAGAACAGAACCCAGTCGGTAAGTGAGAAGTGCCTTTAGTTTGGAAAACTGATTTTTTTTAAATTCGATGTAATAATTGTTTAAAAAACAACCCAACCATAAATAAAGCCATTGTTTATATATTTAATATCTTACACATTTACTAATATGATAATTGAAGTATTGTTGTTCTGGTTTTGTTTTTATAATTAAAAAAGAATACTGGATATTAAGACTCTCTGATAAGTATTTAGTGATTCATTTTAGACACTTTCACTTACCCTTTGAATAATGTCTTTGTTCAAAAGGTTTTACAGAAATGGAAGCCTGCAATATGTTTTATTTTCAAAACAGATCTGGAAACTGCATTTCTTAGTAAGATGTGCCTTCTCTTGTGTGATGTAAATGCATTGTCTGGAAAATGCTAGATTGTGATTGTCACACTCCATTTTGCAGTCTACGATTAACCCAGTGGGCAGAACAGTGGGATTTTGTTCTAACGAGTGTTTTGATGCAACAGCAGCAGTTTTGTGTAATCTCATTGGTATTTGTAGTAAACATGGACAATAGAAGCATGAACAGAAGGAGAAAAAACACAAACAATTGTATGCACCCACATCAGTCATAAAAAAACAAATATCCCAGAGAAAAACATTCTCCAACTCCATTATAGTCAAAGCTCAGCTATTTTCAACTACATTTGCCTTTCAGATGTAGGCCTTTTTTTAATATTGTTGGTTAAGCTTTCAAAAAGATTTAATATTTCTGAATACAATTTTTACATTATTGAATAATATGAAAATATTTTAATTTATATTTAATTTTTTTTATTTATTGATATATTTTTTAATTATTATATATTTTTTGATATTTTAATATGTTGAAAAAAAATGCTTTAAAAGTTTATCTAAAAATATTAAATCGTTTGGAAGCATGATAATTTATTTTAGCAAGAACAACAATGACAGAGAAACAAGTTTTTTGGCACAATGCATGCATTCAGAGCACTTTATGAGATTGCAGTGAGTAAAATTATTATTGTGTCCTTCAGTGTCTTGTTTCTAATTACAGTTTGCGTCTTTGCTGTGTCTATGTGTCTTAGCTGTTGATGAGAACTTATTAAAGTATTTTTTTGTTTATTTTGATGTCACAAAATAACCTTTAAATTAAAACTTTATAAACAATAAATGATTGCCTGATATTTATAAAACACAATTAAAGGTATCTAAATATTTCACAGGTGAGATATTTTTTCCACACCTCATGATATGGTAAGAAAAAAAAATGTAACAAAAAAATTGACCCCTTCTATAGAAAAAATGCATATCCATTAGCTAACTTTGGTTTGCAGGGCAATACAAATTAACATTTTGAAGAGCGAGCCTCATTTACAATTTTTTTCCCTTTTCCCTTTCTTACAAAGTTAGTTCCCACTCTGCAGAGAAAACTTTTCTCTGCTATAACTTATTTATGCTCTTGCTTCCCATCCATATTACAGTAAACTTTTTTGATCAAACTTTCTGACTGAATTATAGAGTTTTTTTATTGGCTCTGCTAAGTTAAAATGTTTCATGTAACTGTACCTACTGTGTGTGTGTGTGTGTGTGTGTGTGCGCGTGCGCGCTCATTATAGCGATATATAGACATTATACAGAAATAATACAAACAAAGGAGAAAACATTGGTTCATTGAAGCAATATCACACATACAGATATACAGTTTACTGTTTTTTTTTTTTAATAATTCTTTTTTTTTCATGTGCATGGTGTAAGCATGGGAGATGTTGCACTCTTTAGCACCATTATCATGATCTTTTTGTTTTTAGGATTACGTTTCTGCGATGGCAGCGTGGAGGCTGCGACTTATGTGAGTAGCCACTCACTGCATGGTTGATGGCCTGTCTCTCCCTGAGTGCACGTTTGGGCCAGAAGTTGGCAAATATGTGGTACAGGTTGGACATGATATCAAGTTTCTCACAATAGCATTCCGGGGAACACGTGTCTGCAGTCTGCTTATCTGTTCCCTGTTGCCGTACCCAACACCGCCGGGTTGCCTCCCGGTCCAGAGGGAGGCTAGGAGATCAAACCCCCCCACCCCCAGGCCTCTGTGAACAACCGGGCTCCCAGTTATGTTAAGGCTTGAGCAAGGTATTGGAGTGTTCCCTGGGGCACCCCCAAATGTGGTAATGCCCACAGGTGTTGATTCAGGCTTGGTATCTGCATATTTCCCAAGAAATCATCAGATTTTTCGGGAGCCTCTGCGACATGCATCTGGTCAGCTTGCAGGTTAAACTCTGCCTCCACTATTTACATATTTAAACTTTAATTGGCAATTACATTATCAGGAAGCTAAATATGCCTTTGGGTTCCCTTAAAATATCCATTGAAAGGATAGTTTAATGTATTTTTGTCATACCTTATATGTTTGACAAAACAAAGTTGTCTTACGGCACCTATATAAATATTTTAGACACTGTCTGAAATATTACAAGATAAGAAATACCCTATAAATAAATTCTTAAGAGGATACTTAGTGTTAATAAAAAAATATAAACTAAATCGACCTAGATCTCAGCTTAATTACTCACCGTTTCTCCAGTGTTGAGTCTCCCTTGATGCTGAAGCGATGTTCTCCTTGGCTGATGTCTGCCTCCAGGATGAAGGTAAATTCCAATACTCCTCTTAGACCATAGAGGACCATATATGCATGAGTGGCATTCGCTGCAATGTGCCCATGATTCTGGCATAGAGAATTATTGAATATAGTAATTTTGTATGGCAGACCACAACGGCACTGTGGTAAACAGATACCATTGACCAGCGCAAAAACAAATATGTGAAAACACCAATCACAACCACTGAACACCAATAATGTGTTTGCCCAGCCAAAACACCAAAATCAAAACGGATACTAGATACAAAATGTGCATCGTCTTGTAAAACAATAGATATAAAAGAAACAAAATAAGACATAGTGTAACTGTGTTTATAAATACTTAAAATGGAATTAATCTATATAATGCACTCACAAAACTTGAATCAGCCCTGGTAACCCACGGCAATACAATAACCTGCCTGGAGCCATACACTAGGTCAGTACCCAGCCAAGGGTGCAGACCAGAGGTTCTCTGGCTTCCATCTTTCCTGCTACAGTGGGTGCAATGGGCCGGTGAAGGAGATCTTGGATCTATTTACTAGTCCATTAAGGTGTGACCTGGTCTACCCAATCTAAGTAGTCAAACCATTTTCTAACCTCAACATATGAGGAAAGGGATTTAGGGGTGATTATTTCTGATGTCTTAAAGGTAGGCAGACAATGTAATAGAGCAGCAGGAAATGCTAGCAGAATGCTTGGTTGTATAGGGAGAGGTATTAGCAGTAGAAAGAGGGAAGTGCTCATGCCATTGTACAGAACACTGGTGAGACCTCACTTGGAGTATTGTACACAGTACTGGAGACCGTATCTTCAGAAGGATATTGATACCTTAGAGAGGGTTCAGAGAAGGGCTACTAAACTGGTTCATGGATTGCGGGATAAAACTTACCAGGAAAGGTTAAAGGATCTTAACATGTATAGCTTGGAGGAAAGACGAGACAGGGGGGATATGATAGAAACATTTAAATATATAAAGGGAATCAACACAGTAAAGGAGGAGACTATATTTAAAAGAAGAAAAACTACCACAACAAGAGGACATAGTCTTAAATTAGATGGACAAAGGTTTAAAAATAATATCAGGAAGTATTACTTTACTGAGAGGGTAGTGGATGCATGGAATAGCCTTCCAGCTGAAGTGGTAGAGGTTAACACAGTAAAGGAGTTTAAGCATGCGTGGGATAGGCATAAGGCTATCCTAACTATAAGATAAGGCTAGGGACTAATGAAAGTATTTCGAAAATTGGGCAGACTAGATGGGCCGAATGGTTCTTATCTGCCGTCACATTCTATGTTTCTATGTTTCTATTTAACCATTTTAGAAGGTTTTAACTTCTTATCTGGGGTCCACTGGACTTAGCTCCTTGACTCCTCTCTACATTCAGGAGAGCAGGAAGCTCCTGCTTAAAAACTTCCACTAGCTCTCTGTCAGCTAATTGCTTTAAGCCTGTTAGATAAGCCCTGCACTGCTGAGCATAGTTCAGACAGAGACCGTCCAGCTCACTGAAGGTTGTAGTGGAGGCAGCAGCTGGCTGACATTTGTTAAGAAGTCCAAACATTCTAAAATTGTTTAAATACTAATTGTTTAAATTGTGGTAAAGGGGTGCTAGGACACTCCTGGTATTATACCCCCTGCAGGGCAATAGTTGTTATGGTGCCTTGAGTATTCCTTTAAATTGCTTATGATGCAGAGGTAGGAGATTTAGATTTGTGTAAGAGTTTCAAGTGCTGGCCACTATATTTTGACTTTTTTGGCAACAAGGTGTGTGTGACAAACTGCCTTTTGTCACTGGATTTTTATGTGACAAACTGCCCTTTGCCCCTAGCTGTTGGAGGAGCCTGATTGCCAGCCTCCCGCCTCATGACTATGGCCCTGGGTTGTATGACCCTTTAAAGACATTATTTGGGCATATGGGATTGTAACACACTTTTTCTGCCCCTTTGATTCCATGGGAGAATGTGCCTCTTCCCCTCCCCCCTTTTTCCTGCCCCATAGTTCTCCAGCATGGCGTTGTCCCAGGGACACTGCCAGACCAGTTTAAACAGGCTACTTTGTCCCTCCTCAATCTCTCATCAGCCCTTGCAAAACTTTACCCCATGGCAAATTTACTCTGTTCGTGGGATCTGAGCGCTGTTCACCTATATTGGGTGCTCAGATCTGAGCTATCTGGGGATAGGTTAAATGTGGGGGTTCTGTGTAATATAATAGGAATTATGTATTTTTATGCATTTTTACTGTTAGTGTAAAATTGAGATACTTTCTGTACCTGGAGATAATTGAGTTTACTGCAGTGCCTTAAGCCAATTATCTCCAGGATAGAGGGGAGGGATTTTACTGTGTATGTGGGAGTGTTATTTTGTTAATTAGTGTTCCCATTGGTTTGTGTCCCTTTTGTCACAGTTTACTACCAGGTCCAGGGGGTGTGCCTCTGGCCTGAAAACTTGTATAAAAGAAAGTCCTTTTGTGTGCATTAAACAGACCTGCTTACCCCTTCGTGAAGTTTTGGCTCATGTTTGGGGGATGGATACACTCTGGGGATTGCTATATCACAATACTCCCCTGAGTTTAAGCTCTTGTAAGAGCTTGTTCCTGGTTCCTGCTCTCTGGATTCTAGGAGAGGTTCACCCCCACTGGAAGCTGAACCCTGGTCTTGGGTACAGAGTGGGTGGAAGACGGAGAGACCCCAACCAAGCTGCGGCGGTTCATGGGAGTCTACAGTGGTTATGGTGTCTGGTGGAGTGCTTGGAGCCCTCGGTGAGCACTAGGAGCATCCGTCAGCGGAAGGTACCCGGTCGGGGTGCCAGGCATTCCATTACAGTGTGCTTTGAAAGAAGTGCTCCATTGTGAAATGACAAATTATTATAATAAATGCAAAATCTAATTAACAGTGTGGAAGCGGCAAAGACATTTTAACTATTATGGCTATTTTACAAAGATCCTAAAAAAAATTAAAACGTAAATACATGTCATAAAAATGCACTTGACATCTGTTTTTCTTAATTCAGAAATCAGAAAAACATATTGTAGATTTGGAAAAGTACTCAAATGATGTCAGAGCAATTGGGTTCTTTCCCAGTTAAGGCAAACACTTTTGTGACTATTATTGCTTCCTTAGTTGTCTAGAAAAAGTGGAACATGAAATCTGAATGAGAAAACTGCTTCTAATCACAGAATTAAAGAGTCTTTCAGCATCTTGAAAATCCGTCTCTTGAAAAGTACAAGGCACAATGAAGCATGGACAATTTGGACAGAGAGTTCTCTAAAGTTGGTGTTTCCATTATGCGTCTGAGCCTTACAAAACAGGTTTCCAACAGGGAAATGGGTAAATCATCAAGACTGCATTATCTCTAAAAAAAACAGGGTATCTCATTTTATTCAATTTATGTAAGGAGAAATTAAAGGTATAGTACACATTTCATGCTGATCTCAGAAAACTTTAAGGAGCACTATAGTGCCAGGAAAACAAATTTGTTTTCCTGGCACTATGCGGTTATTAGGAACCCCTTCCCTCAGGGCCCCCCTCCCTTACCTTAATCCAGTGCTGGGCTCCGTTGGTGCTGGTGACCTCTCCTCCCCCTGCCGACGTCAACTCCGAATGCGCGGCCAGAGTAGCACGCACCTTCAAACCTTTCAAACCTTTCCTGTGGACGTCCAGCGTGTCCTCAATGAGGAAACGCCTCTAGTGGCTGTCACGGAGACAGCCACTAGAGGCTGGATTAACCCTTAATGTAAACATAGCAGTTTTCTACAGCTGCAGGGATCTCATATGTCCTACCTGGAATCTGGTGAATCCCATCTCCCAACTTGTATCACAACTTAGACTGCTACTGCATTCACTTCCCACATTCTTTCTAGCTCTTCTTTCAGTCATTGATATTTGTCCATCTTATCATATTCTTTCTTCTTCCTGATGTAATAGTCACTGGGTATTGCTATATCCACCACCACAGCAGTCTTCTGCTTATCTACCACCACAGGTTGATTGGCCAGTACTTGCTTGTCTGTCTGGATCTGAAAGTCCCGTAGGATCTTAGCCCTGTCATTCTCAACTATCCTTTGTGATATCTCCTATCTGGACCTAGGCAGGTCCAGCCCATATTCTGTGCAGATATTTTGGTACACAATGCAAGCAACTTGGTTGGGACTCTCAGTATAGGCTGTCCCTGCTAACATCTTACACTCGGCTATCAGGGTTGTATTTACCACAAGGCAAACAAGGCATTTGCATAGGGTGGCCCTTTCAGGGGGGAGGCAAAAAACACCATCCCAAGCGCCCAGGCAAATGCCTTGTTTGCCTTGTCCTGGGGGGCCCAAAAGCTGACCGGCTGGCCATGTTAGAGCCCCCCGTGGAGTTAAACTGCTAATATTCTGCTCAGCGGTGAGCCACCACTGTCCTTAGCTCTTCTTGCTCCCTCGCATACGGTTCTGTGATGCTGGGAGCTAGAATATGATATCCCTCTGGCCCCGGCATCACCAAGCGGTGTGCAATGGAGCTGAGCAAGAAAAGGTCAGTTCGCTCGCCGTCTCAATTGAGCGCCTGCACAGTCAGCCGAGCCAGCAACCGAGCAGAGCCAGTCCAGCCAGGAAAGCCTGCGCCTGCACAGTCAGCCGAGCCAGCAACTTAGCAGAGCCAGTCCAGCAATGAGCCTGCCCAGCAAGCCCAGCAGCAGTCAGGGACAGGACCCACTCCAGCTCTCCCAAAGGTAGGGAGGCTGGGTAAGTATGTGTGTGTCTGTGAATGTGCTTGTGTCTGTCAGTGTGTATGTGTCAGTGTGTTTGTCAGTGAGTGTGTGTGTATGATTGTGAGTCAGTGTGTGACACTGTCAGTGTGTGTCTGTGAGTGAGTGAGTGAATGTGTGTGTGTTTGTCAGAGTATGTCATATCAGTGAGGATGTGTGTGTCAGTGTGTGTCTGTCAGTGTGTATGTATCTGAGAGTGTGTGTTTGTCAGTGAGTGGGTGTGTCACTGTGTCTGTCAGTGAAAGTGTGTATTTGTTGAACAGTGTTAACTGTGTTCTCCTCACCTCCCCTTCCCTGTAACGTGGCTTAGCTCCTCTCCTGTCCGCGGTACAGGAACATCAGTTTCCAGTGTGCACTTCCTATCAGTCCGGCCGGGTACAGGAAACAGAAACTCTTATACTGTGGACCAGAGAAGAGCTCGGCCACACTACAGGGAAGAGGAGGTGAGGAGAACACACAGGGAGGGGGGAAACAAACAAGGGCCTGCTACCTCTGTGGGTGGTCCAATGACTGTTGGACCACCGCTTTTCTTTTCTCCTGCACGCCGGCCGCCTCTGTGTTGTCCATGCACAGAATGCACAGAACACTAATGATCCAGTTGCGATCAAATGGTCCCTGGCTGTAGATATGTGCATCAAATATCAAAATTAACATGGCATATGTTGTGACTCACATTTCATTACAAGTTGTATGTTTTATGAAGCTCTCAAGGTGCTTTGGAAACATTTATTCATACAATCCTGTATGTAGCAATACTGTAGATATATTTATTGATTTGCTTAAAGGAACATTCATAGAGAAGCCTTTGAGTGGAGTATTTAATGGGCTCAAAGCACATGCGAGTGCTCTTAGCACACAGAAGCGGGCAGGTTCTTGCCCAGTACGGCACTGATACCTCAATTAATGTAATTTTATTGGTATCTATTTTTATTTTTGAAATTTACCAGTAGCTGCTGCATTTCCCATACTCGAGTCAATAAGTTTTCCAATTTTTTTGTGGTAAAATTAGGTGCCTCGGCTTATATTCGGGTCGGGTTATACTTGAGTATATACGGCAATTTCCAATCAGATGTTAACTTACTTTAAAAGTTTTTATTTACTACTCTGTAAATTGAGCTTTAATTACATACAGGAGGCTCCTGTAGAGTGTAGCAAGCTATCAACAGACCAGCAGATAAGAAATTCAAAAATAAACAATAGAGAAGTGTAAACATAAGATGACTCTTTACAGGAATTGCAGAGAGGTGTGCCTAGGGTGCATAAACAAAGTGATTTAACGCCTAAATGGCACATAATTGAGCAGTGAGACTGCAGGGGCATGTTCTATACACCAAAACTGCTTCATTAAGCTAAAGTTGCTTTGGTGACTATAGTGTCCCTTTAAACTTGTGCACAGCAGAAAAATTTGGTTCAGACAGAAATAAATGTCAGTTCTTCTGAATTAAATTTCTGCCATTAAACGTTTTGGTTCAGAAAAATGTGTCAAATGTTTTTGATTCATTTTTTTTTTTTTTATTTGGACAAATCAAATTGCGTGATCTCCAGCTTAATCTTTAAAGGGACACTGTAGGCCCCAAAACAACTTTAGCTTAATGAAGCAGTTCAGTTCTGTTATATAATCATGCCCCATGCAGTCTCACTGTTAAATTCACTGCCATCAGGGCCGGCCTTAGGCAATTAGGCGCCCTGTGCAAAAAGTCTTCACGGCGCCCCCCCCACCTCCCACCAAGTTGCCTGAATACAGTAACACACACAGGCACCGGGGACGTGTGTATCACGAGGCAAACAAGGCATCTGCCTTGGGCGCCACTTTGCAGGGGGCGGCAAAAAAAAGCATCCCTCCAAACCCCCAGGCAGATCCCTTGCTTGCCTCGCATCCTGGGGGCTCAAGAGCTGACCGGCTGGCCACTTTTGAGCCCCCCCAAGGCTGGCAGCGGGCAGCGAAGGAGCATACTCACCTGAGCTCTTCCTGCTCAGCTTCCTCTGCGCCGCTTACTCACCTGAAGCTTCCTCTGCGCCGCTTAATGAAGCCCAGAATATGACGTCAGTCCGGCTCCCGGCATCACTAAGCGCTGCTTACTCAGCCTGTGCGCCCCCTGCCTGCCTGCCCAGCAGCCACACTGGACTGCTGGTAAGAAATCCACTCCAGCTTTCCCAGGGAGGCTGGGTGGATTTAAAATAAATGTAAAAAATATTAGTTTGTGAGTGTTAGTGGAAATGTCTGTGTGTGTGTCTGTGAGTGTTTATTTTGAAGTGAATGTGTGTGTGTGTGTGTGTGTCTGTAAGTGTGTAATTGTGTGTGTCTGTAAGTGAATGTGTGTGTGTCTGTAAGTGAATGTGTGTGTGTCTGTGAGTGAATGTGTGTGTTGGTCAGTGAGTGTATATGTGTCAGTCAGTGAGTGTGTATGTGTCAGTCAGTGAGTGTGTATGTGTCGTCAGTGAGTGTGTGTCGGTCAGTGAGTGTGTAGGTCAGTGAGTGTGTAGGTCAGTGAGTGTGTGTCGGTCAGTGAGTGTGTGTCGGTCAGTGAGTGTGTGTCAGTCAGTGTGTATGTGTCGGTCAGTGGAGTCGTGCATCTTTCAGTGAGTGCTTGCGTCTGTCAGTGAGAGTGTGCATCTGTCAGTGTGTGTCCAAGTAATAGTGTATGTGTGTATGTCATTGTTTGTCAGTGTATATGAGAGTGTGTGTCTGTCAGTGAGTGTGCGTCTGTCAGTGAGTGAGCGTCTGTCAGTCAAAGTGCGGCCTTGACAGGAAGGGGTGGGGGAAATTTAAACTCGGTTACAGGCATGTACACACACACTCAGTTAAAGGCAGTCACACATACAGGCACAGGCACAAACAATGGCACAGCTACAGCGACACACACAGACAGACAGTCACATAGGCAGTCACACACACAGACAGATACACAGTAACACACACATAGACAGTTATACACACACAGGCAGGCAGTCACACAGATAGAAAGTCACACACACAGGCAGGCAGTCACACACAGACAGATAGTTACAGACAGACACACACAGGCAGGCAGGCAGTCACATACAGGCAGTCACACACACAGGCAGTCACACACACAGACAGACAGTCACACACACAGACAGTCACACAGACAGACAGTCTCACACACACAGGGCAGTCACACAGACAGACAGTCACACAGACAGACAGTCACACACACAGGCAGTCACATACATGGGCAGTCACACAGACAGACAGTCACACACACAGACAGTCACACACAGGCAGGCAGTCACACACAGAGACAGTCACACACACACACACACACACACACAAGGACAGGCAGTCACACAGACAGTCACACACACACACAGACAGTCACACGCACACAGGCAGGCAGTCACACAGACAGACAGTCACACACACACACAGACAGACAGTCACACAAACAGGCAAACAGTCACACACACACACTTACCTCTTTCCAGTGGATGCAGTTGGCTGATGGGGAAGCATCTTTCCCTCTTCCTGTACAGCAGGGGCTTCGGGAGGTATTAGCCCCGTCTCCGCCTCTCGATAAGCCCCGCCTCCGCCGCTCGGTAAACCCCGCCCCCTCTGCCGCGATTTTTTTTTTTTTTTTTTAAATAGACCCGGGTGGAGAATAATTAATCCTCCAGCCAGGTACCTCTTTTAGCTCCCCTGCACTCCGGCCATGAGTGAGCTGTGTCGGCCACAGGGCGCCCCCTGTTCCATGGCGCCCTGTGCGGTCGCACAGCTCGCACACCCCTAAGGCCGGCCCTGACTGCCATTTAGTAGTTATAAAAACCTAATTTATACAGCCCTTGTCACACCTCTCTTGCACAGCCTTCCTAAACACTTTCTGTAAAGTTATATCCATTATGAACATTCTGTTCATTTTACATTTCCTTATCTCCTGCTCTGTTAATAGCTTGCTAGATTTTGCGGGTGCCTCATGTGTGTGATTAAAGTTATATTTACAAAGTAGGAAAAAAAAAAAAACTTCTACAGTAAATATCATCTGATTGAAAATTAAACCATTTTTTGTTGCAGGTTGTGTCAGTCACAGCCAGGAAAGGTGTGGTTAAGGCTGCATCAACAGAAACAAAAGTGATTTAACTCCTAAATGGCATTGAATTGAGCAGTGAGACCGCAGAGGCACCAAAAGTGCTTCATTAAGCTAAAGTTGTGTTGGTGCCTATAGTTTCCCTTTAAGTTCTTTTATTAGATAACTCCCTATATTAGAATTTTGTATTGTATTGCAATGGTCCTAGCAGCACTTTAATAATAAATTCATTTATGCAATACAGCAAATGCAATGCTTACAATGTTCTTTTAATATTTTATTTTCAGCAAATTATATTTTTAGTGCTCATTTTATTTCCACGTCCCATTATTTTGTTGCAGTCATATTAAATATTGGGACTTTTTCACAAACTATTCATTGTCATGGTTCTATTTTCCAATTGCAGCTGGTAGTACATGCTTCCCACTGCCTCTATCTACACTGTTATTGTCTGCAAAAACGGCCTATTTTGGAGATTTGCTTCCCCCAGACGTCGGTTCACCTTTCTGAAAGTAATTCAGGTTTTTGTCTGCTAAAGTAGAAATTGGAACATGAATTGGACAATTGTGTGCAACAAATACGAAGCAGGAATTCTAAAGAATTGCCAAAAAATAATCAGCACAATAGATCAAGCTCTAAAATACTGAATAGAACATAATCTGAGCTTTGACTTATGTCCAACACAAACATATAGAAATAGGGACTTTATAAAAAGAGAGACTCTTCGTTTCCCTTGTATTAGTAATTTTCACTGCCTTTTGAATAAAATGATTAACCTTGACGCCCAGATCCTTATAAAGTAGACATTCCAATGATTCTTAGATTCATGATGTTGGCTGAGAATTTATTAAAGGGTTACTTAAACCACCATAACCACTTCAGTGATTTCAGCTATCATGGTGGCAGGGGTATGTACGTGCAGTGTCTCTGCTTGAAATTGGTAAGTTATTGGCACTTGTGTGCTTGGGGCTAGTCGCACCCCCACAGTGCAAGTCCCCAGTGATGTCGGTGGGGGAGTGGAAGTCAGCACCAGGAGTGGTACACTTCTTTTTTGCAGCTTTTAATACAAACCCAGGGGTAGAGGGGGGGGGGGCCTTCCATAGTGCCCAATACGGCGTATTACACAGGAACGATCCTCCGCCTCAAAAGGGTTGGAGTAACCCTTTCAAAATTTATTTTACAGGGCAAGGCAAGGCACGTAATGCAGACAGACGTGTGTACCTGAAGCTCTCTTGAGTCATGAAGTTCCAAGCGTGCTCCCCAGCTACAACTGCCTGGATAATTGAGTGCCCAGCACTTACCCGGAATAGAAAATCTCATATAAAGAAGGTTAAAAAATAGAAAAAATGGAAAAAAGTGGGATGGGGAATTGAGGAGGGAGAGGAGCTGACGCACAGATTTCTCAGTGAAATGCTGCACATACAGACTCCAAGCAAACTGAATAATTCAAATAACTGAAGTGGTCACAGTGTTTGTAGTCACCCTTTAAACCAGACTAGCAAAGATATAAGCCTGAGGTATGATGGTGTGGCAAAACTAGCCACTTAAGACTATCCATATATTGAATGTGTTTATATCCCTGTTTCAGCTACGAAAACCAAGTGTATTACTGTATGTGTCTTTCAGACGAATGTGTCACGATTCCGGAACCTAACACGCTAACAGGTCACAGAGAGGAAGGGTGCTATACCGGTCCTTAGAGTGGCCGGGCTAAGCACACTAAGAATGGTCAGGAGACAAGCCAAGTAAAGGGAGCCAGAAAACGGGAGAACGAGAAACAAGCCGAGGTCAAAGGAGTGGAGAAGACAGGATAATCGGAATAACGAGCCAAATAATCGGAAACCAGAGAGCAACACGAGAGAACAGCACTACAGGTATCACAAGACCACAACAGGGCACTGAGGGACAGGAAAGGTAAGTATAAATACCCTTGGTTTAATTCTGATTGGATAACTTCCAATCAGAATTAACAATCACACGTGGGGGATATCTATGCCTCCCACTGTGATTATGGTACTGTTTCTTTAACGCCGGGTCACTCACGTGACCCCGGCGTTTGCATAAATCAGCAACCTCCCAGCGTGCAGCGTTATACATGCTGCCGTTGGGAGGCGTGAAGGACGCAAGCGGCGAGCGGCAGAGAGGAGACGCCGCTCGCCGACAGGTAAGAAGAGGGGAGACCGCGGGCGGCGATGGACTGAGGGTGAGTGCTGCAAGTGGCGTGCAGCCTCCCCTCCTAGCCGCCCATGGACCCCTGACAGAATGAGGGCGTTCGTATGCTTGCAGTATGAAAAACCCAGCATTCCTAATGTAGTTTCACGAACAGTGAGTTTCAACACTGTTCGTGAAACGAATAAACTACCGAATGGTCGACGACACACAAGAGGTCGTGTGGCGCCCATTAACCGATTGCAACATTGTTGCAATCGGTAGTTAAAGGCTTCCCTAGGTGGCCGTCATTCGGCTACCGACCACTCGGAGGTCGGCCATCTTGGATCCTTTGTTAGCCCAGTGGTGTTTTGCCGTTGAGCGCCTGGAACTAAAATGGGCTACTCGACGGCACAAACACCGCTGGACTTCCAGGCCGTTCGGGAGCCCCAGGCGTTCGGTAGTTTGTTCCCCTAATATCAATCGCTATTTTAACAGTGTGTTGGAAATAATGTGTATTTCGTGCGGCGTTCGGTTAGTTAGACTGGGAGCTGAGCGGTATTCTCACGAACGGTGAGCTCAACCTCCAGCTACCTACCAAACGTCCATTCGTTTAAATACAGTGAATATCAAGAAAGTTATGCATTTTAATGTAAAATGTAAATTCTGCTGCACGGAGGGATAATCCACTTAACGGTATATTCCAGTGGGAGTATCCCTCTCGTACAGCAGTGCATGATGGGAGAAATGTATGTGTTGGTCAGTTCCCCATGTAGTCCCCTACTGTACCACCCCTGAAATGTCAGTAGGGAAACCCCTTACATGGGGAATCCCATAAAGTGACCTGTGATTCAAAGCTCAGTTGACTCCCAGCCTATGTGTCGTCTAGTTCTTGGGAAGGAAGGATTCTTATAACGCTACCGGGATTATTGTATGCTGTATTTATTTCCTTGGATTATTTTATGCTGTTCCTGCTACCCAGCGGAGATACTGTGGATTATACTACCTCTCCGCTACAGATGGAATAAAAATGAGAAAACTTGCCCTGGAAGTTTCTCCTTTCAGTGTCACAGTTTATGCCATGGGTCGTCAACCTGTTCCCTACCGCCCACTAGTGGGCATTTCAGGATTCCAGGTGGGTGGTAGGGATTTCCTCGTTTTGAGAGACTGTGCGGGCAGGTGGATGCAAGCCGGCGGTACCCCTGCGACCGGGTGTCACCATTTGCGGCCCCGGCCTGCGCGGTAAACCGCCGGGGCCGCCGTCCAAGGGGTCCATCGGGTGGCCCATGCTGTCAGGGCCACCTGATGGATGTTGATTGAAAGGGGGTCCGGTCAGCGCTGGGCGCTTTAACAGCGCGACCGGGCCCCCTGTGATTATATCACAGAGCTGGGAGGAAGTGACTGCACGTCACTCCTCCCAGGTAACACACAGACTGCGTGGGAGGAAGCAGAGGGAGTCAGAGTGGGAACTCTGACTCCCATGCACCTAAAAGTTAGGAAACAAGAGGGTGACTAAAATATTTTGTGTGTGTTTGTGTGTATGTGTCTTTGTATGTATGTCTTGTGTGTGTATGTCTTTGTATGTCTTGTGTGTGTCTGTCTGTATGTGTGTGTATGTGTCTTTGTATGTATGTCTTGTGTATGTGTGTGTCTGTCTGTATATATGTGTGTATGTATGTGTGTCTTGTCTTTGTATGTATGTGTTGTGTGTGTATGTCATTGTATGTATGTGTGTCTTATGTATGTGTCTTTGTATGTGTGTATGTGTCTATGTATGTCTTATGTGTGTGTCTTTGTATGTGTGTGTCTGTATGTGTGTGTGTGCATGTCTGTGTGTGTCTGTATGTATGTGTGCCTGTCTGTTTGTATGTATGTGTCTTGTGTGTGTGTCTGTTTGTGTGCATATGTGTGTGTCTGTATGTGTGCCTGTCTGTTTGTATGTATGTGTCTTGTGTGTCGTGTGTGTGTGTCTGTATGTGTGCCTGTCTGTGTGTCTGTATGTATGTATGTATGTATGTGTGCCTGTCTGTGTGTCTGTATGTGTCTTTGTATGTGTGTCTTGTGTGTGTGCGTCATGTGTGTGTCTGTATGTGTGTCTTGTGTGTGTGTGTCTGTCTGTATGTATGTGTGTCTGTCTTTTTGTATGTATGTATCTTTGTATGTGTGTCTTGTGTGTGTGTGTGTCTGTATGTGTGTATGTGTGTCTTGTGTGTGTGTCTGTATGTATGTAATTATGTATGTGTGCCTGTCTGTTATAGTGGGCTATAGTAAGTGGGCTACCTACTGCCTTCCTACTGGGCATTGCTATAAGTAAGGTTAAAAAATAGAAAACAGGGGGAAAAAAAGGTGGGGAGGGGAATTAAGGAGGGAGGGGAGGGGAGGGGAGCTGACGTACAGATGAGAAATCATATTATGCGCAAACAGAGAAGTGGTCTGAATATCATCGAAAGAGGAGACCTTTGTTTGTTCCTTACAAAAATCGAACCAGATATCAAATATTTAGTCTTGCAGCATCAACCTCAAGGATCTCATTAATCACTAGTAAAGGTAATTTCAATTTACTTTATTGTTTTCTCATTAAACTTTATAAAGTTAAAAACATTATAAACATGCATTAAGTAGAAATAAAAAGATAAATGTACGTACATTTTTTTTAAATTTTTTTTTAAACACCCTCCTTTCTAAAAAATATTCTGCACTTGCGTGAAAACTTGTGGGCGGTAAGGAAATGTTTCCATCAAGAAAGATGCATTAGTGGGCGGTAGGTAGAAAAAGGTTGACTACCACTGGTTTATGCTAAATGCATGAAAAATGGCAATATCAACAGGATTCTTTCTCTCTGATGGCTGATACCAATGAAGGAAGTTAGAAACAAGCATTAAAGGAACACTATAGTCACCTAAATTACTTTAGCTAAATAAAGCAGTTTTAGTGTATAGATCATTCCCCCGCAATTCCACTGCTCAAGTCACTGTCATTTAGGAGTTAAATCACTTTGTTTCTGTTTATGCAGCCCTAGCCACACCTCCCCTGGCTATGATTGACAGAGCCTGCATGAAAAAAAAACTGGTTTCACTTTCAAACAGATGTAATTTACCTTAACCCCTTAAGGACATATGACATGTGTGACATGTCATGATTCCCTTTTATTTCAGAAGTTTGGTCCTTAAGGGGTTAAATAATTGTATCTCAATCTCTAAATTGAACTTTAATCACATACAGGAGGCTCTTGCAGGGTCTAGCAAGCTATTAACATAGCAGGGGATAAGAAAATCTTAATTAAACAGAACTTGCAATAAAGAAAGCCTAAATAGGGCTCTCTTTACAGGAAGTGTTTATGGAAGGCTGTGCAAGTCACATGCAGGGAGGTGTGACTAGGGTTCATAAACAAAGGGATTTAACTCCTAAATGGCAGAGGATTGAGCAGTGAGGCTGCAGGGGCATGTTCTATACACCAAAACTGCTTCATTAAGCTAAAGTTGTTCAGGTGACTATAGTGTCCCTTTAACTTCACATTTACTGTATGGTGGTTTTGCTTTGGGTCTTCCACCCCATCAAATTATAACTTTGAAAAAAATCTATTTAAATGAAGGTATGACATGTAGCTGATTTATAATAAATACTAAAAATTTAAAAGAGCGGATATCTGAAATGACAACCTTTGCCCTAACCTGTAACCAAGGAAAACCCAACATACACACAATGAAAACCCAACGTGTTGTGTTTTGAACATGCAGTGGCAGAATGGCCAAGCCACTTATGGCAAGGAGGAATATGACTTTCTGGGCTACATCTATTAGGTTGCATCATCAGGACCTCCTAGATTGTCCTATCAGCCTTTGCGATGTGTGCACTGGAGTGAATGGTTAGAAAATGGTTGCTCCATGCTGAACGACCTCATAGCTATCTTGTAAGTGTCAATGGCAAGCAGTATGATTTTCTGGCACTGACACACATCGATGCAGATCTTGGTTAGAATGTCAAACTGCCAGTTGTAATATAACTTGAAATATTCATTTTTGTTTCTCATAAAAAATAAATAAAAAAAATCAGAAATGTAAAAAATATTTCCCCCCAACTTTGTTTTCACTTTTTTGGGGAGAGTGCTTTATACTTCCACAGACACCTGAGATGTAAATACAGCCATGTGGACAGTCCCCTTTTCAGAATCCTCTCTCACTGTCCTGAGTTTGTTTCCTGGTGTCCCACATGAGGTTACACCCGAGAACAGACGCCAGCCAACACAATGCCAGAGCAACATTAGACGTGCCCACGCTGTGATGGGTGCTCTAAAACTATGCAGAGAGCACTTAAGCAGTGGGCTGCAGTGTTCTGGATCAGCACGGAAGGCTATTGCTGGTGACATGAATTATGCCATTGGCAAACGTCCCCTGCAGAGCCTGCCCGCCCAGTGCTGATTAAGTTAGGAGGTATTGAATATATGGCAAGGCATTGTACGCACTAATTGAGTCCAGAAATTTCCTGAACAGATGCACATATTAAACGATAAAAATAAATATATAACTCTTGTCCTATGATCCCTGATGTGTTTGTTTTGACTTTTACCCTATCTTGAAAAAAAAAAAAAGATTACATTCTAAATAAAGTTACTGCACATCTTGATAATGACTTCTTATTACATGGGCTAAAAATAAATCGGTGTAGTTATGAGAACTCATCAGCATCTGGTCATACAATAAGGAAACATAATCCCAAAAGAAAAGTAATGTTGAATTGCATGTCTGTGCAGCTGGGTGGCCTACAGCCAAATATTAACAATTAGCAGTAACAGCCCTAGATGTTTCTGACCTACTGTACTTCCTGTTGTACACAAGGCTTTAACCCCTTAAGGACCAAACTTCTGGAATAAAAGGGAATCATGACATGTCACACATGTCATGTGTCCTTAAGGGGTTAAACCATGTGAATGTGTTGTTAAACTGCAACTTTGTCATGCTCAGTTTATTTGCTGCTGTAGTCCAATATCGGCTAATTGATGCATTGCTGCCTTGTTGTCTTTCTACACCAATGTGCAGCTCAAGTATACTTTACATCAGAAAGATGATATTAGAATTGCAGTTTGTCGAAACATAACACAATAGGCATGCAAAGTACGTTTCATTACATTTCCCAATATTATTCTTTCATTTTATATAAGGTGAATATTTATTAAAAAGCTGCATGTGCGTGGTGTGACAGTTTGTGGAGTAACTGTGAGTGTTGTATAGGTGTGGATTGGCTGTAAGTGTTGTAACTGTGTGTGATGTTTGTGCTGTGGCTGTGTGTGTGTGTGTGTGTGGGGGGGGCTGGCAGTGCATGAAGTGTGCTTTTGTTGGGTATCAAGTGTGGGTAGCTGTGAGTGATTTGTAAGTGATGTGTCTGTTTTTTTGAGTAGCTGTGAATGATGAAGCAATGAGGAATGTAGTGGCATTCCTTTAAAGGTTGTAAATGACCACAGTTATTGAGGGGTTGTGACTGTAGTCAGGGCCAGCCTTATGCTATTAGTCGCCCTGTGCAAAAAAGCTTCAAAGCGCACTCCCTCCCCCCCAAGGTCATACACCTTAATCCATGTATGTGTGTGTGTATAGGAGTGTAGTGTTTGTTTAGGGGATTTATTAAATTAATAATGATTTAAAAACAAATATTCATTCCCCCTTCCCTGTTACCTTGCAGTGAGATGGGAATGCTGATATCTCTGGTGATCCAGTGTGCTGGGAATCTGGTCTGCCCCTTTACCAGGTGCAGACTATGAGTAACTGTCTCGCGAGCTCAGGCATTTACAGTGTTAGAACTTTCCTCTGGTAAGCTATGGCAATGCATTGATTGGTCCGAGCGCGAAAGACAGCTACTCAGAAATACAAGCCAGAGGTGCCAAGTTGCCTCCTCCGCATTATAGGCAGACAGTCACACACATACTCAGTTACAAGCAGACAGTCACACACACACACACACACACAAACACACTCAGTTACAGGTAGACAGTCTCACACACACACACACTCAGTTGCAGGCATACAATTACACACACAGGTACAGGCAGACAGTCACATACTCTGTTACAAGCAGACAGTCACACACGCTCAGTTACAGGAGACAGTCATACACACCGACACAGGCAGACAGTCACACACGCTCAGTTACTGTCAGACAGTCACACACACACACACACACAGTCAGTTACTGGCAGAGAGTCACACACACAGAGACTCAGTTACAGGCATACCGTCACACACAGGCAGACAGTCACACACAGGCAGACAGTCACACACTGGAAGGGGGGAGTGGAGGAAGTGCAGTTTCTGGAGATTAGTTGTTAGGGAAACAAGGACCCCTTCCTGCTTCCCCCTTACTGTGCAGCAGTTACTATCCATCAAATAATGAGCACTTTTAGCGTTGCCCCTGCTGCAATTGTAGCCCCGCCTCCGCATCTCGTCAAGCTTTGCCCAGACATTGGTTAAGCCCCACCCCGGCTGCTGTTTTTATCATAGTCCTACATGGAGAATAATGAAATCCTCTACCCGGATACCTGCTTTAGCTCCCCCTGCACAGCAGTCATCCGGCCATGTGTGAGCTGTCGGCCGCATGGTGCCCCCTTCTGCTTGAACACCCCTAAGGCCAGCCCTGACTGTAGTAAGGTATTAAACGTAACAATACAATGACCCAGTGGCTCCTTCTGGTGGGTTTTTGTTGAAAGATATTAAAAGTAAGAAATGGCCACAAATTGCTGGCATTCAGCGGAAGATGTCAAAGGTAGGAAATCGGTACAAACTGCCAGTAAATCACCATGGAAGAAATGTAGTTTCAAGCTGGAAAGAGCCTCAAAGGTTCCTATAAGGGTCCTTATGTTGGGCTGTCTGTAGTAAGATGTTAGTTGATAAGTTGAATTAATTGTTTATGTGAAGGTTTGCAAACTTTGATAGAATATAAAATGTTTGAATTTATTACCTGGATTTCATAAGCTGGACAGTAATTTTATAAGCAATGCAGAATGGTGAGTTCTGCATTTTAATTGAATTAATTTGACAGTGCATTTGTGACTGACCCAGAGCCGTCGTTAATATAGATTTGACCCTGGGAAAGCAATTGCTTTGGCCCCCCTGGGCCTCTATAAATGTAACATTTTAACCCCACCATTTTTCTATTTTCTTACCGTTAAGGACCAGGGCTCTTTTTACATTTCTGCGGTGTTTATGTTTAGCTGTAATATTCCTCTTACTCATTTACTGTACCAACACATATTATATACCGTTATTCTCGCCATTAAATGTTCTTTCTAAAGATACCATTATTTTCATCATATCATATAATTTACCATAAAAAATATAAAATATGATGAAGACATGTAAAATACCACACTTTTTCTAACTTTGACCCCCAAAATCTGTTACGCATTTACAACCGCCAAAAACACCTGTGCTAAATGGTTTTAAAATTTTGTCCTGAGTTTAGAAAGTTATAGGGCTATAAGTACAAGTAGCACTTTGCTATTTCCAAACCATTTTTTTCAAAATTAAAGCACGTTACATTGTAACACTGATATCTGTCAAGAATTCCTGAATAACCCTACACATGTATATATTTTTTAAAAGAAGATAACCTAGGTATTAAACTTGGGGTATTTTGACTCTTTTCATGCAACCATTTAACACCAATCTATGCCAAATAAAAAAAAATATATTTTTTGACACACATAGCAATTTAAAAATACATGTACGGGTTACTGCCAAAGAACCCCGCAGTATGTGTTCAGCAACATCTCCTGAGTACAGTGATACCCCCCATGTATAGGTGCAGGGGCGCCATCAGGGGGTGACAACCATGATGTTTGGGCCTATCGGGTGGCCCATGCACTTAGGGCAATAGCGCGACCGGGCCCCTTTAAAAAAATCGCAGCCACAAAGTACTGCTGGGAGGAAGTGGCCATCACTTCCTCCCAGCTCCCTCTGCGCCGCGCGGGAGGGAAGAAAGCCAGACCGCAGGAACCACACCAACTCCCATCAGCCACAGCCTTCCACCTGCAAAAAAAAGGTAAGCAAAATTAGCTGTATTTGTGTATGTTAGTATGTATGTATGTATGTGTGTATGTCAGTATGTATCTATGTATGTATGTCAGTATGTGTGTATGCATGTCAGTATGTATGTGTGTATGTCAGTATGTATCTATGTATGTATGTCAGTATGTATCTATGTATGTGTGTGTGTCAGTATGTCAGTGTGTATGTGTGTGTATGTATGTGTGTATGTCAGTATGTATATATGTATCTATGTATGTGTGTCAGTATGTATGTTAGTATGTGTGTATGTATGTGTGTCAGTATGTATGTGTGTCAGTATGTATGTGTGTCGGTATGTATGTATGTCAGTACGTATGTATGTATGTCAGTATGTATGTACGTATGTATGTGTGTATGTATGTCAGTATGTATGTATGTGTGTGTATGTATGTATGTGTCTGTATGTATGTATGTGTGTATGTATGTATGTATGTGTGTCTGTGTGTCTGTCAGTATGTATGTCAGCATGTATGTGTGTATGTATGTGTCAGTATGTATGTATGTCAGTATGTATGTATGTGTGTGTAAGTCAGTATGTGTATGTATGCATGTCTGTCTGTGTGTATGTATCTGTATGTATTTCAATATGTATATATATGTCTGTGTCTGTCTGTTTATATATGTATGTATGTCAGTGTGTGTGTGTGTGTATTTATGTCCTTATGCGGGTGTGTGCAGTGTGCATAGGAATTTGTTCATATTGTTTATTGTCCGGCCCCCAACAGTGTCTGAGGGACCGTGAACTGGCCCCCTGTTTAAAAAGTTTGAGGACCCCTGTCATTATGTATGAATGTATATATTTATGTATGTCATTATGAATGTATGTCTGAATGTATGCATGTATGTCAGTATGAATGTATGTCTGCATATCATAATGAACGTATGTCTGTGTGTATGTGTGTATGGATGTCACTATGCATGTATGTCAGTATGTATGAATGTATGTACGTATGTCTGTCAGTATGTCTGTATATATGCATGTATGCCAGTATGAATATATGCCATTATGAATGTATGCCTGTGTATGTATGTATGTATGTATGTATGTGTGTATGGATGTCAGTGTCTGTATGTCTGTCTGTATGAATGGATGTCTGCATGTATGTATATATGTATGTATGCCAGTATGAATGAATGTATGTATGTGTGTATGTATGTCGGTGTATGTATTTGTATGTCCTCATGCATGTGTTTCTGTATGTATGTTAGTATGTGTCTATCTGTCACTATGTATGCCTGTGTGTCTGTATATGTGTGTTTGTGTATGTGTGTGTCAGTATGTATGCCTATATGTGTGTATGTCTGTTTCGGTATGTGTGTCTGGTAGTATGTATCTTACTGTGTGTGTGTGTGTGTGTGTGTATCTGTGTCCTTTTGTATCAGTGTGTGTTTTTGTGTCTATGTGTGTATTTCTGTGGGCGGGATATGGAGGCGGACCCCATGAGCAGGATTGGAGGCGGGCCTAGTGGCGTACATACCGGGGTCGCAGGGGTCACGGCTGCGACCGGGCCCGGCCCACTAGGGGGCCCGGCCGCCCTGCGACCTGGTATGTACCCACTGTAGCCAGCCTCTTCTATTGAGCACTCTATGCCCAACTCCCTTGCACACCGCACTGATACTGGAGCCGGAATATGACGCCTGTCCGCCGGGTGACACCACTGGACCCCAGGGAATCCCCTCAGCACTCCCAAAGGTAGGGAGGCTGGGGGATTACATTTTTAAACAAACAAGTGTGTGTTAGTGTGTGTGTTAGTGTGTGTGTGTGTATGTTAGTGTGTGTGTTAGAGTGTGTGTGTTAGTGTGTTAGAGTGTGTGTGTGGGTTAGTGTTAGAGTGTGTGTGTGTTAGTGTTAGAGTGTGTGTGTGTGTGTTAGAGTGTGTGTGTGTGTTAGTGTTAGAGTGTGTGTGTGTGTGTGCTAGTGTTAGAGTGTGTGTGTTAGTGTGTGTGTGTGTTAGTGTGTGTGTTAGTGTGTGTTAGAGTGTGTGTGTTAGTGTGTTAGTGTTAGAGCGTGTGTGTGTTAGTGTGTGTGTGTTAGTGTGTGTGTGTGTGTTAGTGTTAGAGTGTGTGTGTTAGTGTTAGAGTGTGTGTGTTAATGTTAGAGTGAGTGTGTGTGTGTTAGTGTTAGAGTGTGTGTGTGTGTGTTAGAGTGTGTGTGTGTTAGTGTGTGTGTGTTAGTGTTAGAGTGTGTGTGTGTGTTACTGTGTGTGTCTGTTAGTGAGTCTGTTTGGTGTCTGTTAGTGAGTGTGTGTTTTGTAAGTGATTGTGAGTGTGTATGTATGTCTGTCACTGAGTGTGTTGGATTAACCCTCAGTGAAACATAGCAGTTTCTTTGAAACTGCTATGTTTTCAGTGGCATGGTTAAAACTAGAGGGACCTGGCACCCAGACCACTTCATTGAGCTAATGTGATCTGGGTGTCTCTATTGGTCCTTTAAGTGTATGTGTATCTGCATGCACTGGCGTAAATACCGGGGCCCCATGGGTTGTGTGTACGCCATTGTATGTATGGCCCAGACCCTGAGCTGAGTTAGGGGCCCCAAATTTTCTGGTGGCGGCCCTGTATAGGTGTGTCGGGTTCTCTGGGGGCTAAAAGTCCTTATTTGGAGGGTGCGCATTCCAGTTTTCCAACTTGGACTTTTCACAGCTGGTCATCATGCACCCATGTCCTATTTGGGACATTTTTGAAGCCGGCCAATGTAATTTATCCCCATCAAACCATATATTTTTTAAAAGTAGACACCCTAGGGTATTTCAGATGGTGGTATTTTAACACTTTCCATGCACTAATTCTACCCCCACTATTTGTCAAACTTTTGGGTAGTAATTTTTTGTGTTATTTTTCTCTCACTTTGTACTTTAGGATGGATTCTCAGCTCCTGTTATGTGTTACTGACAAAGAACATGCCAATATGTGTTCAGCAACATCTCCCGAGTACAAGAGTGCCCCCAATGTACAGGTTTTATGGGTTTTTGCAAACTTACAGGGGTCAATTGTAGGGCTTTCCCCTGTTCCATGTTTGCCCATTGAAATTTGCCAGATTGGTTTGCTGGGCCTATGTTGCCTTTTGAGACCGTATGGTAGTCCTGGAATGTGAAATAACCCCATCATGGCATACCATTTGTAAAAGTAGACAACCCACTGTATTCAAAATGGGGTATTTTCAGTCTTTTGTAGTAGCCACTTAGTCACAAAGGCTGGCCAAAGTTAGCTTTTTAATTTGATTTTTTTATAAATGTTTGATGCTGAGAGAAATAAAAGAAAATGAAAGCATTATACTCGCCATTATCGTGCCATTAATAAAATCATGACATTTACATCATGTTAATAGTAAAATCTGTAAATTAAAAGAGGATAGAGGATAGCATATAATATCTAATTATTGTTTTTGGTTTTTTTTGTAAATGTCTCACATTTAGTTTTTTTGTCAAACACAAATCTACATCCAGTGCTTTCAAACATATTTTTAATGATGTCTTTTCTGTCAGGCTCTCTCGTTTAATAGGGAGCCTTGGGAATGCACATTTCTTTTTACTTATATGGACCAACTTTATATTCATTTCTTGAATAATTAATCAATTATAAGGGACTTCTTTTAAGGAAATTCCTTGTCTATTCTTAGGACATTTTAGGTAATTTTGCTAAAGTTCAGGACTAAATTCAAGCAAATCTTAAGGGGTTTCCAAGTCAGAACAAACTAAATGTAATTTATTCACATGACTATAAATTTAGTGTATATTATCAGAGTTATAACTCTAAAACCATGAAATTCCCCAACTCAGTGATAAATAAAATACTAGCTATTTAGCAGACTTTACTGATGTTTTGCTACAGTTGTGTGTGTGTCTGTGTGTGTGTGTGTGTGTGAGTGTGTGTGTGTATGTAATTTGTATATGTCTCTGCAAACTCATATTTACCGAGAAGACTTGCCCACAAATACATTTCTTATTAAACCGGAGATCATAGCACTTCACAGATTTGTCACTTGTAAAGTTGTACATTACAAAATTGTAGAAATGTTATCATACCAATATTTAATATTGCTACATTTTTAAGTTGTGGGATCAATTTTACTTTACGTTAGTTTCATAAAAGTAAAGGAAAAGATCATTCTGTACAGATGTCCTAAATACTCTTACAATATACTTTTTACATTTCAGAATTATTTCAGGGAGGCCATGGTTAATGCAAAGATTGCACTTAATTGTGAAAAATAATTTTAGATAACAACACGTTTGACCCAATCCCCTGTATTCATAGTTCTGGAAAATATCATGGGGTGAAAACAAGGTTTAATCCCACTCTAATCAGCATATTATACAGTTAAGATAAAGCCTATTAATCACTCAACATTCTCTAAGCAACACATTCAATATATAACATAGACAATAGGCTACTGTTCTTGGCTACCTTCATCCGTTCTGAGAGGTTTATACACTCAGGAGACTTGCCGTGAAAGAAGTTCCACAATAAGCTGCCTAGAAAATGGATCTAAATCAGACATTATCAGGAGACATTTTTACCAATGTTATATAAAAAAAAAAAACACAAAAATATTGCCCGGCAGAATGATTAACAAGCTTTGTATATATTATCACTGTGTTTGTGTTGTGGCATTTTCAGTCTAAAACAATTTACTAGATATCACGTAATGTAGAATCGACAATATCTGCTGACAACTCCAACAAAACAAAGTCTTATTTTCTAATGAATTAAACTGGCTACCTCTTCTGATCAGTGTTAAAGGGTAACTCAAGGCCCCATCAACCACTTCATATAATTTAAAGGGACACTATAGTCACCAAAACAACTAGAACTTAATGAAGCAGTTTAGTGTATAGATCATACCTCTGAAGTCTCTGCCATTTAGGAGTTAAATCACTTTTGTTTCTCTTTTGCTACCCTAGCCACACCTCGCCTGGCTGTGACTCACACAGCCTGCATGAAAAAAAGGTTTACACGTTAATCAGATGTTAAATTACTTTAGTAGTCTTTACCTCCTGCTCTATAAATTGAAATTTAATCACATACAGGAGACTCCTGCAAGGTCTAGAAGGCTTTTAACTGAGCAGCAGATAATAAATTCTAAATTAAACAGAATTTGCAATAAAGGAAGTGTAAAGTTTAGATCTCACTTTACAGGAAGTGTTTGGGATGGCTGTGCATGTTACTTTCAGGGAGGTGTGCCTAGGGCTATATAAACAAAGTAACTTAACTACTAAATGGCAGAGAGTTGAGCAGTGAGAATGTAGGGGCATGATCTATACACCAAAACTGCTTGGTTAAGCTAAAAAAATTTTGGTGACTATACTGTCCCTTTAAACTTGTGCACAGCAGAAAAATTTGTTACGGTTTAAAGTTCCTGCACCTGTATCCTTTCATTTTATACTTTTTTTTCTATAAGTAGAGCTGCCTCCCTGGGCTTTCAATCGATCAGATAGAATACTCTCTTCCTGCCTGGCAATATCAGTTTTCTACAACTTTTGTACCTGGTGTCTGCACACACAGCATGCTAACCCCTGACACATTGGACAGGCTGCACAAGGTCAGGGGAGGTATTCACACACAGGGTTATTCCCTTAAGTGAAAATTCAAAGTGAATTTCAAATTTAAGGCCAAAGTAGCCGAATAGGAAGCATAGTTGATTTAGATAATTTTTCCACTTTGTTGATTTAGTCAAAGGGTTACCACGGCAATGCTCTGTTTCACACAAAAAGTGTCAAAGCAGAGACACAAGTGGTCTGCACCCACTGAAGGTGCAAACTGTGACCTACAACAACCGGACCACGGGGATCATTGAGGATTAATACCTCCCAACCTGGCAAAAGGTAGACAAGATTGATGTGACACAATCCCTACACAACACTACAGACAGCCACACACACACAGCACTGCAAGCAGCATCCCACACACAAAGCCACAGACCACACATACAAGTACTACAAGTAACCTACATACACACATTTAACATCATAGACAGCCCACACACATACAAAATACAACAGCCAGTCCACATAAACACACACATAAACGCACAATACTACAAACAGTTCATATACACATAAAAAGCAAAAACACAAAAAAATCACCCCCACACACTTAATATCACAGACAATCCCTATGCACAAAAAAACTAAAACTTCCCACACACGTACGAAATTCAGTCAACATATACACAAAATACCATTAAGAGTTCACATACACACATACATACATATAACACCACAGACAGCTCAACACACATTAATACCACAAACAGCATGCACACATACATGTCACAACACGCAGCCCATAATTATATACATAATTCAGCAAACAGTCCACACACACACAGCCCATGCGGCATTTCAACGCCACTCTGACGTGATTATCTACAATCTCAGCATGAATTGCTGCATTTATATAGTGAGTCCAACACATGGACTTAAAGCAAAGGGTTGAAGCCATTACTGTATCTAGTTTTTCATATCCATTCAGATCTCAATGTATTTTTATTATTACTATTTTTGTTTAGTTTTTTTGCTTTTGTTTACCAAGAAAGTATAACATTTTTATTGATGCACATTTTTTCCTTTAATTTTATTTCGAGGAGAGTGGTTTCAGCTAATTGGATTTAATGGATGGACATTGATGAGCTGCTACTAAATACACGCTATCCACATTATGTTTTTGCTAGAATTACTTTTGCAGATAGAGGAAATTACATCAATCACGGAGGATTACCTGGTTGTAACATTACAACACTAATACAAATGATTGATTATTGTCTCTTTGAGCCTTTTGATAAATATTCACTGTCAATTTCCATAATGTTGCTAAACATTCCTGCTTGCCAACGAACTACTAATGAGCTCTGTTGACTACTTATTTTTTTCTTTTTGTTGATTCACCAATATTGGTATTTTTTTTTCAGTTTTTTCGTATATCCTACAAATTTTCCTTAAAAAAAATAAAACCATTTTAAAAAAAATAGTATCATAATAAAACTAATGACAGCCTTTCTGTTATTGAGTGAGTATTCTATTGTTTTATTTGTCATATTTCATTAGTCTAATTCTATCCTTACCTTTTGTGTCACTTTACCCCACTCCCTCTAGCATGTAAGCTCAATGAGCAAGGCCCTTAACCCCTCTGTTCCTGTGTGTCCAACTTGTCTGGTTACAACTACATGTCTGTTCGTCCACCCATTGTAATGTGCAGTGGAATTTGTTGGCGCTATATATATAATACCATAATAATAGTGCATGCAGCAAAGTCTATTTTTATAGACTTTCATGTGCTTTTCCTACACAGACTAGCATGTGCTTTGTATATAGATGTTTGAGATTTTCTATTCATTTCTATGATGTAGAATGAAGCTTATTTAAATGCAATTTGCATTGTTCCCCACAAACTCATGAGGCTACTATTATTTTTATAATAGATATTGTAGGATTTTCATGTAAAACCTTTCTAAGTCATGACAGAAGGAAACAGCTCCACCTGGTGGCGGATCTTATTTTAGTTGTGATGTTGAAAAAAACTTCAACTGTTTGATCAATAATCAAACAAACTGTTTGGAGTTGTTTTATTTTCAAATAAAATTAATTTTATTGAAATTCTGTTTGTGTGTCATAATTAAAGCTATTTTAATTCTACAAATATTACATTGATTACAATATGTGTTATTCACAAACAATTCATGGTGTTACATTTATCAATGAAGGATCAATACATAAAATGCATTTATTAAACTTCCAGTATAGTGTGCTGAAGCTTTCTTAGTTGTAATAGAAATTATAGAGGTTAGAATGGACATCTCCAGAGTTTATGGGGATTAAAGTGAACCTGTACAGTAAAAATTTACTTTTGCTAAATCAGTCCTAAATACATCATCTTATCTGAAACATAATGTAGTCAATGTAAAATACTGAGATTTATGCGCCATACCTCATTCTAGTTCGCCATTATCTCAGTTTCGTGAGTGGTGTTCGTTATTTAACACGCACCTCTGGTCTGGTCGTAGGTGGAAACACTTCCCAGGCAAACCTTCTAAATGATACCAGCATGCCAGCATATGGACTGTATTATCTAGGCGCAGCTATGGATTTTCCGTAGCAACGGTAGCACATGAGCTGTGGTTGCTATGCGTAGGAGAGGAGAAGGACCTCCTATGAGAGGTTTCTCACAAGCGACTGTCCTCTATCAGAGCTCGCAACCAACTGAATGAGTCTGAAGTGGCAGACGGTGGGTCGAAATAAGATTAGGGTCTTGTGAACAGCAGTGAGCAGCCGTCTTGGATGTGGCATAATCGTGGCCAAATCCTAATCAAAAATCTAACCATAAATCTAATAATAAATTATAAACCTCGGCTTAAGCCTAACCCGTACCCTAATTCTATACCTAACCCAATTAATTAATACTAATATCAATCCTAACTCTATGTTTATAGTATTAGAAGGATTCCCTTGCAGATTTCAGCAGAGGGATTCCCTTGCTGGCTCTTATCTTAACCCAAACCCTGATCTAAACCTTAACATGAAACCTATTCCCAATACTAAAATGAATTCTTAATCCATCCTAAACATAAACCTAATACTAAACCTAATGTTTATTCTGAAAATTAATCCCTAATTTAATCCTAATCACAAAAGTGTCCATTTGCTATCACCAGTACTGATATTAGCAAAGGGAAATCTAAGTTAAAAAGAGTGGTATGTTGCTGCCATCTACTGGCTATTTTCAGTAAGACAGCTTCCTATATTTTTCATTGAAAATAGTATGCCCAATGCATTGAGATTGATGCTGGGAAACTGGCAAAGCCCAGCACTGATCAAAACATCATTTTGGCACACAGGGAGACCATCCATGGTCGGTTTAGACCCTCTGAGTATCCCAATCACTAGATCCAGTGAGAGAATCACCATGACTGAGCTTGATCACTCAGCTGCAGAGCTCTGCATGGATTTAAAGGGCTACATGCAATGCTGACTTTAAGCACTGCATGCAGCTCATTAAAAACTCTGGGGCCACTAAAATGGCCCTAGCTGACAAAGGGGAGACTCAGGGACTCCCTGGTGTGAGCAGGAATTTAACCAAATTGCATGGAGTTCTCTGCCGCCCTATAGGTTTTAAAGCCCACCTTATGTAGGACTGCATAGAGCACCCTAACGGCGTTAAGGGGTTATACGATTATCCAATCGGCCCAAATTCGGTCCTATTGCTATTATAAATTAAACAATTCTCAAAGTCTATTACTTACCTTACTTGCTTCAGCAGTTCGTGGTCCTCCTTTTCAGTCTATTTTCATGCCAGTCACAGAGCAGGCTAATTCAGTGTGTGTATCAGCCTGCTGCAGCCATGTTACTGTGGCTGACTGGTTGCAAGGAAGACCTGCAGTGAAAATGGCTGCTTGAAGCCTAGCACCACACATTTCCTATTAAATACTGTACCAGCAGAGACTTGGGGCTTCTGGTACAATGCATCTACTTGGGAACCCAGGGCTTTACTTTCCATGACCTGGGGCTCTAGCCCTTAAATCCCCCTCATCCCCAATGCCACTGGCACCATCTAGAATTTCCAGGAAAGCTGTGCAGGAGTATATTAATATCTAGGAAGATTTAGAGGGAGAGCAAGTAATAACAAAAGAGAACCACAACCTGGGGGTTTCAGCACATGACACAGAATGACATGTTTCCTTTTATTAGTCTGGTCTCCTTTAAGGTTACTCTGATATGTTGCTCACTTTAAATTTTACTTTAAAACAACACACTTGAGTACTGCAATTTAGACAGGCAATTTAAACCCACCCTACGGGTTCTCCAGAGTCCTCTTATTGTGTTGTGCATGTCGGCCATAACCCTCATGTTCTCCACATACCCCACTGTGCTCAGGGCCCCACCACTACTGATCAGGAACCTTACTTATGACTTTGATTTCTTCCCCTCTGACTTTTCTCTCTAGGCCCGTCTGTTCATTATCGCTGGTAATTGACACGGATATTGCTCATCTGACCACTCTCTCTGGATCATCCTAAGACTTTGTTATTCGGACTGTTTATATTTCTCTGGCTCCAGATTCGGCTGCCTCCCGTTGGATATTGCTTCATGGGCTTCATAATTAACTCAGGCAAATGACCTGACTTGCACTTTATGATTAAATATTCTGCTCTGAGATTTTGTGCTGCTGCTTGGACTCTACTAATTGAAGTTTGGCTCATTTGAATGTCTACTAAATTGTGTTTTTCCCTGCTTTCCTAAAGACAGCGTTGGGTAAAGAACTGTTTGTTTTGTCCCCAATTGTCCCCTGCTGAGCGTTACTGGAAAGACTTTCTAAGAATGTTCACTCTGAAACTCTGAACATATGATATAATAGCTTTGGCAGATGTTCTAAGTTATTGCTACAAACTGTTTACCATTGTTACTGAATATACAGACCACCAGGCACCATGACCACTCCAAATCACTGAGTGGTGATGGTACGTGGAGTAACTCTTTAATACTCAAAATGTATCTACTTTAGGGATATCACACATACATGCAAAAATATCCAGATATTTTTTTTTAAGCATCTAGTTTTTATATCACAGATGAATACTCCGTGTACTTTGGGATCAGACAGTGACTTTAAAAGGGCCATAATGTTCTTCATGTAGACTTGGGTATCGGGCCATATTTGACATCAATCCAATGGAGAAAATAGAATGAACTAGGAGGGATTTTCTATTAAATAAGAATTCGGATACAGCTTTGACAAACCCGGATTGTCCATTGTGGAAATTAAATTGATTTACTTGTTACACTTGTTACATTTCTTGCATATCTATATATACAATTTCCTCTTTAGAAATATAAGTGGGCTGTTTAAAAATGTGTTTATATACATAATGCAACGTGATCATAGAATTGGAAAATGTATCCACTAAGGATTTAAATAAAATAAATATTACATTGTCATATGCCATATGTTATGTTTGCATGATACAAATCTTCCCCTTTTTGTGCCCAGAAGACCATTAATGATTAATAAAGTAGCATACTGAAAGAGATAGACGTGTTTTTTACACCTGGCTCACTATATTCAATTTACTTTTCTTCCACTCAAAGTCTAAAACATATTCATGTCTCAATTTCATAAGCATGGTAGGCCATAGTAAAGAAATATTGAATAAAGGGACCACACAATAAAAACAGAATCTAATTGTTACATTTTAATGGGCTAGGCCGTGGTGTTTGTTTAAGGCTCATGGGGTATAATGACCATAAATTTCAATGATTAACCAATAGCTTAACACTTTGTTTACCTTTATTTAACATCATCAAATTGACAGTCGGTTCTAGATGACCTGACTGCCTTTTATACCATTAACCAACAAATTCATCCTGAGAACTTAAACCTGAGGGTAACGTTTGCCCACACCGCAATAAAAAATGGACATCAGAGAATTTAGCTTCTTGTGCACTTTTCCTAATACTATTCGATCTCACAAATCTAACCAGGACCATCTCTGACCATATCAAAACAATTGTAGGGAATAATTCACAAAGGCACATGAACATTTTTTTTAAGCAATGCAATAAAAAGAACAGATGTAAACTAACCATAAATCACCTATAAGAAAAATTAGAACAGCTGGAACAGGCCATCTTGTGGAGCGATCCAAAAAAGTGTCCATAATTTGTGACATCAGCAAACCTTCCTCACCTTTACAATATATTGCCACATCGTTGTGAGTGTAGATTAGGTTCAGTCTATATATTTTTGCTTACCTCTCTATATGGCCACTTGATAAAAGAATCACGTATAACCGAAATATTAATTATGGTACCTGTTACATCACATCATATTTGTACACATGTACAGTTCAAAACAGTTTTTTCCCATGTGCTAATTGTCTTAATTGCATCAGCATGTTCTACCTGATGAAGATTCCCCCCATCCCGTTGTAGTTTCTTCTACCCCTCACACACCCCAGTCTCTTCACGGTTTCTTCCACCCTCCCTCCATCCCTTTGGGGTCCCTTCCCTGTTTTCGCCTGTTTACCTCTATTTTGTAGTTTCTCCGCACAGATCCGGTCGAAAATCTTCTGTATCCTCTACCCGGTCTGACAGGAAGTTGTTAGTTGTGCCCAGTGAGCACTTCCTGTGTGCTTCCTACCTACTGGTCACCTAAAGATTGTGCTCCCCGAGCCGGTGCACCATAGACAGCCGCCTGTCCCTCCTTATAGCTACACCGGCCCTGGCCCCAGACTGCACACCAGGAGCTTCTGCGTGCTAGTAAGCAGGGAAAGGAAGGAGAGGAGTGAATGAGTGAGTGCTCGGAGACATCAGGAAACTGTCTTCAGAGTGAGCACATCATTAGAGGCTCTTAATCCAAGCCTGTCCACCAGAGAATCTTTGTCAAGGTACACTGATGACATTATTAATATATCTCACATACAGATATATATATATATATATATGTATACTCATTCCATGAATATGTGCAATCCTAAAAATCCTCAACAATGTCATCCAGAGGAAAAAGTGCATATTTATCAATAACAGGACTGTACAAATACACATAAATATTTATTTAAGCAATGTATGTCCCAAAACTTCCATAAACAATTACGTGAACAAAATTGTAATCATGTGCATATTTATTCCAATGGTTAATGTTTATTCACTTTAAAAAAAAATAAAAAAATTTTTTCTGTTTGATTGTGCTTTGCTTTTAATTCATGCATGATTCTCCCTGCCCATTAATCTGTATGTATAACAGAACTCCTTCTGCCTGTTACCAAATGTACCCTTGATTGTCCTTAGTTATGTCACATTCTTTAGCTGCATTCTACTGCATAAATGACTAAGCATGTTGCAACATACCCAGCATATCAATTACCACCATCAAAGACGAATATGAAAATTTTGACTTAGAGATGTTTTTTTTAATTTTTTGCAGGATATCCCTCTTACTTACTGATAATTACTAATAAAATCTCAGAATTAATCCACTGTATCTAAACATTTGTCTTCTTTAGGAAAATAATAATTGGGCATAGTCTACTATTAAATAAGCCATTCCTAAACAAATATCAGCTTTTATTGAAAACTTCTGCTTAAGAAACTAAGTTATATAAGAGTATATAGAGTATTTTCAAAGGAAAATAAGATGGAAAATTTGGAGGTATCTATTTTATTTCTTAGTTTCAAGTTATGTAAAGACCTCCAATGAATCAACTGAATACAATGAAAATTAAATTCATGTGGACCTGAAATTGTGATGATCATAGTAAAAAAAAAAAATGTATGAATACCACCAACATAAGCATCTGGGGAGGAAGGGGACAGGTAAGTGACTCAAATTATGTTAGTGATGCTGCCCAAAGGGTGTGGATAAACCCAGAAAGGGGGCTGGTCCACCCACAGAATAGGAAGGTCAGCTTGGCATTCACAATGGTCCTATGCACCAATTACACAGGCTAGCCCACTAAGGGCAGACCATGCAGATACCGCTGAAAGTAACGTAGTCCTGAGTGCGTCTAATGATGCACTCTCTCTACACTTTATGGGGACAGTTCTCTGGTGTCCCCAAAAGCGAGACCCCTGGTAATAAAGTCAGAACGGCACTATCCCCTCCTAGTATGCACATTGTCATGAAGACATTCTACCAGATAATGCCCATGTGTTGGTAAACATTGAAGCACTCATGTATGGGCAGCACTGCCATGGAATCACCTTGATCGGCATTCATGTTTTTAGTAACTAACTTGTGAAGTCATTTTTCTCCAGTGTCCCCACTACAAATAACAACAACAAAAACTGTAATATGAAAAAGGAGACCAATATCACCACTACCACCACTGGACCAAGGACATTTGGCAGCCACAAATTTAGTTGAAAGTACAAACTAATGTATCAGAATCTCAAATCTAATAAAGTATCAAATCCCTAAAGTACATGCACTTATTAGCCACAGCATTAAAACCACCTGCTCTGATGCATTGAGGCATGGACTCCACAAGACCTCTGAATGTGTCCTGTGGTATCTGGCACCAAGACATTAGCAGCAGATTCAGTCTGGAAAGATGCAAGGTGGAGGGCCCCATAGATCAGGTTTGTTGTTTCAGCACACCAAAAGAAACTCAATTGGATTGAGATCTGGGAAATTTAGAGACAAAGAAACATCTTGTACTTTTTGCCATGTTCCTGAAACCATTCCTGAATGGTGCCTTATCCTACTGAAAGAGGCCACTGAAATCAGGGAATACCATTGCCATGAAGGAGTATATGTGGTCTGCAACAATCTATAGGTAGGTGGTATGTGTCAAAGTGACATCCACATGAATGCCAGGGCACAATGGACTAGATGGGCTAGCCTCCACTCATCAATGAGCCTTGGGTCTCCATGACCCTGAAGCTGGTCCACTGGTTGTCCTTCCTTGCATGACTTTTGGTGCATACTGGGAACACTCCACAAGACTTGTCGCTTTGGAGATACTCTGACCCAGTCATCTAGCCATCATTTGGCCCTTGTCAAAGTCACTCAGATCCGTTCACTGCTACCAACACATGAAATTCAAGAACTGACTGTTCACTTGCTGCCTAATATAGCCCATCCCTTGACAGGTGCAGTTGTAACAATATAATCAATGTTATTCACGTCACCTGTCAATGGTTTTAATGTTGTGGCTGATAAGTATATAAGATATATACTGGCTTTACATGTTTTTCAACAAACTGACTTGCTTTTACATTTTATTTTCAACATGATTAGTAAATAATAGTTAATTTAGAAAAAATATATATATATTTGCATATTTATAAAAGGCTAAACAATGACTCAGTACATGTGCCTTAAGACGATGGTGTCTCGTTGCTCATAAACCTATTTAAATAAGTGTGACCAGTTAGAAGCTGTTTGCAAAAAAAAAAAAAATAATAATACTTACACAGGATAAAAACAGAATAAACTAGTCAGATACTTTCTTTTTTAGAATGAGTGATCACGCAGGAACTGACATTCTATTTTAGATCTGTGTGAAAGTGACACCAACACTTTGTTGGCATCTAGTGTTAGAATGCACACACTATGTTTGTAGTGTCATGTGCTTGAGTGTTATTTATATAGTCCAGGATGTCTAAGCCAACCATAGAGATGCTACTGGCTTGCATGTACGACAGAAGACATTTGACAGAGGAATGTCAATGCGAAAAGATATCCGTGCAACTGTTATATAATGATTCCTATATGCAATACTCTATGTATTATATCTCAAGAGAGTTAAACGTAGGTTTTAAGAAGTTAACAAAATGTAGATATTGAGAAACTACTATGAAATAGAAATAAAAATAAATTTAGTGCAAATTCCATGCTGCCTGGATTGCTCCTCCACTAATTAAAGGAACACTATAGGGTCAGGAACAAAAACATGTATTCCTGACCCTATAGTGCTAAACCCACCATTTAGGTGGCTTACCCAAGCCCCATAGCCCCCTTAAAAGTTAATAAAACTTACCTTATTTCCAGCGCCATATGGGTCAGCCGGCACTGGCCCCACCCTTTGGTGACATAATCAGAATTGCCGATTTTTAGCCAATCCAATGCTTTCCCATGAGGAAAACATTGGATTGGCTAAATTCAGCAAAGGGGCAGGGCCAAACACCATTTTGGCCAATCAGCACCTTCTCATAGAATGAATCAATGCATTTCTATGAGGAAAATTCAGCGTCCTCATGCAGCGCATGGAAACGCTGAATGGCACTGCTGCCTACTGTGCAGCACTGAGCCAGGAAGCACCCTTTAAACTTTGCTACCTCAAGCAATGATTCACACTGACACATGGGCTAATTATACAGAGAGCCAAGTCCATCTCAATTAGAACACAGTGAAAGTGAGTCATCTTCTAGGGCCAGCTGTACTGATAACAAATTCATATATATATCATATACATTCTTGACAAAGTCATATAAATCCTAAAGCAGAGGTAGGCAACCTTTAGCACTCCAGATGTTGTGGACTACTTTTTCAAGAATGCTCTTGCAGCCATAATGCTGGCAAAGCATCAGGGGAGATGTAGTCCACAACATCTGGAGCACCAAAGGTTGCCCATTCCTGTCCTAAAGTCCCTGGAGAGTCATTGCCCTTTTGTGATTCTAGTCATTATTATTAATTCAGTGTTACACAATGAATCCTGGTTTGAAATTTTGGCTTATCATGATTATTCTTACTTCTGGTTCCTTGATTTTGACTTTGGATTCCAAGTTTGAGATACCATTTTTTCCTCTGGCATTTTGTCTTTCTCCTCTAGGGGACTAGTCAAAAGTCTTTAACCAAGTTTTTCTTGCTTTTACTCTCCTATTTATTAAGCTCTACCTTACCATTAATATTAAAGATGAGCAGGTGTACATATTGACAAATATGTGTCCTCCAGAATACCTCCCAACATAGGGAGGTATGAATTTCGGACAGGGACAAACAGACCTAAAAGAGGCAAGCCAATGTGTATTTGTTTTTGTATCACACTGCAATGTTACAATTCTATCACCCAGCCCATGTGTTCCCTGTTAAGGGTTAATAAATAATAATGTAGAGGTTTAGAAAAATACCCCTCTTTGTCTTAGTAGAGATTGTTTTTGCCTGAAGCTGAAGCAAGGTTAATTGTTCTAGGCACTGTGAGCAAGGGGTCCACGTCTGGATTACCCTTTAAACTTGTGGAGAGCAGAAAACATGGTGCAAGTTGGGGTACGACCTCGTGGCATCAACACAGCTCAGACCACTCAGGAGGCAGGAATGCTATATCCCCTGATCTTTCCACTCATCTTACAAGTAAGGAACACTAAGTTTTGACAAAAACAGAGACAGAGGAGCATGAGTACCTTCTCAGTATCACTCAATGATGATGCAACAGTTAGGATAGGTGAGATTTTGAAGACAAACAAGGATTAGGGAGAGACACACAACAGGGTTGATTGGGTGAACATAGGTGAAGAAGATATTGAATGGTAGACTACCACCAGTTGCTTTCATGAAAAGACTAACAGTCGTGATTTGCAGTCATACCACCTCTTTTTTAGTTAACAGAAATTCCGCTTGGGGATCCCATTCTGTTGACAGCATCCTACTCCTTTACTATCTATTGGCGATGAACAGTTGCTACCCATGGATTTTATATGTATGCGATGTTTACAAACAAAATAATGGGTGTCGATATGTTCAGAATTTTTTTTTATACAGCTTTTGATGCCAACTACTAAATCAGTTCCACAGCTTGTGATATAGGAACAGTGTTGATGCCCATATGAGCTACATACATTATAAGTACTTTACCGACAAGATTGAACAGCTAAGGAAACAATTCTACCCACCCTGCCTTTCTCTTTCTCAGCCACACATAGATCATGCCTTTTCTACCCTTCAGACTTTCCCCCTGGCTACTGAAAAAGAGGTGGCTGCGCTTCTCTTTTCCACTCGCCCCACCACTTGCCCGCTTGATCCTGTCCCGTCTCACATTATCAGATCTCTCCCCCTTGTCTTGTGCCTTACTTAACACACATCTTTAACTGCTCTTTCTCTTCTGGCATTGTCCCTGCTAACCTTAAACATGCTACTGTATTGCAAAAACAAGTACAAAGTATAGGGTGCGCAATTAACTGCTACTGTGGTACCTATCCAGAAAAAAACATCCCTCGACCTTTCCTCCCCCTCTAACTATCATCCCATATCCCTGCTCCCTTTTTCCTCAAAGCTTCTGGAAAGACTAATCTTTACCCGTATGTCTCACTTCCTCAATTCCAACTCTCTCCTTGACCCTCTTCAATCTGGCTTCCGTTACTAACAACCTAATCGCAGCTAAATTCAAAGGCCACTACTCCATACTAATTCTTCTTGACCTCTCTGCTGCCTTTGACACCATTGATCATGCTCTCCTTCTTCAAACTCTTCAATCACTCGGTCTCTGTGACTCTGGCCTCTCGTGGTTTTGCTCTTATCTCTCCCAACGCTCATTCAGTGTCTCCTTTTCTAATGATACCTCCTCCCTTTTCCTGTCTCGGCTGGAGTCCCCTAGGGCTCTGTCCTTGGTCCCCTTCTGTTTTCTCTGTATACTGCCTCTCTTGGCAAACATATCTCTCCTCCCCTGACCTCTCCCCTGCTGTCCTACAACATATCACCAATTTCCTTTCTTCCATCTCTGACTGGATGTCCTCTCGCTTTCTGAAATAAAATCTCTCTAAAACTGAGCTCCTTATCTTTCCTCCTCCTAATACTGATCCTCCTTTTTCGCTCTCCCTTCAAGTCAGTGGTATTCACATCAGTCCATCCTTGCAAGAGCGCTGTCTTGGTGACATACTTGATTCTGGCCTCACCTTTGAGCCTCCCATCCAGCATGTTACCAAATCCTGTAGATTCTATCTTAAAAACATAGCCCATACCCACCCCTTTCTTACGCAAGAGACTACTAATAAGCCTGTCCATGCTCTAGTAATTTCCCCATTGCATTATTGTAACTCTCTCCTAATTGGTCTTCCCAAAAACCGTATTGCCCGGCCACAGTCTGCAATTAATGCTGCCGCCAGACTGATTTTCCTCTCTAGTCGGTCCTCTCACACCTCTTACATTGGCTTCCTGTATCCTATAGGAGTCAATTCAAAGTGCTAAACCATACCTATAAAGCATTGACCAATTCTAGACACTCTTATATCTCTTCACAGATCAATAGGTATGCCCCTTCTCGGTCTCTCCACTCTGCACGTGACCTTCTCCTGTCCACTGCTCGCACCCGTACGGCCAACTCACGCTTGCAGGACTTCTCGCGGGCAGCTTCCTTCCCTTTAAGAAGTGCCTTAAAACCCATCTCTTTAGGAAAGCTTATGGCCTCCCAGAGTAACCTCTACCTCACATACCCAGGGCCGCCATCAGAAAATTTGGGGCCCCTAACACATCTCAAAGTCTGGTTCCCTGGGGGGCCGCCTCCAAGCCTGCCCCAAAGTCCCGCCTCCAAACCCCGCCTAAGGAATACACAAACACAGACACAAAAACATGCACTGGTATAAAAAGGACACAGATACACACACACAAAGATACACACATATTGACACACACACATACTAACAGACACACATACTGAAACAAACACACACACATACTGAAACAGACACATAGACATATACAGACACATACTAACACACATACATACTGACGGACAGACATACATACTGACATACATACAGACAGACATATACATACTGACATACATACTGACATACATACGAACTGAAATACATACACATACATACAGATTCATACATACATACACACACATACAGATACATACACACAGACAGACAGACATACATACACATACTGACATACATACACACACAGACAGACAGACACATACTGACATACATACAGATACATACATACATACGCATACATACAGACATACACATACATACAGATATACATACACACAGACAGACAGACACATACTGACATACATACAGATACATACATACTGACATACACACACACACACATAGCTAATTTTTCTTACCTTTTTTTTGCAGGAGGGTGGATGGGGCTGATCGGAGTCGGCGTTGCTCTCCCGTCCTCGCATCCTGGCTGTGTCTCTCTTCCCTCCGTGCGGAGGGAGCTGGGAGAAAGGGACCGGCTATCACTTCCTCCCAGCATTACTTGCGGCTGCAATTTTTTAAAGGGGTGCGGTCACGCTATTGCACAGCCGCAGCGCTGACAGGGCCCCAGAAGATATAGGGCCCATCGGGTGCCCCTAAATGCTTGGGCCACCCGATGGGCCCTATCAGCATGCAGACCCCGTTGCAGGTGTACAGGCAACAGTTCTGCTGCTACACATGGGGCCCGGGCCCCCCAGGGCCGCCGGGCCCTTGACAACCATTATGGTTGTCACCCCCTGATGGCGGCCCTGCACATACCTGTCTCTTGCTCTCTCCTAAAGGACAGCACTCTACTCTCTCCTCCAGCTCTACTTCACTACCACCTTATTTGATTGCTATTTCCTGTCCTATTGTGTTTTATACCCCAACTCCTATAGACTGTAAGCTTGTTTGAGCAGGGTCCTCTTCAAACTATTGTTCCTGTAAATTTTCTTGTTATAGTCCTATTTGTAGTTAAATCCTGCCCCTTATAATATTGTAAAGCGCCACAGATCTGTTGGCGCTATATAAATGGCAATAATAGTAGTAATAATAATAATAATAATAATAAGTGGAATAAGCAACATCTTATTTTGTTTTATTTATTCCTATATCTATCTATCTATCTATCTATCTATCTGTCTGTCTGTCTGTCTATACACACACTTATATCTCTATATGTTGGTTTTAAGGTAGAGGTGTCCTCTTTAGCTAAATAACTAGATGTAGAAATATTGTGCAGGTTGCAGGCATCCCAAGATCCCAGTGCAATTATACAGAATTGAACCTCTTTTGTTGTTTAAATAATGTAGTAGAATGGGGAATAGCAAAAGTCTGTCTTCAATTCCCACCAATTACATAAATGTTAAAGTGTAATAAAGTATAGCAGTTTAGCAGAATCTGTAGCTTCACACTTTGTGTGTATGGGGGTTAATATATATATATATATATAATACACAAGATCCAGCGCACTCACCTATCTACTAAACAGCAACTTCAATGTTGAAAGATTTTATTTGTTTTTTTAAAAACACCTAATCTAGGCATTTATGCATGTTCAGGTGAGTGCAGCCAACCCCCTCTTGTTTCATATATATATACATGTACATTATTTGTAATCAGATACTCACTGACAATCACACACTCTCACTGACAGACACACACTGGCTGATTGACACACACTGACAGACACACTCACTGACAGACACACTCACTGACAGACACTCCCTGACAGACACATACACTGACAGACACACTCACACATTTACACATTCTTGCAACAAACTCACAGATTAATTTTATTTCTTGTGGTTTTATTTTTTAGGGCCACTCAGCCTCCCTACATTTGGAAGAGCTAGTGTGGGTCCTCTCCCTGGGGTTTAGTGGGGATCTTCTCCCTGGAGTCCAGTGACTCCTGCAATCTTACAGTTCCTCATTGTTCTTTTGCTGCTGTTTAGTGATGCCGGGGCTGAGTGACATCTTTTCAGTGCCCAACATCACCCTTGCCTCCACTCCCACCGGTTTATTTTGGCAGAACAGGCACCTGCCGTCCAGGTAAGATTCCTACTCTGCCTTAGTAAATAAGTGACCACTTTGGAAGTACCTTAAGGTGGCCAGATGGCCACCTCCTAAACCCACTCTGACAAGCCAGAGGCCAATTCCTCTCGGCGCCACCCGCTCTTCGGCCTGGTGCACCTGCCCAGGATGGGCACTGGGCTATTCTAAGAAGTTGACTTCATGACTTACTGATAACAATTTATGCAACTAAAATGTTATCTAGAACAATAACAATGTTTTACACAGACTTATTGTACTTTAAAGGCACATTACTCTGAGAATTATTGCTGTGGAGCTCTGTTTTACATTTAGACACACCAACAATTTGGAGCACCTAGAAAAAGAGGGATGTTACGATAGAAATGAGGGATTGGGGGATTTGGGCCCAAAAAAGGGACAGTCCCTCCTCAATATGGACACTGGGAGGCATGTACTTTTGATGCACACGTTTTTAATCTAGGCTTCTTTACTTATTGGGTGATGTATATCTAAGAGATCTGTTCAAAAAAGTGATCTACAGTACTAAAGTGGGAACCAGTGGAGCCAGTAGGATCACTTGATTGGTGACTCCACCACTTTTAAATTTTTGCAACATTCTTTCATAAATTTCCCCCTATGTGTTAATAATTTACCTGTCAAGTCTTCCTGTCATGGTATAAAACATTTTGACATTTTATTTTAAATGAAAGAAAATAAAAATGTCAAATACACTGTGCCAACATATGTATAAATCTTAAAAATAATGGATTTTAAAAATGTGATTCAACCCCAACCTGTTAATCAGTTGTCAGCATGAAGATGGGTTTCTACCGCCTGTAGTTGCCCCTTCCTAGTTGTGATAGCTCCAGACTGATTATAGCTGCCAGTGATTATAGTTGCTGCTGAAAGGGTAACCACAGTATCACCCAAACACGACCGAGGCTTAGTGAAGGGTGAAGAAGAACTGTTTATTCCCAGCCAAATGGCTCACTTATATACAGAATCTGAGCACAGTGACATGTCCCCAAACACACCCATAAACACACCCACAATATACCATAAAATACAGTGTCACTGTGACTCAGCATAAAATACAAAATATTAAAAACAAATACAAATACATATTTCCCACATAGGAACTCCCACAGTCTATACATCCCCGGATAGCCTGGGCCAAGCGCCGAACATATCCAAAAAGCACTCATATCCCACGAAATGCCACCGTGTGGAAATTCTGACTGGCCGTACAAATGGTCCTATGCCCAAAACAGTTCCAGGGAGTTTTGTGCTTTTGGCCTGTCAACTTCGGGAGTTCCATGCGAACTAAATACTGAACGCACACTCTGGTTGATTGGTAGCGTTTGTTCATATGGTTCATACGTATGGTTCATATGAACAAACGTACCGAACGGCACTCTCCTGACATGTGTGGGGAAGAGCAAGCATCAGTCAAGGTTCAGTGGTGTTCAGGAGTTTCATTGTCCGATTTTAGCTCAACGCGATCGACGCCCGAACACCGCTGCCTGCATTCTCACGAACAAGATTGCCACCAACACAGTTCCCACGCGTTCGTGCATACGAACAGCATCCACCCAGCTGTTAGAACTCACACTGAATGAAGTGTCAGAAGAGGCAAACAAAGGTCAATAAGCTTGGAGGTGGTCGGCAGTTCGTGGGTTGGTTGAGCTCCTGAACAGTCCAAGGGAATCCCGCAAACCAATGTCTTTTAATAGCCTTTTAGTATGGCCCATAGTCCTGAGGCAGGAGGCTAGCAAGCCTCCACACAGCCAAATTGAATTTCATTTGTGTGTGCGTTTGTTTTTGGACGAAATTTGTCCATTATTTTACTTTTTGGAATTTCATTCGGATGATATAATTGTGCGGCTGCATCCTGCAGCCATTTAGCAGATAACTTCCTAAATTGAAACCCTTGTGGGATTGCCATATGTAAGTGTCCTAAATTAGCATGCTGTTTAGTAGACAGCTTATTTTTGGTCTCCACATGACAATCCCACATAAGGATTAGGAGGCATCTACTAAACTGAAAGACCAAAATTACAAAAAGCACTTCCATTTTGGTAATTTTAGGCAGGGAGCCCTCTAAGCAGCTGATACAGACCCTTTATCTGCAATATGCCATTCCCTCACAATTTGCTTTCAGCAGCAAGACAGTCCCATCACTGCATGGTTGTAGTGAAGGAGTAGCTGGCTAAGACTGTGGTTCAGTTGGTTTACATCGCCATTAATTTATGGAGTGAAGAGCATGACAGCCCATAATTTCATGGCGCCAACATATTGAACAGCGCTGTACAATTGGGACAAAAATACAGTACGATATACACAGGCCAATAAAAAAGGTAAAGAGAGCTGTGTCCATGAGCTGAGATCTAGCCACTGAATCTCTTTTATACAAAGTACTTAGCTAAATAGCCAGTGATCTTACAATCTAAAGGTGAAAATGGGGATATGAGGCAAGAGGTAGCAAAGGGAATTTGGAAGTGATGGCCAGAGTAGATGGTGTAACGGCTACCCCAGTTGGTGAGAGGGTATCAGCCGTTGGAGATGTCCTTTTTCCCGGCAAGCTGCTGTGCAGTAGTGGAGTTGCTTATTCCCATTCACTGGATCCAAGGAGAGAGCAAGGCAGAGCTCTTAAAAGAGCTAGATTATTAAAGGAACACTATAGTCACCTAAATTATTTTAGCTAAATAAAGCAGTTTTAGTGTATAGATCTTTCCCCTGCAATTTCACTGCTCAATTCATTGTCATTTAGGAGTTAAATCACTTTGTTTCGAACAGAACGGAGCGGTCGCACCTAAGCCGAGCTCTGCAATACTAGGCCTCTTTTTTGGTGCTATAAACAAATTACCCCAAACAAATCGGTGCCAACTGGACACTAAACCAGCAGACACCGTAATGGGCCGAAAAACAAAAAAACAGAAGGCGGACAAGCCTAGAATGGGCATGAACATTGGGGACCTGTGGCGGCAAGCACATGAGACCTCACAACCTAAGATGGCGTCCTACCTCGAAGAAAGCTCAGACTTCTCGGACGACCAAACTCCGGAGATGGCGGAGTTCCTCATACCAGCACCACAGGTGCCAAGACAGACGCCAGCACCAACATCGCCAAAGAGGGACTCGCAGCCTGTGACCAAGGCTGATATGCAAGACCTTCTAGCAGACCTCCGGCGGGACATCCACGCGGATGTTACAGCACTCCGCAACGACCTCAAAGGCCTGACAGGCCGCATGGGGGCCCTGGAGACTGAATCCCGCAGCACCAAACGAGAGGTTATGCACCTGCAACAAGAAATGCAGACCCTCAGAAATCAACAGACCACCCTTGAACAGAAACTCACAATAATGGAAGACTCCAGACGCCTCAAAAATCTCAAGGTTAGAGGGGTGGCGGAGGCAATCCCTGACGCCGAATTACCGCACTTTATTAGACGCCTCCTGGGCACGATCCTGCCTCCCAGACAGGCGAAAGCGATAATGATAGAAAGCACGTTCCGGATCCCCAGACCCGCCAAAGCCCCGGCCACTGCTCCCAGGGACCTGATTGTGCGTTTCCAGGCCAGGCAGGACAAGGCTGCAGTGATGGGCGCCCTCCGGGGACAATCCCCATACAACTTTGAGAACTCTTCGCTTACCTTCTTTGCCGACCTCACAGGGAGCACACTAGCATGGCGAAAGTCCCTGCAGCCCTTCACGACACTGCTCCGGACGCACAACATCCCCTACAGATGGAAGACAACACACACGCTGGCAATCTCCCACGGCGGAACCATTTACCCAGTTCACGATTTGGAAGGAGCAACAGCGATCCTGGAGAGCCTGGGCCTGCCACCGAACTCATTAACCAACACCTCAAAAGCAACGGTGACCACATCGCAAGGCTGGGACCCGGCGAACACGGCCCCCTTCATACCCAGGAGGCCACCTGCGGACATCCATGCAGAAGCCAAGACCTGATCTCTCCCAGTCAGCCACACCACATCCTGGCAGATAAGACTTTGCGCATAGAGGACTAACATCTATAATCTTGCTTTCTAATTAAGTTTATCACTGCTTTAACCATGCCCTGTACTGCTCTTCCCTTAGTTCTGCTATATTTGCATTGTTCGTTTTTATATCCACTAGGGCCCCGCACATGTTCCCGGTGAACGGTAACATAACCAGGGGGTACGGTCCATATACGTCCCCCCTTTCCCCCCAATAAGCTCCCCAGCCACCGCGCCAACACCATTAGAAGCTACTTGGATCCCCCCCACTCAACCCGGATCACATAGGCCACCCTGACAACCCCGCATAAACCTCCCCAGGGCCTTATCTGGAGACTTTCCATACCACAAAGTCTTACATATATAGCACTCATGACTCCTACATAAGATAGTGCGCCCAGTATGGCGTACATGCCCTTACTATACAGACAAGGGGTAAACTTTGACTAAATGCCGCCGTTGTGGCACAGTGAGAGGGCTCATGACTAGCATTTACCCCTCTAATCTGTGGCATAGCGATTTGTCATATCCTTTTAAAGTGCTGTGCTCCTAGACAGCCTGCTACTGGCCACCTCCATGCCAACTAGTTTATGTGGCTGACGACCTGCTACTTGTATTATGTATTCTCTTATGAGCATATCTAGCCTAACATAGCCATTACCAACGATAATCTATTAAGGTCTCATAACTCATTCACTACATGCCTTGGTACGCTTATTACTTATTACAATTTACTGAAGTATCATAAATTGATAACCTCATGTTCCAGCATATTGTTACTCGCTACGGATGTCATATAGCTTGTTAATCTCACATTATATATATAAAACTGTGCTGTCTGATCTGCCACAATTTGAAATGCTAATGCTATGCTTGCACCGGCTGTTGTGGCCCTGCACGTTTATTGTTATTCCAAGCACAAATAAAATAAAGAATTAAAAAAAAAATAAAAAAAAAATCACTTTTTTTCTGTTTATGCAGCCCTAGACACACCTCCCCTGGCTATGATTGACAGAGCCTGCATGAAAAAAAAACCTGGTTTCACTTTCAAACAGATGTAATTTACCTTAAATAATTGTATCTCAATCTCTAAATTGAACTTTAATCTTATAGGAGGCTCTTGCAGGGTCTAGCAAGTTATTAACATAGCAGGGGATAAGAAAATCTTAATTAAACAGAACTTAATAGGGCTCTCTTTACAGGAAGTGTTTATGGAAGGCTGTGCAAGTCACATGCAGGGAGGTGTGACTAGGGTTCATAAACAAAGGGATTTAACTCCTGAATGGCAGAGGATTGAGCAGTGAGGCTGCAGGGGCATGTTCTATACACCAAAACTGCTTCATTAAGCTAAAGTTGTTCAGGTGACTATAGTGTCCCTTTAAGCTGCAGATTCCCTTCCAAGAACGAGACAAGGCTACGTTTTGAAGGGTCAAGAACTGAATTTTAATGGCAGATGCTCTCCTTTTATGCAATGCTTCCCATGCAAGGGAGACACCCACACAATTATTACAGTAACCAATAAAACACAAGGTACAACCCACACATCTCCTCCCCTTAGATTTAACATAATTAACAAGCATAAATTTTTCCCCGAGTTTAGGGTGTAGCCCAAATATCTGGGGTACATTCATAAATCCCCTGATAGCCCTAATCTGGGGGAGCAACATATTTAAAAATCACCCAGGGGTTCGGGAGTTATGGAACTTTAAAGTTTTGACCGACCGCACAGGCAACAACAGCCGAAAACAGTTCCATAAATTTTGGCCTTGCGGTCGGTCTCTGTTCGTGGATTAAAAGTCCCGAAATGCTTGTCATCCGTGAGAATAGAATCCCCATGTTTAACTTAGTCTGGTGTTTGTTAGAATCCCCATGTTTAACTTAGTCTGTCTACCGAACGGTGGGACGTTCGTTAGTTTCGGCACGAATTTAGGGAAGTCTGGAGGTCTCAGCAGTGTTTGCCTAGTCGAGTGTCCGATTTTAGTTCCAGACACTCGACGGCAAAACACCGCTGTTCGGGAGTTTAAGATGGCTGGTGCCACATGTAAAACTCCCGAATTGGCGGCCACCCAGGGACTTAAACAAAGCGTGCGTGGGTTTTCAATATGAATGTATTAGCCAAACAGGGAGGTAAATTGAAGCACAATTAGGTATCAGGGTGGTCCGGTGTTCGGTAGTTTTCATTCGTACGATGAATGCACGGTCAATATAGCTTAGGTGAAAACAATTAAACGAATGCTTTAATCTACCGAAAGTCTTTAGAGAAAATCCACAGCAGGAAAGCAGGTAAAACATACAATTTTCAGATAGCTTGATGTCCTTTGCTGAATAAGAGGTGTATATATATATATATAATCCGTGGTCTCTGTTACTTTATATGTCCCCGGCTAGTTCTTAAAGGGCCAGTGATGCCATATACAAACAGTCTTTGTATTTATATGCAGGATAAAGTGAGGAAGGCCAAGAAAATGGTGGATGTTCCTAGGCACATTGTATGGATTTGTTATAGATGGCTACTATTAATGTGTAAAGGTAGAGGGTAATCGAATGAGATCTCAAGCAGCTGGTGGAGCATTCTATAATTTTAGATAAAAAACCTGGATGCTCTGACACAGTTGTCTAGCCATCACTATTTGGCCCTTGTCAAAGATACTCAGATCTTTTAGCCTTTCCGTTTTTCCTGCATCCAACACATGAAATTAAAGAACTGACTGTTCACGTCCTGCCTAATATATCCCACCGCTTGACAGGTGCAATTGTAATGATATATTCAATGTTATTCACTTCACCTGTCAGTGGTTATAACGTGGTGGCTAATATATATATTTATATATATATATAATATATATATACTTATATATTTATATATTAATATATTGTGTGATCTGCTTATATTCCACTTGCATGAATTCACAAATCACTTGAATCTTGTTTCTGGAGGGCATTACTGGTCCTACATTGTTTCTGCAACACTGTTAATATGCAACATTCTTTGTTAGAAAAATATTTCTACAGCTGTGTATTGATTGTTCTGCAACCAAGGACTTCCTGGAAGGGTCAGCAAATGCAATAGGATGGCGGAACATTTTCTTTTGAAGTCTTTTTTTTTATTTTGTAGAGCGTTTAAGAGAGAGATTTATAGCACTGTATATCAGTAATGCTAATGCCTAGATAATTCTGGTTTAGTTTATTAAAAGGGACACTGTAAGCAGTATAACCATTTCTTCTCATTGAATTGGTTATAGTGACTGCAGACCCCAGTCACTGTTCCATTAATTTAGTATTAAACTATTTTCAGTCCCTGACCACCCACAGCATGACCCCTACTGGAGGCATGGCTAAGGCAGAGATTACACACTTCCTTCTACCAATTCATACCAGCAAAAGGTGCTGTGATAGTCTGAACGCGGTCATCAGATGCTCACAGCCAATTACAGCCACCCACTGCTTTAGGCTAATTGATTCTCATTACCAGCACAGAGTGGGTGGACTGCTGGGGGCTCTCGTTTCGTATTAAACCATCAAAAAATTTTAATGCTTAATGAAAGGACAGCGATACAGTGCCTATAGTATATCTTCAACAGTGTACGCATGTCTTTGCTCTCTATGTAATGGTTATATATATATAAATAAACTTTACATATGCCACATGTAAAAGGCTTTGAGAGTAGTGATGTCCCGAACGGTTCGCCGCGGACTCATCATTGAGTAAACTTTGACCCTGTAACTCACAGTCAGCAGACACATTCCAGCCAATCAGCAGCAGACCCTCCCTCCCAGACCCTCCCACCTCCTGGACAGCTCACTAAGAATGCAGCTTCAAAATGGATGCTGTCCAGGAGGAGGGAGGGTCTGGGAGGGAGGGTCTGCTGCTGTGCCAGGCTTATGCAATGTATGGTCATATGCTATGTAGCTGAATCCCCATTGGTTTGGGCCTTGGTCAGTTCTTTTATTTTGTGGTCATTTAAAATCATTTAGAAGTGGAACAAACACACAGAAATATACATATATTTATTGTGCCAAATAATTTGTGGTGACTTCGCACACGATAAAACTCACTACAATGCAGAGAGACAATTTACAGTTGGGTAACATTTGCTCTTTTAAAACCAATACATGAATTATGATCGAAAAGGACCAGTTACCTGAAATTAGCCACGGACTGTACAGTTTCTAAAAACTGTGTTTAAAACAACATTCATTGCCAAGGAGACTTGCAGAAATGGAAGGTGAATTTGAATCATGATGCCTGCCCATGTTCATTTGCATGTCAAGCTAAGAATTCTGGGATAGTTGTAGAAATATGAGTTCTAAAAGTTTCTTTGCCCAAAGGGAACTTGCTAAAGTGCTACCTGAGATATGCAGGCAATGCACAAAAGTAAAGCGTGTGTGTAAACACACACAAAACAAGTGAATTATGGAAGAGCGTTTTTTCTAGCAATTCAATACAAATTAAAGAAATTTAGGATAGATTTATTTAGAAGAGAAGAAGTGACAAGGAGAAAAAAAAAACAAGAAATGGCAGGGACTGGTATTGTAACAATCTCTCTGATAGGCATGGAGAGTGGAATTCAGAAGATCTGATAGCTTTAACCGCATTTACTTTCAGTATAATAATTTGTTATATGATCATATCCGACTGCACTGCTACATTTTTGCAAAGTGTCTCCAAGTTGAGCAACACTATCTTTGAATTTAGTTTTCTTTAGATGGTGCATTAACTTTAATTCCTAATGTTAATGCTCCCTCTAGTGAAACACTTGTCAAATTGCAATTTCTTGTTAAAAAGAAATTTCTTTCATATTATAAATAATACATACTGTTTGTTTGTACCCACTACGAGTATCCTGGGCCTACCTTTACAAACAATTAAGCTATTCAAGGGTAAATGCCATTGAAAAGGTAGCTTGAAGGTAATTCTGGTGTCTGCTACCACTTATCTAATGCCACCACTTCTCCCAGGAATTGTGAGTAATGGTATGGCTTGGGAGTTTGTATAGTTACTATGCTCATGTCCAAGAATCCCCCCCCAAAACTCCTTCATAAAAAAAAAAATATATATATCAAATGATCATAGCTCATTCCCAAATATCTCTTTTAGTAGTTGTGAGTGAGGTTTATTAGTAAGTGTGAAACGTGTCCACAACCTTTTACTCTGGGAAAAAAAGAAAAGGGTTTAGCAAATCTATTATCTTATTTTTTTGTAGGTGTAACTATATTTTTGTGTTTTATTTGAAGAAATTTTCAAGAAATACATATTGGGACTTGCATGTACCTATTAGCCTGAGATTGTCAAGGAGACACGCAGGTCTCGACAGAAGTATAACGTAGTACATCCTAACAATAAAAATAAACAAGACTGTCAGCATGTCCATTCATCATTAGCCCGTGCATTTACCGTGCCCTCTTTCCCCCATGGGTATGTGTCCTGGGTGTAAACCGGGCAGTGTGCTCCAAGCCCTCTTTTAGCCTAGGTGCTTATCAGCAAATGTCCCTGTGTCTGTGGGGATCGATTGAGCAGCAGGCAATGACTGTTTGGTGCACAAGCTTGTGTGCTGACCAACCCCATAACTGGGTAGGTCTGGGTGGGGTGGAATGTAACGCTGCAAGAGAAGTGGGAAAAGAGTGGTGATAGCTTGGGAACAGAAGAAAGGAAAGTGGAGGAAATTGTAGGCAAAGATTTAATAGACGCCTGCCCCTGTGTCACACCTGGCTCCTTTATGTATTGATCATGAAATTCGGGGGACAGAGCCGCAGCTAGCCATGGTGCTCAAATGTCTGTGTATGCCTGTTTCCTATCCTGTGCGGTGTACCAGAGCGCCTCAAGAGGCCTCAGTTGCTCCATCCTTGTGAACCAAAGTGCCAGTGGCAGCATTGCATCCTGCTTCCAGCGCAGAGGTATCAGTTGTTTGGCAACATTTAGAATACGAATGGTCAGGGAGCATTTATATTGGCATGTGGGTGTGGCTGTCTGGTGAAGTAGATAGGCGGCAGGGAGGAAAGGTGGTTTGTCAGTGAATTTGCTTACAATGGAAGCAACGCATTTACAAAACTGTTCTATGATCGGGCACTCCCACCAAATGTGAAGGACGTAGCCCAGCGACACTTTGCATCTATAGCACTTGCCATCTCAGTCAGGGTGCATGCTCTGGAGACACTCCAGTATCATATACCACCATGAGAGAATTTTGTATGCTGTTTCTTCGGTCTTAATGGCTATTGCACAGTGGTGCACCAGATCACACATTTTGTGCAACTGGGCTTCCATGTATGGCTCTCCTAAGGCTTGATCACATTTAGAGAAAAAAAAAAAGGAGGAAGGGAGTGCCAGATCCTGGCACAATAATTCAAATGGTGTAAGGTCCCTGTATAGATTGGGTTGTTGGGGGATTCTGGTTATATAATCCTGTATTTGGGCTACCGGAATTGCACCAGGAAAGTGGTATCTGGTCTGTAAGTTTGGCAAGAGGCATTAATGTACTGTCCTCTGTCACGTGATGGATCCATGGTATCCTCTGTGAGAATATGCCAGTCAGTCCCCTCCTGCCCTTGCCGGGGGTAAAGTCCAGATTGTGGGTTAGAGGAAAAACCCACCTCTGAGCCCCGTGAGTATCAAATTGTCATTGTGGCCTTGATGAAGGGTTGAGATGAAGATAGTGGCTGGCCCACCTGAGGGTTCAGCCACATGAGTGCTAACATTGGCCGTCCTATCTGGTGTGCCTCTATATCTTTACATGTTTTATGTACCTAAGCTTTCGGCTACTTCATCACTCAGAACAGGTGACATGCCTGATGATACAACTTGAAGGCAGGTACTGTCAGTCCACCTCTGGCCTTAGGGAGTGTCATTTAGAAGGACATGTGTCTGGGCCTGTTGCCCTTCCATATGAAACGCACTAGGAGGGTGCATAGGAATGTGAAAAAAGCCAGACAAAAATTGGGATTGTTTGAAGAAGGATTTTCTTATTTTTTTATTCAAATTAATTTTTCTGGATTTATTTATTTTTTCTAATATTAATATAGTGGTATAAATTTATGTAAGGATTAAAAAGATAACCCCAATTATATAGTACGTGTTTCTGTACCAAATGAAGAAGAGGAAAATTACTGATAAACAAAAGACATAACAAAAATTGTAAAATTGCAGGTACACAATCCCTTTGCCATAAAGGGGTTAAAGAACGGCTTTTTCCCATTCAACTTTAGTATGATTTTATCACATTTTGGTCTTAATCTAAGATTTTTTGATAAGTTTTTCAAGATCTAGATACAGAGCCAAAAAATTAGCACTTTGGACTTTAAGTCCTCTCATAAAAAATTTAAAGGGAGTCTTTAGTGCCAGGAAAACAAACCCAATTTCCTGGCACTATAGGCTCCTGCAGTGCCCCCCTCCCTTGCACCCCATCTCCCACGTGGTTGAAGATGTTGAAACCCCTTCAGTCACTTACCTGAATCCAGCGCTGATGTAATGGCCACGCTCACATTGGGATTTCCCTATAGGAATGCATTATTCAATGCTTTCCTATTGGTAAAATCTGATGTTGGAGATCCTAATGCAGAGTGTGAGGATGTCCAGTGTCAGATAAAGGACCAAAGGCTTGTTTCGATTCCGGAAGTCCCTCTAGTGGCTATCTGGTAGATAGCCACTAAAGGTGGAGTTAACCCTCAGAGGTTATTATTGCAGTTTCTGAGAAACTGCAATAATTACCACTGTAGGGTTAATGTGCATGGGACATTGCACCCAGACTCCTTCAATGAGCTGAAGTGGTGTGGGTGCCTACAGCATCCCTTTAAAAATAAAGACTTCTCTTTGGCTTCCCTGTTTATTGCAGCCTATCGCACAACTACGGCTTCACAAGACAACACTCCTGCGGGTCCATGTGGCCTTCACAGGAACAGGATGACACAACCTGAGATATTTTGTTCTCATGCTCAGAAGCTACAACCCACGGTCTTTACTAGATGGGAATGGATTGTTCTTACCTAGGCCAGGATATTGAGAGTAGTGCTGCAGAGTTGAAAGCAGATCAGGATTGGAGAGTAGAGGTTGTGATGGTGGTGATTTGCAGCCATGGACTGCACAAATGATATCCCAGCACACCTGGCTGAGTTATTAGAGGACCTGTCCACCGAATCCACTTTTCAAGGTAGACTTCAGTATATTTTTCTCCCTTTTAACATTGCAAAAATACAGATCTACTACCCTCTCATCATATTAAATTTGCATGGGACTTCCCGTTTAAGCTTTTAGCTTTTCAAAATGGCAAGACAGTAGCTTTACTTTCAAATGGGTACTCTACACAATGTGTGAGCTGCTTTAGAATCACATTCGCAAGACAGTAGCTTTACTTCCAAATGGCTGTTCTGGACGAATTGTGAGTTCCCTCAGAATCACGTTCGCAGAGAACTTTGTTTATCCTGCTCAGGCCTGCCAGCCCTACAGCATCTCCTGCAGGAGTGGATCACTGTAGAAGAGTACCCCACACATTCTCGTCCTTCCAAAAAGCCCAGATTTGGGATATTATATTGGAGAAGACTACTTATGGCCTACCGGCCTTCTTTATTCCAGTACCCCTGTTGGTTTCTTTTGGATCCCTAGTTCTGTTTGTTACTTTTGTTCAACTCTATTTTTTGGAGGGCTTGTGTTTTTGCTGTCAGATTGTACCTGTTGGCCACTGTAAGTCTTGCTTTTGCTACTACATATAAGATATTAGACTTGGAGGTTTATTTGAGTCCAAACTGCAATTCATTGGAATTTGGTCCAATCAGATGATTTGTCAAATTCCCGAACTCTGAGTCAAAATTTACCCGAATCATGAAACCCCTATTTAGTTCTTGAAGGCATTATTCAGACTTGAATCTATGTACTGTCGGTCATTCCAATGTTCATGTACATTGTTCTCACACCTTTTTTAATTCCCTATGTCCTCCGTACTGCTTGGAATGTTGCATACTCTCCTTGTGTGTAGGTCCTCCCATGCTACCAAAACATCTCCGATGCCTCAAGCATGGACTCCACTTCAAGACCCTGATCTGTACTTCTACTTACTTGTTCATCGAATGCAATTAAATTAGTTTGACATGATAATGCAGATTTTTGCTTATAACAATGTTCTCCTAAATGAATTCCTAAAAAAAATGTACCTTAATAACCTTTCAAATACTTTCCCAGCCACAGAAGTTAAGCTCACAGGTCTATAATATCCAGACAGAGTCCAATCTTTTTTGAATATAGGAATATGTGGGAGGCAACTACAAAGGTTTCAGTTTGTGTTACATGGCAGGAACAGCATTTGTTTTAAATGTGCAGAACCTCTACTGATCTATGTTGGATATTATGTGGTCACCATAGTGTTTATTTGCACATATGATGGACCTGCTCCCAGATCACATTATATTGTAGGGAAGTTGGTGGCCTCTTGACAGTGGTCTTTCATAGGTCATTTGAATCTGAATGTGAGATTCCTCTCTCATTCTGAAAGATTATACAATAAAATTACTTTAGTGGCTCGCAGATGCCTTGCTTCAATATGGCTTTGAGATGAGAACGCCTCTCTCTGTGGCTCACAATCCCCTGGACCCCTGGTTACTGTATCTATCAGGACTGCACGCCATTTGGGGATAGACTCTTCTGTCTCCTGACAGTTGGTAGGCAGCTCTTTTTTAAATCTCCCTTCTCTTTCCTTCCCCATTCTCACTGATTTTTGTTACTGTGACCTACTACAAAAATTAAGTTGTGATGCTTATAATTTCCTTTTTTTTTTTTTTGCATATTCCCATATTTTCTGTTTGGCTTGTCTCTTAAATAAAGAATTAATAGAAAATAAATAAATAAATATATATATATAATACACAAGATCCAGCACACTCACTTATCCACTAAACAGCAACTTCAATGTTGAAAGATTTTTTTTTTTTAAAACACCTATATATATATAAAGAGGTGACAAATGTCTCCTGGAATTTAAAGACTCATTATTACACACCCTTAATATATAACAGAAGAGGCTTTATTTTACCCATAGATGGTTAGAGGATCCATGGTCCCAGGGAAAAAAGAAAGAGTGCATAAACAATTAAGCTATACAAATAGGTATAAACAAATATACAGCCTTGGATGACAAAAAAAAAAGATAGGGTACAATTTGTTTTCTTTTTTAAATTTAAGCAATTTCCTTTAGCAACCTGAGACTTTGCACTGAACTAAATAATTTGAAAAATTAAGAAAAAAACCAATACCCATGGATACTTCTGATAGTTGATGATTTTTAATTTTTTTATTGACTGAGACTCCCCTTTTGCAAGTTCCTTACCCTCCTCAGATAATTATCTCTCAGTCTTATATGGTTCTTGTCCCAGAGGAACTCTCCAGCCTGCAGGACATGGGCGTCATTTAACCAATGTATGTGAGCAACATCTTTCTCATCCGCAACAAAACAGGAAATGTGGACACTTCAAGATGGAAGGCAATCTGCTTCAAAATCTCCTTCAAAAACAGAATTGGTGTGTCCACCTTGACTTTAAGAACACTTATCTACCAGTACCAGTTCACAAAGTCCATCATTGTTCCTTTCTCCAATTGTTTTTTGGAATAAAGATCCTTGGCAGTCCACATGCCTTACATTATGTCTGTGCTTGGCTCCTTCGCGCTTTACGAAACTCCTCAAACTTGATTGGGCCATTAGCAGAGAAGGAATTTGTTCGGTTGGTTTTCCAGGCACTGACGTTTTCAGCGTTTGGATGTTTGCAAAGGATCACTGATTCTGAATCTGTTTGACTCTGAAGTGAATATCTTTATCCAAACTCCTTCAGTTGTCTGACGAACCAGAGCTTAGCTGTAGATGCATTTTCTCTAACGGTGGCAATGGTTGGTTAAACTTCCCCTTTTTTAGCTCTCATTCCACATGTTCTCCCCATCATACTTGTGCTTTTCCTCACCCGACTCTGGAGAGCTCAACCATGGTTTTCATCTCTCCTGGATATGTCAGCGGCAGACTCCATCCATCTATGTATCACATCTCTTGTTATGAACCTTCTGGACATTACATGCCCTCAATAGCATTTAGTGTGATGGACAATTTCAGGGTTTTCTGAAGTGTGTCAGTTTTATTAAACACAGCTAGGTCCCTCTTTCAGAATTCCAGGGCCACTCAGCGCTTGGAGAACATGGAGTGGTTGGTGTCACAACATGTTGATCCCTTTATTGCTCGTTATAGCCATTTTGACATGATTTCTTGGCCGATCTTTTTACATTGCAAGTTGTACTACACCATTAACGTTCTCCATTTAGCCATTTTTTTGGCAGTTTAAGTTCCGTCATTGGTCATTCCTAGTGGCAAGGATCCTTTGGTTAGTAGATTTAGTACATGAGCTTTTAGGATGTTGCTATAGTTTTTTGTTACTCCGAACTAAATGTTAAGCTGACTTTTATTTTTTTGTTAAAACGTTCAGGCATTCGAGATTAACGTAATCTTTTTTTTCCCCTGAAGAAGTCACTTTCTCAGCGAATCACCAGACTAAATGTAACACGCAATTAGTATCCCTATATCCTTAATGACCCTGCATTATGTGTTACTCACTGTATGCAAATTATATTTCTATGAGTAGTTCGGGTCTTTGTTTTATACTCCACTTTTGATTTCCTACACTCGGCCCCATTGTCCTGCTTCTGCACCTTCTTTGGCAGGATGGATTCACTGGTTTCTCAAGTTTGCTGGCACTGATTGTTCCTTTGGAGATCCTGAGTCTAGAAGCAAATTAGCAGATATCCTGGCATCTGCTTTTTGGTCTTGAGAATCCACTTTTCGTACTTTGTATTTTGACCTCATCACCATACTATTACTAGTGTGTTAGAACAGGGGTTCCCAACCAAGTCCTCAAGTACCCCCTAACAGTCACGTATTTAGGGATTACCCTGTTTTTTTCTTTCTAAAAACACTTTAGACACAACTGGGTAATCCCTAAATCCTGGACTGTTAGAACGTACTTGAAGATTGTTGGGAAAAACTGTGTTAGAACATTAAAACCAGCAACTATGAAGCCTCATTTCTTTTCGTTAAATTACTTAAATTGCATTTCTGTGGGATCAGAAGAAAGCGGACTGTGGTAGGCATTACTCTCTTTATTATGCTATGGTCATATCAGATTAGTTGTTTCGTTTCTCACTGAAATGTATTATCACTTTGCTGCTGCGGTGTCAGTAAATGAAGGGTTAAGCAAATATGCACCTCCTGCCTGTCTTTAATACAATTATGAATATACTACCAGCAAGGCTGAGCTAATCTGTTATTAAACACACTGTGCAAAAAACCAATGTGCATCTTTTTCAGGATATAAGGGGGCTGTGGGAATCTCAGTCAAGGGAGGTGTGGCTAGGACTGCATAAACAAAGTGATTTATCTCTTAAATAATAATACAATATTTAACCAGGAATAGTACATTCAGATTACTCTGGTTTTCAAGTACGTCCTGGGAATGTTACCTTAGCCCAACATCCAGGGGAGAATAGAGACTACACGGGCATGATCTATACACCCAAAACACTTCAATAAGTTTTTTTTTGTGCTTAGAGTGGGCCTTTAGCCCCTTAAGGACACATGACATGTGTGACATGTCATGATTCCCTTTTATTACAGAAGTTTGGTCCTTAAGGGGTTAAAGTATAAAAGAAAAAGGATTTAATCAGCAAAACGTACAAGAAGCATCATTCAATTATTGTATTTGTTCCTTTAATGCACTACCTAGACACCTTGCTGAATTTCATAGCATCTCTAATTTTCCAGAAATAATTTCTAGATGATATGGCACTGTAATACCGCACAGTTTTTCTTCAGAGCTGAAATATAAACGTCCTATTTTGGCCATTACACACCGATGAGTGTGTGGGCGCCCTCTGGAGGTCGTGGAACATAACTTCATTATCTGGTATTTTGTATATTCTGGAGGCTCTGGCACATAGCTTCATTGCCCATTGTTTTACTGCAGGAAACCCCTAAAACAGGGGTGCCCAAAAGGTAGATCCCCAGATGTTGTAGAGCTGCACCTCCCATGAATTCTAGAATTACAAATATCGTGGAAGCTGTAGTTTTAAAATATCTGGTGATCTACCTTTTGGGCACCCCTGCCCTAAACAATGTATGTTTGTCACTATGCAGTGCAGCATTCCTGTTGAGGAATATTCCCTAATAATGTGTTTCCAGGTAACAAGTTCTAAAGAACTGAAACATGGGGATTGATCTCTGGCTTTACAGTCAACAAATCATTGAAAGGCTGTATGAAAAGCTTGGAGTATCTATCAATTAATTAACATACAACAAAAGCGGTATAACTGTCCCTTTGGTTTTCACACTATTTAGCATTCAGGGAAATAGCAAGTTGCATTTCTTTAACTATATTTCGGATGGAATGCGGCTAGTGCTGATTTTTGCAATGTTTTCACATAGGATGCTAGATTTCTCCCCATTCTCAAAGCTGTGTACAGCCGGAACGATCCTTCAAACATTTCCATGTTAGCCTGTGTTCTTGCCTAGATTTAATTTTATATATTAGTTCAATAATAAGAGTTGCTTTAATACAACAGTAAAGCCAATCTTTGAGATATCACTACGTGTAAATATTTAAATAGGACAGTCCTGTGTAGAAAGATTTCTGAGAAAAGTTACCTTGTTAGAGACCTGTACTGTAAGGGTTTAAAATCATATTATGCTTAAATTTTTTTTTTAAATAAGTACTAATATTTAAAAGGTAACTCCACTAAAGAATTTGGCAGAGTTTTAAAGGTGTTGGTGTCCAATAGATCAAAAGAAGAATTTCCCTTTATGACCTGACCATAATCATGCAATGGATTCACGAGACGTGTAACTTGTACAGCTCTAATATGAATCAATATTCGCTTCTACATTTCAACAGAAGTCCTACGCTTAATACGGTTGGCAAAGTGTCCAATGTAGATGTGAAACATGTTCAGTTTCAGCCGTGTGGTGGTACGTCTTTCTCCTTTTCCCAGTTTGCCTATTTTCACTGTTCATGTACAGATTTTCTGTTGGTTTTTTACTGATATAACATGGACTAGAGAGATGATTGATTTAATGTTACTGTTTGCCACATCATGGGGTGCAACATTTGGTTATTTTGTTCAGTTTAAATCTGAACTGCCACTGCCTATTGTTGGCAGTCCACTATGCACAAGAGCCAAATGGTTAATTTTTAAGCGGGGGTTACATAACTGAGAAACATCGATTTGAATAAATCATTCACATCGGTTAGACTACGTAAACGTAAAAAAGTGGAGGATGCATAATTTCTTTTCAGGTCCTCCTGAGAAATTTGATATTGCTGCGTACACCTCTATGCATAACCATTGCATTGTGGTTTTATTATCATGCTTCATTCCAGTTGCTGGTCACAATCTGGGAAAAATATTACAGCCATACATTAGGTTTCTATAAGAAAATGTATTATTTTTCAATTGTGTACCAAGAAAATAATTGCTTTTCTGATTCATTTGGATGAGAAACACAAAGTCATTATGACGTAGAATACTTCCTGCTAAGAGGAAGTCTGCATTGATAAAAAATAAAGAAAAATAAAAAACAGAAAATCAACTGAGCAACAGTCTTGAAAATGCTTTATTGAACTGAATGTATAGCTGTAAATGTGCAGAATGTGTTTGAAAAGTCTACAGCTTAAAGAAACTGTTATTTTTTTAAATTTTTTTTTGGAAATCCTCAACAAATAAAAAAAAAAAAAGTTAACCGGGCTAAAATGCTACAGTGACTAGAGGACATGAATCAAATCTCCACTTTAACCTTTTAGCACCATAAGCATGGCACATGAGGCTCAAAACATTCAAGTGCTACACTGTGCATAAATACAGTATATTCTGAGCATTCTGGGAAAATGTGAACAGTTGAAACAATAACAATCTTAGTGTTTCGATTCAACACTATTGTGTATTACAATATATAACCGTTATTCTGAGATCATACTAACCAGTGTGGAAGTCGGATTTTTTTTTATTCTAGGAGTCATGTGACGTTGCCAAGATGAATTAATGTAAACTCGTAAAAGCAATTGAAACGAGGGATAGAGAGAGAGAGAATTAAATATAGACATGATCATGTGAGTGAATCTGTCGATTGATCAGAAGCTGTGCGCACGTTTGTTTATTTTCTTTATATTCTAAATTTACATTGCAAAAAACAAACAAAAAAAACAAAAAAATCTGCTATCCCTTTTTCGGGCCCTTTATGAAAGTCTATGCACAAAAAGAACACTGTACATATTTTTACATATAGGATTAATAGTATAGGCATGTAGGTGGCATGATTTAATCAAAAGGCTTTTTTACTTGTATGCCGAAAAAACTGAAACAAAGTAACAATAAATAAAAAAAGGTGCTACGTTAGCAATAGGAATTCCATTGTTATATATCAACAAGTGTGGGAATCAAACCCTCAAGCTCTTCTTTTGCGGACAAGTCTCTGCAAAACTATGAAGCAAGTAAATAAATAAGAAAAACTCAAAAAAAAAAAAATATGATTGAGAATGTGAAAGGTATTTTTTTCAATTTTTTTTTTCTTTCTTTCTTTAAACCAAGACAACAAAATCAAAGCAAACTTTAGTTTAAACAGCAATTAAATGAATGTGCCTACACCTGGATAAAACATGTTTAAACAGTCAAAACAGTTTTCCTTCTAAACAACCTCGAGCAAAAAAATAAAAATAAAAAAAAGCTCCTTCCCCCCCAAAAAAAACAACAAACAAAAATAACCCCTCTTTCAAAAAAATAATAATAAAAAAAAAAAATGCTGAACAATGAACAAGTTTGGAATAAGGGAACACTACAAGCAAAGTCTGACAGTGACCTAAACTGTAATGTTATAGTTCAGGTGAAAGTTCAAAATGAAATAGAGAGGGGCAAAAACCAAAAAAACATTTTTACACCAACCACAAGGTGATTAATGTGATTTAATACTAAAAGGTGAAATGCCCTTAAAAAGACACACAGTTAATGCCACTGCAGAGTCTGCCTGATGTGCTTTAAACACTCACATAAAAACGTTTTTATCAATTACATTATTCAAAAGATCCATGGCTACAAACGGCTAGTCAACAGTTAACATTGCATGTCGTCGGGTGCTGTAACCTTTTGAATAATGCTTAGGAAAGCTTTGGGATTTAAATGGCTTTATGACCTTAAAATTTAAGCCAGTTCTCTTTTTGTTTTTTTTTCTTAATGACAATGTCACTAAAAACTCATGCACGCTGCAAAAAACCTCATGCAGTAGTTATGGTAAACCATCCAAGCAGTTTTTATTCATTAATATTCATAAATACACACAGCAGCTTCATTAGAGATTTTTGTTTCCATATATTTGTTTTTTTATTATTATTATTATTATTTCCTTGTTCAGTTTGAATGTGGGAGATTAGGAGAGTCTTATTTATTTGTTTACGTCAAGGTACAGGAAGCAGGATGCTGCCTCTGGTACTGCTACCTATGTTTACCTGCTAGAAGTAAAAATTAGTTAAGTGAATTATATATATTTGCCTCTCTCTTTTTTTTAATTTTTTTTTTTTTTTTGAATGTACACAATGTAACAAGAGTGACAGACCGGAAATTACAATCACCAAAACAAACCCAAAGATAGTTGTTTGTCCACTTTCATTGGCAGTTACAGCACAGAGGACATTGTCTGCAAAGGGGGATGTCATCAAAGAGGAGGTGGCGGAGGCTCGTTTCCTTTATTACTCTCTTTTAGATTAAGGTTTTCTAACGCAACATCTAAAGGCATAATATCTACACATCCCATTGCCCCAAAATCAGCTATTTCTCCCCGCTCGTCCTCATCGGAGGAAGAGCTCTCTTCCTGCATCAATGTTGACAGGAGGAGCTCCTGCACAAACAGGCTGCGGTCAGCTCTTTCACTTTCTATTGACTGTCTTTCGGCCTCCGTCATCTTAGGATCATTCAATCTGCACACACAAAAAAAAAAAGTGAGAGTACAGATGAGATGACAAATTCAATATAGAAGAGTGATGCAAATAGGAATTTGAAAAGGTAATTTGTACATAAGGTTTGGAGTAATTCAAGTATAGATGTCAGTCCATTTAAGTATCCCAACCAAATACATTTAATATATCAGACACCACAAAAATACATGATGTAGTCAAAGTAAAATTTGGAGATAACACTCACCATATCTCCTTATCATACTCATGGGTGTAGAACACCCACCACCTGTCTGCCCGCATCCTTAGTAAATTTGCCCTGCTTGAGAATTTCAAAGTGAATTCAAATTTAAGCCCAAAAGTAGCTGAACTGGAACCATAGCCAAATTTAAATGGTTCCATTTTGGTCTTAAATGAACACTACAGCATTTTAATGTGTATTGCCAATGCTATAGTGACGTTCTTGTAACTTCCTGGTTTGATTAGCACAATGGAGCTAAACTCAAGAGGCAGCTATTGCCCATAGCACCTGCTTCGCAAAGACTTTTCATTGTGCTGCATTGGGAAGTCTGTGATTGGACAGAAACTACGTCTGGGTGGGGTTAGAATGGGAGAAGAGAAATGCAGCATGTGTAAGCTGTTTATTTAGACATACCCTCATAATGAATGCATGTTTTCATATTGGTTGTATCTATTAAACAGTGATTTTTATTTAAGTGAATAACCTTGCTGGTGTCACATCTTGCAAATCATTGTAAAACACAAACATCTGCAGTGACCACTACAGACAGATACTGTGCTATACTGTACTACAGGTGAGTGCTAGGAATACCAGATACACACACACACACACATCTTAACTTGCAAGGGGATTGTACCCCAATCTATTTTTCCTACAGCTTATTAGTTCACTTCACAATTTTCACAAACCTATCCAAATTTGGATGGTGCTGACAGGTTGTGAGTGGCTTAACCTACCACTTGGAGTTTATAATTGCCTTCTAAATTTGGAATTATTTCACTTGAATAATGCAGAAATAAAACTCACATTCCCATGGTGGTAGCGTTCTTTGTGAAACTGGGTCAATAAACAACATTCTGACAAATAGATTAGATAATGTACCAAAAGACTCCTTACACATATATGCTACAATAAGCTGTATTAAAAGGCTTAGGGTGTTCCTTAAAAGATTTAATCACTATATGCCAGCTTCCCTGAATACCTTAAAAAAAAAATGTAAAAAGCAAAAATGAAAACCACAAATACTATCACAATGATTCTGTCTACTGTACTACATAGGTGTAAGGAAATTGGAAGGTTAAATTGTCATTAGTTTAAGACTCACTTTCTCACATTTCGGGAAATATACATCCTAATAAAATATTTGTTTGCTTTTGTCTCTGTCACATTTGTCATACACCAGGCACAGTGATTATAAATCTCTCCCTTTTTTTATTCCTAAACACTGGTGTAAAATCCACATACCTTGTGAGAAGGAACTGTGAATTCTGTATAGTCTGTTGATTGTTTTCCGTATTCGATGTGTTGGTTGTCGCTGTTGATTGCGTAATTGTGGTTGTGACACCACTTGCATTGTTGCGCCTAGTTGCGTTACGTGCCGTCTCTAGTTGTTGTCTCGCTGCCTGTGCCTGCTGCCTCTCAAGCTGTAACTGCATCTGCAGTTGTTGCAGCTGTGATGCAGAAGGGCCCGAGGAGTTAAGCTGTCCTCCTGTTGAACGCCTCACTCCTGATAATTGAGATAATAGTTCTGCCCAGGAAGACAAAACCGCATTATATATAGGCAAAATTTACAGAATTTATAAAACACATTTACCAATTCATTTGTGTTTCAATAACCATAAATAGTGTACTTGGTATGCTTTGTACATAGATATAATTTAAGGCATACTTATGTATGGGGGGGGGGGGGGTTGTATTTGTAGTTATGTCTACAACTCCATTCATCTAATCTCATGGAATTACGACAATGTTTGCCTGAGCGGGGCCTGGTCTCTTGCAATATTATTCTGTATGTCAATTACTTTTTGTCTATATTCTATAATTGTAAAGTGCTGCAGAAAATAATATCATGCTCAGCTTTCAATGAGAGACTTAGACTGGTTGGTTGATATCAGATACTTCATAGTTGGGGCAGAGATCAACAGAGGATTTTTGTTTTTTGTTTTTGACGAGTGTGGATTTAATAGCAAGACTTTTTATGTTGAGAGAATATGCATAATACCAGCTATAGGATCCATTGCTTCCCTATTGCTGGGAGAGTATGAACTCTGTGATGATGAAAGCCCTCCAGTGGAACTGCTAGTAAAGTGCATGTTTGATCTCCGAGCTCGAGGTCCTCCCAGCCCTCGGCCAGGGTGAAACATCCTTCGTACATGCCGAACTCCACTGGATTCATCGTGGACAGAAGTTAAGAGGAGTAACATTGACAGAAGAAATGCTAATAAAATAATGAAATTAAACACACAAGATATGTAGAGACAAAATACCCTTTTCTCAGTACGGTTTAAGTTTCTTTCATTTACCTGACTGCAATATAGGTCAATGCCCATAATCAATATTTTAAATAACTACATTGAAATGCTTACTCCACACACTATGACCACTTGAGTGATTTCAGGCAGGCTGCTGAGGGAACCTGGCCTTGGCACTGGAAAGCAGGTAAGTTTTCAGGAGGGGACCATGCTAGTAAGGGTTACTGTAACCAAAAATAGTGTTTTTATTTTGAGTAACACCTTAAGAGTATAATGCTTACTTTAAGAAGACTGTGCCCTGAAATTACGTTTTGAGTTAAGAAATATTGTTTAAAAAATTAGTCCACACATTCAGGAATTTAGGGTGTCAGAACAATCTAATTGAAATACCAGTTTCCTTGTGATTGCATTGGGCAAGAGATTTGATAAGCAATTCCATTTTTACACGTTTCCTTAGTGAAATATAAAGATCTATGTGGATCTGCTGTGATGGTATTCATTGACCGTCAGTTCTTATCTGAAATGAACATTTCCACACATATACTCATGTTTACATTATACAGGGACAATTCACCTACGTCAGTAGTAATAAAATGTTAATAGAGGACAAAAGGATATTAAATCCCTAGGAGCTCTGTGTTCAAGTGTAAGATGGGCAGCAAAGTCATCTGTGACATGATTTGGATCTCCTCCAGGTAATGCTGCACATATGGGACAAATCTGCAAAGACAAGAATATAAGACCATGTAAAGATTCATTTTCATAACCAAGGGGATCCATTTTGTACACTAAGAAATATGCTATTATCAGTCACTCAAACTATCCCAGGTTAAATACAACAAAACCGTATCCACGTGCTAATGTCAGATAGTGGTAATGAACTCACCATAGTGATAAAACCCTGGTAAACTACCCATAATGAATGATTTATAGTAGCAGCACTGTGTTGTGAAATTCAGTGGAGACCTTTAGAACATTAAGAAGTGGAGTTGCCGTCAAGCGAAAAGGGCCAGTAACCAGTAAAGGACATGGTTCTGCTACCATGACCATTTTTTTGAAAAATATGCCAATGCCTACCACATGGCTGGGACGATCTGTAACAAGCAATATAACCCACCCTACTACGCATGCTGTCTTGGTGTAGATTGTCAATTCCTCTCACATAAGCCATGGCTGTAATTGCTCCAGTAAATGTCTCCTCAGAGTGCTGATCAGATGCACGCTATGTGTGATAGAGGAGATATGAAATCAGATTTTTTAATATTTAATCACATAAACTGCACGTAAGAACAGCACATCAAAGACTGCCAATTCCACTGGCATGTTACACCCTAAGGGAAACTCTGAACTCTGCAGTGGTTATGTTGCCACAATTCACATGGCGTCATTCAACAGTAAGCTGTAAAAAAACATTTATAAACAGTTTGACACACCTTGCTCTGTTTGGTGTCCATGGTCCTTATGGTCTGCACTAATAAAGTGGAAGTTCATACTTTGGCACTAGCAATATTAATTTTGTGCTGTTTTGCACATTATTCAAGTCCAATGTCCATTGGCTTACACTCACAGCCAATGAAACATTTCCAAAGTTGCACAAAATGTACTTTGCTAATGCCAAAGCATGATTTTCTTTTTTAGCATATTCATGGACACTGGAAGGACTTCAGGTGTTGACAGAGCCATGTAAGTGTCAACAAATGTGTAAACAGTTTACCATGGTATGGTGACAGGGTACTCTTAGCACCATAACCACTGAATTGGTTTGCAATAGTTATGATGCTTATATTGAGTACAATGTAGAGAGAAACATTTGAGAAGTGGCACGGGAAGAGAGCATGGAGGGAAGACATTGGTCAGCAGAAACTAGTAGAAACAAGAATGGGGTGAAAGAGATAATAAGGTAAGGTGAAAGAGGGATACACTGCGTTGGAATACCTCAGTTAAAATGTTCCCAGTTTCAGAAGGATCTCAACTGTTCTGGGCAAGATAGTTATGCTACAGTAAATATTAAACACTTTACAGTTTCTAGGGACCCATGAAAAAGACATGGGGATCAATTTTTGGGTCCTGACCCATGGACTAGGAGCCAGTAGATTAGTGGTTTAAAGCTAATGACAGAGCATGGGATTATAGTATGCGGCTAGGGTTGGGAATTGCAGTACAAGTATATGGCTGGTTGGGCTAGGATATGGTTATTATGGTAGGGCTTGATGAATTTCCCTAGAATTTATGTGCTGGAGTCAAAGTTTTCATTACGGAGACATCCACAAACCGTAAGTCATTCTCTACCCCAGATATCTAATCATACCACATTAGCCGCTATCATGCACATATTGAGCAAATCACACACACACACAAGTCAGATGGACGAGACATCGTTTCACTTCGTACTATTTGGTATTACCTTATGTGAGTGCCAACTCCCAAGGCAGAACAAAATATAAAGGCATGCATATCGCATGAATTTTGATGACAGATTGGTAACCTCACCTTCAGAGGATATCAAGTCCCCTAAGCATGCAGTGACCCCCACAATTCACTTCAACTCTTAGATCCACGTTCCAATATCTGAGCAACGGACATTGTATTGGCAGAACTTAAAACAGTGCAACAAGTATTGCATCTGAGGACACAACTGCGAGACCCACAACAACGATACAAATCGACCACAGGCAGAGTAAGACTATGAAAGGGGGAAACAGGCAGCACAAAGGAAAACTCTCATGCAGGCCATATCCAAAACCAAACCCATAAAGAAGAGCATGGTGATGGAACTCGTTGTAGGTAGACACACAGGAATTTGATAAGCTGGTATATACGAAAGGTTGCATGCTTGTCCACCTAGAGAAGAATGTTGTCTAAGTAGGAGTAAACTGACAAGGCAAGACCATGAGCTCAAGCTATCATGGCCCCTAAGAGTTTAGTAAAGACAAATGGAACAGTGGCCAGAGCAAAGGGCCACATCACAAACTGCTAATGACCTTTAAACCTGGGTCAAACAAGATGGTGACTGAAAAGATGAGCACCAGCAGGTTCAACTTGGGAGCTTGGTGAGTAGACCATTTCTTAAGTGGTCGAGTTCCTGGAGAAAAAGTCTCAGAATATCCCTGCAAGCAGCACATAGCCAAATGTAACCAATATGAAATTAAACTCTTTTTATGAGTTCTTTAGAGTAGACTAAATAGAAAGCAGCCTCCATCTGATCATACCACAAAAGGCAAGTGATTAATGAGGCCAAATGCATGATGTCTTTTACAGCATGCCTTCCAAAATCTTATTTATATATTTATTCCTTAAAAGATGAACTGTCCTCCAGATATATAGTGGTTTTCTAGAGGAGACATAATATAGCGCTATCTGCAGTAAGGACTGGTGACCAGGTAAACGTGTTTGAAAATATGATGAAAGTTCAAAGAAGACTAATGGCATCTCCCAGATGTTGTTAATAATGGAACACACTGCTTGATGTACTGGAAAAAAGCATTTGTCAGACGATATGGCCTCGTAAAGCTTCAGGGTCAAAGACACAGTTGTGCCAGAGGGACCCAACAAGATAGTTATGCCCCAGAGTGCCAAACTTACGGTGGAGAAAAAACCTCTAAAATGAGCAGAATGAGACAAAGAAGGCATGGTAGGCAAACAGCCTGCACACAACAACTACAATTAGGAAACACATATATTGTGACAAATGGCAAAATTAGGGGAGCGTCAAAATAACTTCAATGGTATCCTTTATAGCAGCACTTTCATTTCTACTCTTACAGGGCACGAAGATATCCAACAGATCTGCAACCTCATCCACAGAAATGTCCAAAAGAGCAAAGGCAACTAATATCCTTACCTTTCTTGTCACTTTACCCCACTACCTCTAGCATGTAAGCTCATTGAGCAGGGCCCTCAACCCCTCTATTACTGTGTGTCCAACTTGTCTGGTTACAACTACATGTTTGTTCGTCCACCCATTGTAAAGCCCGGTGGAATTTGTTGGCGCTATATAAATAATACCATAATAATAATAATAATAATAATAATAATAATAATAATAAGGGCACAGGCTCATAACTCCAAACTGACAGGCTGGCTGAGGAGAGGTTAATAGTATTGATAGGAGTGCAGTATGCACTGAAAACAGCGGCAGGCAGTGCTGGCTAAGGCTGCAAGGAGGCCACGTGGCACTGGCTGGTCATCATGGCAACTAGCACTGAAATCATGAGCTGTATGTAAAAAAATATATTTAGTTTTAGTCAGTCTTTTGACTAAAAAGCCATTTTGTTTTAGTCATCTGAATTGTTTTAGTTTTATTCTAGTTTGAGTCGACTAAATCTCAAGTATATTTTAATCAAAACGACTAAAATCTAACGGGTTTAGTAAAAGCCTCTGTCTCTTTTGCCCCTTCCCAAGCCCCTCTGTGTCTGTGTGTCCCTCCAGCCCCTCTAGGTGTCTCTCTACCAAGCCGTGGTCTGTCTCTTTTGCCCCTTCCACAGCCCCTTGGTGAAGTGTTAATTTTGGCAGCAAATTTCAATTTAGTTTTAGTCATAATCTTTTGACTAAAAAGCAGTTTTAGTTATTTGAATTGTTTTAGTTTTAGTCAACTCAAAAATGTTAGTCGACAAAATTACCACTACTACATAGTCTCTTCTTCTGCTACGGACACCAGTTTAGTCTTCACCGGTCCTGGCGGAACACTACATGTTCGATGATACTTCTAGATAAGTATACACTTTGGCAAGTCTTTCTCACCTTTTTTCTAAAAACCTCAATTGCATGTTATCCCGATTAAAAATTAAGAAGTTTATGTTATACGTCACTTAATGCTGACTTTCATGTTAGATTATCTGCTTGAGAAACAAGTAAAAATTTGAGTCCGTTTTCATTTCAGATTAAATTATTATGCTTACAAAGTTATTCATTAAACCTTGGACAACGGACACTGTAATAAATTTTAGGTCAAAATAACTGCTCAGCAGTTTTGGCCTAAAACTTGCAATTTTCGGTATTTATAGCAATATGTAGAAACAACACTGCCACGAAAACAGATACTGCAAATAAGGTGCAAACAAAAATAAAGAGCATCCAAAGAAAAGCTTACCACTTCTGTGGACGTTTCTGCGTGTTCAGAAGTGACGTGTTCTTGTAGCGAAGTTTCTGTATAACCCATTTTACCACAATAAGGACAAGTAAAAGATTGTGGCTGCTCTACAGAGAAAGCTTCACCACCATAGTATAAATCTGTAATGGAAAACCGAGAAGAAGAAAAATTTTTAAAAAAGTATTAAATTGCATGTACGACATATTTGGACATAGTATCCATAATGATAGAAATATATCATAATTATCTGGTTTCAATTGCTCTGTCTTCTAAATCAAGATGTTTTATAAACAAAATTAAAAGGTAAATAAATAATTGGCATGTCACTGAGTTCAAGGAGAGAAGTTAACAAGCTTGAGATAATGTTTATATACATACTGCAAAATGTTAGCAATGAAGCAGCAAGCACATTCTGGAAGTTGGAAAATGGAATTAACAGAGGATTAGCAATATTCCTAAAATTATTTATTATTAATGAGGATACTTACACATTCATATACAGTACCGTGGAGGTTTTCTGGTACTATATGTACCATACACCGGAACCCCCACACACAAAAAATACAATAAATAAATAAATCAGTGCTGGAGTTAAAGAACCAATATCCCTGAATAGCCACTAAAAATGACCTAATGATCTATTATCCATCCCATTATACAGGGGCATGGGACTGCTGAATTCTACGACATTTCCCACTTGTCCTGTAAAAGTGACGGACAACCACTGTCAATGACGCAAACCTCAACAAAAACCTGCACATAAATAAATAGACATGCAGACTCATTAAGAAGCCTCCAAATTTGTGTCCTTGAGCAAGCGTGTGCACCATTTTACATACAAATCAGCACTTTTATATACTGGTGTTAGAATAGGATACCAAGCTAAAGTGCTTTTGGGGTGTGGAGTGGTCCTTTAAGTGCAGTCAGTCAGAGTGCTTTAAAGGGACACCGTAGGCACCAAAACAACTTTAGCTTAATGAAGAAGTGTTTGTGTACAGATGATGCACTCGAAGCCTCACTTTATCTCATAGAACAGTGTTTTGTTTTTTTTTTCAGTGTGAAGAGATACAAGCCACCTCACATAGTGCATCAAACACAGTGATTTCAGTGCCATAATATGTTGAAAGCAGTCTTAATAGTTTTAATGCAGACATATAAAAAATAAAAAATAAACCATTTAATGTCAATTTGGGAATGAACTAAAACTAGTTCAGTCTACAGTCAAAAGCATGCTCTATAAATCTATGTAAGCTGCTGATAATGGTAAAAAGTAGGTGTGCTTTGAATGTTTCTCTCATTGAAGTGTGACTTGGTCCAAAAAACGTTGGGAACCACCGCCAGAGTGAATCTGTCATATGAATGTTTAAAAAAATAAATAAAAAAAAAAGAGCAAAAGGGAGCAATGACGATTCCAAATGGAAGCGTCTGATTGCTCCCTGCTCACGCCCGCCTATTTTGTCATTTTGACGAGATAGGGGGCGTGGCTTCACGAAGCTCCCGGCGCTGGAACCAGGTTAGTAAAATCGTCTGCCTGGAGAGTCCCTTTAAGATGTGAATAACATGTAAAACACAAATGAGAAAAAAAAAAAAAAAAAAACACATTTTCCCACCACATATTTTCTTATAATTTTTTCACATCCAGATCAGCTAAAGATACTCAATTAAACAGATTCACATATCAGTCCTGATTGTTAAATGCCTCATAGGTCTAGGATCTAAATTAATTTCTGGTAGTTATCACTAACCGTATACCAACCCTACCTTCAATCCTTTGCTTACACCAACTCTAACCATATACCTACTATAACCCTCACCTTACCCTAACACTAACCGTTAAGAAAGACCCTCTGTGAAAATCAGTACCAATATCAGCAGATTGATTTCCTAGTTAAAAGTGTAGAAAGTAGTATGTGACTGCCATCTACTGACTGTTTACAGCATTAATTATCAGGTATCATAACTCAAATGATACCTGGGATTCTCTGTTGAGATATGTCAACAAGTCCAAACATCATTAAAGCCCAGTACTGCTAGGATGTAATGACATATCAAAAGGTTTAAAAAAAATAAAAATAAAGTAAATTTAAAGTCAGTTTAGAAACAAAAAGAAAATCAAATGTTCAGTCACTTACCTTGATTGAATTCGGTGTTGTGAGTCAAGGTGCCATTTGAAAACCAACTTAATTTCAAAGGAACGTAGGGGTTGCCACCTAGCCGGTGTTGTACTGTCATAGCCGGTATTTCAGGCTGCCTGGCCGGTGCCGGTATTGCAATAATACCAGCAACACAAATGCCGGTATTTTTTTCTGTGATTGAAATTAGAGACGCAATACCGGTGTGTGGAGAGAGGCAGGGACAGGAACTTCATCTCTCTGCCTCTCTCTATACTCTGAGTCTGCAGGGGAACAGCACAGAGCAAGCAGCTCCCAGCCTGCAATCAGCCGACTGATCAGGTAAGTGAGTGGGTGGGCACTACTAGTGAGGTATGGGGGGGGACACTTGATGGGGGACAATAGTAGTAAGGGATGGGGGGACTCTAGTAGTGAGGAATGGGGGGGCTAGATGTGGGGCTCTAAAAGTGAGGGATGGGGGCACACTAGTAGTGAGGAATGGGGGGACACTAGCTGGGGGGGACTCTAGTAGTGAGGGATGGGAGCACACTAGTAGGAGGAGAGCTAGCCGTGTCCTGTGTTAGGACATCTGTAACCACTACACATTCAGTTTTTTTTTTCCTGAATGGTGAGATTTGTGTGCTATATGCTCCTATGTCTATAAAGACATCTTTATTTGAATTAACTACAGAAGTTTATAACTTGTGTGTGATATATATATATATATATATATATATATCTATCTATCTATCTTAAATTGAAAATTTTTTTTGTTTTATATTACTATTATTTTATATTTCTAATTTTATGGTACACACCAGAAGTGGTAAAAGGTGCTGTAATACAACCAGAGCTGTACTGAGGCTGGTGAGAGTGGGTGCTGCTGCTTTGTGGTCCATAGAATTCACTTAAGAAACAGGAAACCGTTTCATGAAGGCACATGAATCAAGACAGGGCTCAACAAATCCCAGGCGCCATGGCGACAGAGTTTTAATATCTAACTTAAAGTATTTTTTTTGTGGTTTACAGCATTTTCCCCTTTCCAAATGTATTTTTTTACTCTTAAGTCACTACTTCTGATTTACATACTGTGATGCCACGCATATATAATTACAGTGATTTGTTGTGCATGCGCACCAGCCTCCCAAGGCTTTCCTATAGGTAAACATTGGATTGTCTGAAATCATCAAGACTGATAATCTCAGGCAAAGAGTTGGGGCAGTGGTCCGGAGACCAGCGCGGCAATGCATAAAAAGTAAATCGAACCATTTCATGCACTCGGAGGGAGGCCAGGAACCTAAATAGTGACCAGGTCACTATAGCATAGAAGTACGTGGTTTTTATACCCAACACTATAGAGTTAATATAAATCGTTCAGCTATGGGGTTTTTTTTTGCATCTCCATGCAACTCTATTACCAACTTTCTATGCAACACTTTCTGCAGCAGTAAAAGAGCAGTGTGGTTAGTTTTACTTATATGCAACAGAAAACAAAGTCCATCTTCAATAGCTATACATAGGACTATAGAGGGAAAAAAAGTGTGTGTTTTCTCCATGGTGAGTATGCAACAGAACACTTACCAAAGTCTACCCTTGTCAATATGCACTGCATTGGATGGTCAGTCGTATGCCTTGTTGTAGTTGCACCACTTTCATAACAAGATGCGCACAGATCGTAATCGTAACAAATTAAGCACTTGTATCTACGGCCTCTGAAATTTCCTTTTAAACATGCATCGCAGCTGACACCTGCAATACAGGAAGCAACAAATGTTTGTTAACCAAAGATTCTCAACAAGAAATTAATAATATAATGAATTATTCAATAATAAAAGCCCTGCTGTAAAAGACATATGTAAAAAAAAAAAGAAAAAAAAAAAAAGTTGAATGTCTAAAAACACTATTCGCTGGGCACTACTGTGCACAAAACGGTTACACCACCTTTTAAGCACTTTTGTCTTTTTTTTTCTGTAAAGCACCAAAATAAATCAACCTCTTTTTACCCCTCTACTATTTTAAAAATATTATATTTTGATTTCATCATTGATCACATTCACAAATTAAGACAAATGGGTATATGACTAGGAAAAGAAAAAATAGATGTTCACAATGTATAAACTTTCTTTTTTCATTTTATTTCTTTTAAATATAATTTTAATAAATAAAATAAAAAGGGAGACAGACAGCTCATTAACGGTCACAGAAAATCTGACTATGAAAGTGGAGGAAATATTTGTTGTAAATAAACGGCACATTTTTGCACGCCTTTTTATTTTTTTGGAATGAACAAATCAGTGAACCAAAAGAAAAGATACAAAATGGAACTGGGAATTAAAGTGACATAATAGGAGCAGCATGGAATATTTTGGCAAAAGGTAATAGATCTGAGTAAATAGGTAAAGAAACATAAAACCAGAAAAGAACACAATTTAAATAAATAAAAAAAATGTAAATATATTTATTTGTATATATTAGTTAATACATTGCTAAACACAAATACACACACCAGTCAAGCCATAAGACTCTTTTCCCACAGAAATCTCACTTTAACAGTGCTCTCCCTAGTGCAAGGGATTCTGGGTAGGCGTATGCAAATGAGCTCAACAAAGAACCACATTTTTGCCTCATAAATCCACATTATACATGGATTCCTTGGAGTATGTGTCTGCTGTATACAACAGCTTTAAAAAAAACTCAGGAAGAGGAGCAAAGCCAGTGAACCACTATATACACACACACACACACAAAGCTGTTTTTACCATCTATTACTTTATATCATATTTTTGGTGTTAAAAAGTAAATATAAATAAAAGTACAAACTAGTGAGTAAATTGAAGTACGTATAACAGGTAACAATAAGACATATGGTGGAGGTCAAACAGCACAGTAATTCTAGCAACCCCAGAGTGAGAGCAAGCTTTGTTAACCCCTTAGCGACAGAGGACGGTTCAGGACCGTCATCGGCATTTTTGCCTTGAGGACCGATGACGGTCCTGAACCGTCCTAACGGTCTCCGTTACTTACCTGATCGCCGTCGTTCCCCCGGCGGCGATCAGCGTTGCTCCGGTTGTGGGGAGACTGCCTGCAGCCCATACAGTCTCCCCACACTGAATTAGGACCCCTGTGGCCATGTGATCGCTCAACACAGCGATCACATGGTCACAATAGGTGTCCTAGTGTCTGCCTGCAGGGGGACTGTCTGTGCTGACAGGCAGTCTCCCTGCATGTGTAAAATCAGAAAAAAAAATAAAGTTAATGTTAATTAAAAAAATAATAATTATATATGTGTATATATGATATATAGACATATATTATATCTATATAATATATGTCTATATATCATATATATATATATATAATGCCATACTAAGTGTATTTTTATATTAATATGTACTTATATTAATATAAAAATACACTTATAATTAAATTACACACGTATATATATATATATAATATATATAATAACTATTTATTGTATATATATTATAAAATATAAATAATAAGTAATTTAAATTAAATAAAACATTTTTTAAATAATAAAAAAATTAAAAATTATATATCTATATGAAATTTTATTCTAACTGTATTTTAAAATTAATATATATATATTTATATCAAAATACACTTAGAATGAATTTGTATATATATCTATGTATATAAAAATAAATAAAAATAATAAGAAATATACATATGTCCATATACAAAATTACATAAATAATTATATAAATATACACGTAGACTTCAGATATATAAATATGCATATATATTTAAATTCTACGTGCGTATTTATGTAATAGTTTTACATAATTCAGTAATTTTATTGATTGCAATTTAAGGGACCTGCCTGCCAACCCAGGCCGAAATTCCAGAGAACTGAATTTGCTAGCACTGTATTTTACCCTGTAACGTTCTACGACACCCTAAAACCTGTACATGGGGGGTACTGTTTTACTCGGGAGACTTCGCTGAACACAAATATTAGTGATTCAAAACAGTAAAACATATCACAGCGATGATATTGTCAGTGAAAGTGACTTTTTTTGCATTTTTCACACACAAACAGCACTTTTACTGATGATATAATTGTTGTGATACGTTTTCCAGTTTTTAAACACTAATATTTGTGTTCAGCGATGTCTCCCGAGTAAAACAGTACCCCCCATGTACAGGTTTTATAGCATTTTTGAAAGTTACAAGGTCAAATATATGGGTCAAATATTTTTACATTGAAAATGGCCAGGTTGGTTACGTTGCCTTTGAGAGCGTATGGTAGCCCAGGAATGAGAATTACCCCCATGATGGCATACCATTTGCAAAAGAAGACAACCCAAGGTATTGCAAATGGGGTATGTCCAGTCTTTTTAGTAACCACTTGGTCACAAACACTGGCCAAAATTAGCGTTCAATTTAGTTTTTTTACTTTTTCACACACAAACAAATATGAATGCTTACTTTGGCCAGTGTTTTCGACTAAGTGGCTACTAAAAAAGACTGGACATACCCCATATTGAATACCCTGGGTTGTCTACTTTAAAAAAAATATGTACATGTGGGGTGTTATTCAGAGATTTATGACAGATAATAGTGTGACAATGTCACTATTGATAAATTTTAAAAATTTATGTTTTGAAACCGCAATATTCTACTTGTACCTATAGCCCTATAACATGCAAAAAAAAGCAAAAAAGCATGTAAACACGGGGTATTTTTAAACTCAGGACAAAATTTTGAATCTATTTAGCAGTTTTTTTAATTCGCTTTTGTAGATGAGTAAAAGATTTTTCAAGTAAAAGTCAAAAAACATGTATTTTTTTCAATATTTCATCATATTTTTTTATTTTTTTTAAATTAAAATACATGAGATTATATAAATAATGGTATGTAAAGAAAGCCCCTTTTGTCCTGAAAAAAACCAATATATAATTTGTATGGGAACAGTAAATGAGAGAGCGGAAAATTCCAGCCAAACACAAACACCACAAAAGTGTAAAAATATGCCTGGTCGCAAATGTACAACATCGCAAAAACAGTCTAGTCCTTAAGGGGTTAAATAAAAAAAGATTTAAATTGTTCTCCTAAATGACAAATATCATTTAACTTTAAAAAGCACCATCTATGTGACAAACAACGTCACATCATGGTCATTAATTAAGACTACAAATGTTCACGAACCATTAAGTATGTAACCCACAAACAATGCAACAGACTACCACAAATCATACAGTGCACAAGCAGAATGGCATGTACAGCCTTTGGTGGAAGGATGCATATGCATGGAGCATACCAGTCCATTCCCAATGTCTTGGATATATAGAGTGGTCATTAGCAAAATATGCCATTGTGAGCAATACATTTGCTGGCCTTTTTTTATTTTAATTTTTTATTTGAGTCTTGGCACAAATGGAGAACAGTTTTTAAAAGCCTAGTATGCAACAGTTACCCGAGGACATCTTATTTTAACGAATACTGGTTTTATAGAAATATTAGTTTTCCAGTCATTTATTTAAATCACTATTCAAGTAACAAAAGGTGATAATACGGTATGGCAAGGCAAGGTTGCAAAAAAGAGCTAGACAAATAAGATGCTTCCGGCAGTGGTTTTTAAAGATCCACACTAATATAGAGAAGGGCTGCTCTAGGGTTTTTGTGGTTTTTTTTTTTTTTTTTTTAACCCAAAGCTCTCAATTAAAGGAACACTATAGTCACCTAAATTACTTTAGCTAAATAAAGCAGTTTTAGTGTATAGATCATTCCCCTGCAATTTCACTGCTCAATTCACGGTCATTTAGGAGTTAACCCCTTAAGGACAGAGCCAAATGTACACGTTGTGAACAAAACAAAACGTAAACAAAACCTGGCATTTGCGCTACATGTCTGTCCAACTGTAATTCACCTCTTTCATATTAAATACACCCACCCTTATTATATATCATTTTATTCAGGGGAAACAGGGCTTTCATTTAATATCAAATATTTAGCTATGAAACATAATTTAATATGAAAAAAATGGGAGAAAATAAGATTTTTTTTATTTTTTTTAGTTCTACATGACATTTTAACGGTCAATGTCATAATACAGTTTGCTTTTACTGCAATAAAATACACATATTTGTATCCAGCAAAGTCTCATGTGTAAAACAGTACCCCCTATGTACAGTTTTTATGGCGTTTTGGGAAGTTACAGGGTCAAATATAGCACGTTACATTTGAAATTGAAATTCGCCAGATTGGTTACGTTGCCTTTGGGACTTTATAGTAGCCCAGGAAAGAAATTTACACCAATAACGGCATATCATTTGCAATAGTAGACAACTCAAGGTATTGCAAATGGGGTATGTCCAGTCTTTTTTTAGTAGCCATTTGGTCACAAACACTGGCCAAAGTTAGCATTAGTATTTGTTTGTGTGTGAAAAATGCAAAAAAACGCCAATTTTGGCCAGTGTTTGTGACTAAGTGGCTAGTAAAAAAGACTGGACATACCCTGGTTGCAATACCTTGGGTTGTCTACTTTTGCAAATGGTATGCCATCATAGGGGTAATTTTCATTTTTTGGGCTACCATAGGGTCTCAAAGGCAACGTAACCAATCTGGCGTATTTTAATGTGAAAAAAATGAAACAAGCCTTATATTTGACGCTGTAACTATTGAAAACACCATAAAACCTGTACATGAGGGGTACTGTTGTACTCGGGAGACTTCGCTGAACACAAATAATTGTGTTTCAAAACAATAAAATATATTGCAGCAATAATATCGTCCGTGTAAGTGCTGTTTGTGCGTGAAAAATGCAAAAAACGTCACTTTTACTGGCGATATCATCGTTGTAATACATTTTACTGTAGTATTTGTGTTCAGCAAAGTCTCCCGACTAGAACAGTACCCCCCATGTACAGGTTTTATGGTGTCTTGGAAAGTTATAGGGTTAAATATAGTGCTAGCAAATTACATTCCCTTTACTTTTGGCATGGGTTGTCAGGCAGGTCCCGCTAATTGTAATTAATTAAGCTACCTAATTATGTAAAAATATTACATAAATATATATGTAGAATTAATATATGTATATATATATATATATATATATATATATATATATATATATATACACACGTATGTGAATATATATGTATATATCTAATTTTTAAAAAATACTTTTATTTATATATAGGTATATATATATATATATATATATATATATATATATATATATATATATATATATATATATATATATATATATATAGTGATATATATGTATATATTTATGTATATAGATATATATATTATTTTGTTCTACGTGTATTTTGATATAAATATATATATTAATATCACAATACAGTTAGAACGAAATAACACATCTATATATTTTTTTAATTATTTGTTTAATTTTATTTTTTAACGTATTTACATATTTATTTTTTTATATTATATATAAATATATATAACAATAATTATATATATATATTTAATCAATATCAGTCTACGTGTAATTTGATAATATATATATTAGTTTAATACACCTAGACAGTGTATGTGTTTGTATATATATATATATATATATGAATGATCTAAGTATATATTTATTTATTTTTTACACTTTTTAACTTTTTTAAATTTTATTTCCAGCCAGCAGGGGGACCACCTGCCATTACAGGCAGTCCCCCTGCTGGCAATGCAGGAGGCAGCTATCCCTGCCATGTGATTGTGAGGTCCTCGCAAGGACCTCACTCTCACATGGCCGGGGGGGCTGCCAGGGGGTCGGATGTGCGGCGGGAGGCTCCCTGGGGGTCCCCCCAACTGCGATCGCCGGTGACCGGGTAAGTAAAGAAAGACCAGAGGGCGTACTATTACGCTCGGCGGCGTTTAGAGCCGCCTAAAATATGACGTAATAGTACGCCCTCCGGTCTTAAGTGGTTAAATCACTTTGTTTCTGTTTATGCAGCCCTAGCCACACCTCCCCTGGCTATGATTGACAGAGTCTGCATGAAAAAAAAAAAACTGGTTTCACTTTCAAACAGATGTAATATACCTTAAATAATTGTATCCCAATCTCTAAATTGAACTTGAATCACATACAGGAGGCTCTTGCAGGGTCTAGCAAGCTATTAACATAGCAGGAGATAAGAAAATCTTAATTAAACAGAACTTGCAATAAAGAAAGCCTAAATAGGGCTCTCTTTACAGGAAGTGTTTATGGAAGGCTGTGCAAGTCACATGCAGGGAGGTGTGACTAGGGTTCATAAACAAAGGGATTTAACTACTAAATGGCAGAGGATTGAGCAGTGAGGCAGCAGGGGCATGTTCTATACACCAAAACTGCTTCATTAAGCTAAAGTTGTTCAGGTGACTATAGTGTCCCTTTAAGTAAATACAATAGCACCTTGTCTTGTACTAACTTCTACACGATGATCATTGAATTTGTGCTGTACGGATGTCTGGACAAACATTCATAAATTCATTATTTTATGTTGCAAGTTTATGTAACAATTTCCTTTTTTTTTTTTTTTTAAATCAATCTACACTCATTACCCCATAATGACACAGCAAAAGGCAGCCTTTTGACAACTTTGCACATTTATTAAAGAGGCTCTCTCACCTTCTGGGGTTTTGGCATATATTGCCCATATGGCGACTGCTCCGTTTCCACTGCGGTTGCGTGGGGATGCAGGATAGGTAGGTAGGTTTTTTTTTGTTTGTTTGTTTTTTTTAAACTTGCCTGTCCATTGCAGTAGCCACCATTTCCTTCCTTTTCAACTCTGCCAGGAGCTGACATCAGCACTGTACTCTCGTACATGCGCAAGTGTACAACACTGTTGTCTATAGGGGATCCCAAGATTCTCCAGAGACAGAGTCTTTATGCCCTCAACCATCACTAGTGACAACTTGACAAAATTTCACCTTTTGAAAAGTGTTGAAAAAAAATACATAGACAAAGCAGTATGATTTCTTTTAACTGAGTTTAGATATCAGTGAAATTCCAACACAGTGTCTATGAGCATTTCATAAACATTTTATCTTTATGTGATTCTCATGGGGGGGGGGGGGCTGGATGACAAAGTATTCATAGCCAAAAAGACTTAAGGCTGTAATAGCTCGTAAAGGTGCTTCAACTAGACATTGCGTTAAGAGTCTTCTGTGAATGTGATATTTATGCGTTTATTATCTGCAATCTTATAACAAATCTGATGATTTCATTATGGGGTATGGAGAAAGGTTGATGTGAAAAAAAGGAAAATTAAAAAATTGTTGCATAAAGGTGCAACAGAAAACTGTGAAAAAAGAAGGGGTCTGAACGTACTGTAGATATTACCACTTTGTGAGTGCTCCCTTTATTCTATTAACTTTGTATTTTACAAGAAGTTCAATGCAACATGCCAGTCTGGCAGAGAAATGGCTTTGGTATTTCTAAATGGTAACAGCCAAAACCAACAGCTGGAACTAGGTTACTGTTTTTGGGAACTTTACAATAAGAAGCAGATCTGAATGAACACTAACATGCTACCAGGACTTCACTACCACAATGGATGGTAAAAGTGTATCAGTAGACATGACTCAATCTGCAGTATTTCAGTGTCCCTGGTTCTTTCCTCAGCATGGTCATCTAAGCCTTTCATCCACCCAAAGTCAATAAATCGCCTACCAATACATATCCAAAGCTTCATTATGCACTTAGAAACTAGTGAAAAGATGAATGTACCTTCCCTGGTTACAGAATTAATCAAAATAGTTTTTCATTATCGCACTATTGAACGGACAATGACACAAGGTTGCCAAGGACTCTGTGCAAAAGATCCCATTTTATGTAATCAGTGAAACTTGACATTCTCATTTCAGGGTGTATATCTGCCCTTTCTGAATATCCTCTTACAATATTACTGTAAGGTCTTGTTTCATAAAGGTTCAAATTTGATTACCACTTACATATTCGGTAATTGGCTAGTATTTTATGTTACATTTTACCATTGTCTTTAACAACACCATTTAGCCTAATGTAACAGCACTTATAATCAAGCAGTCATTGCAGAGAGAAAAACTTTTTTTTTTTTTTTTTCCAAAATTCATGATTTCCTTTTACTTTAATGCATGACAAAGTAGAAATCATTTTTAGCCACTAGAAGGAAGTGCAAATTTAGCTTTATGCTTTTTGCTTTGCCTTTAGAAACATGTGACATTCATCTACATTCAGTTAGAAGATCCATGGAAAGTAGTTGTTTACAATAAAAAAAAAAAAAAAAATTACAAATAAATACACTGATCAGTCACAACATTAAAACCACCTGTGGTCCAATGGTCCCCATTGAAGTTGCATTCCGTTGTGGACAGTGGTCATCACTCTGAATAGTCTGCGGCTACGCAGCCCCATATTCAGCAAACTGCAATGCACAGTGTGGTCTGACACCTTTCTATCATGGCCCGGGACACTATAGTCACCAGCTTAATGCAATTGCTCATGTGAGTATAGTCAGACTCTGCAATCTTTTGGGTACCCGTGACCCTGATGTCAGTTAACAGATCTTTTTTGCATGCCAATTTTTCATGCTCCATAAATTCAAGATAATAAAATTCAAGAAATGTTTGCAGATCATTTCTGTATTTCATCTGCATTTTAGGAAGCTTAATAATACACATAGCATATTTGCCAACGTTTCCTCAGCTCTTTGTGTCACCCCTTAGGCCTATAGCATGTGACAACTGAATCTGCTTCTATACAGGTTTGTTCTAGATGTATGTGCTAGCTACTCACCCCGGGCTAAATTTTATTTTTAAACTAAAAACTCAGCAGTAAAGGAGTTAATAAAAACTTGATTTAAGCTGCATGTCTACTTGGAACGTCGTTTCACGTTACACGTTTTGTTTTCACATGGCCATAGAAACAGTGGAAGCTTCAAGCTTCAGAGAAGAAAATGCACACACTGGTGATGTCTCAGACAATTTGCACAGCAGTAGAAAGCAAGTCCAGGCCAGCTCTCAAGTAACAAAACAGTCTTTAGCAAGCTCTCAACAACCAGCGAGTTTCAGTTACTGCAGTTAATTATTTATAATTCTCTTAGAATCAGTGAAAGTGCAGGTTGTGCATCACAGCTGACATGTAGCTTGTTGACTGCTCAAATATATTTTAACAAATTAGACTTCACTACCATTGTTCATCTAGTCAAACACAAATGCTGCATGGCAGTAAAAATAAATAAAAGAATCTGTGGCTGCAGTCACTCGTTTCATACAGAGCCTTTGACTGTTTTCAGGGCCGAGCAGTTTATTTTTCTCATCATTTAAACCGTTTGCATGGCCAACTAATATTGTGCAGCAAAAGGGTCTTCTGTGTGCACTATAGCTTTCAAGGAAAGCTGTCAAACTATGCAGTACAAAAGTTTATAGATTTAAGGAACACTACAGTGTTAGGAATACAAAAATAAAATGTAACCATGCACACCACAAAGAGCTAGCTGTGGGAATTTAAAAACAAAATGTACCCATGCACACCACAAAGAGCTAGCTGTAGGCATTTAAATAGATTCATGCCATGCTGACTTTCAACACGGCATGCAGCTCATTAAAGATTCTAGGGCCACAAAAAATGTCTCCAGCAGATAGATGGGTCCCAGGTATCAAAAGATACCTGCGGCTCCTTGGTATCAGCAGGGGTTACATTTACTGCATGTGGTCGTTAAGTGATTAAAGGACCACTAAATGCACCCAGACTACTTAATCTCAATGGTGCTGTAGTTCTAACCCTACTATGTAAAACACAGCAGTTTTGTAGAAACTGCAATACTAACAGTGCTGGGTTAAAACGCACTTCTAGTCGCTTTCCTCCAGACAGCCATTGAAAGCGCTTCCACTGCAACAGTGAAACTCTGCCATGTAACCAAATGCAGCTCATAGAAAAGCATTACATTCAATGCTTTCCTGTAAGAAGCATTTAATTTACCGTGAACACAAACGTCGTCTCAGTTCTTGGGGAGGGGGGCTGCAAAAAGGAGTAGAAATTAGGGATTATCAGTTGGGTTCATAAATTTTTTTTTATATATATATATATTTTTTTTTAAATCAGCCGATATTCGGTATCAGTTTAAAAGGTTATAAGTACTGCCGATAACATACACATGCAGTATTTAATACTATTGAATTCTGATCGTCCAAGTGACTCCTCCATTACCTGTCCCACTCCAGGTCGTCATCATCAGCCAAGCACGCTGCTAGGGTTTAATCATTTCTTACTCTTGTGGTTCATTCCAGCTGCACTGCGAGCACACACTCCCACTCCGGTATGGTACATTACCTGCTGCTCTCCAGAATCTTCACTCACAATGTCCTTTAGCCAGTAAGCGACCAGGAAGTGTCACATTCCCGCCTGTCTTGTCATGATTGGGTGGCCATCTTGAGAAGGTCAGAACTACACTAAGGCAGCAAGTCTCTGGTGCGCTGCCTTAGTGTAGATGCGCTGTGACATCTACTGTACATGTGACAATTTAAAAAAAAGCAATATCTAAATACATGTACGATTTGATTTTCTTGTAGAAAACATTATAGCCATTTAATAAAACAATTAGTTATAGAAAGTATTTATTTTTTTGTGAGACGTACAGTGCTGTATTAGTAGGAAAACATCATTGGATGCTTTCTCTTACATTAGTATATCTTGCACTATAATGTGCTGGTATTCCTCTACTAATATGGCCACCAAGACCAAGTCCCATTGCGCATTTAAAGGGTCCCCATGTGTTGTAGACATGTAGTTTAAATTGGTACCAGTTATCCGCAATTGGCACCAAAGGCAACCGATAATCGGTATTGGCTCTGAAAAAATATCAATCGATCCTTAGTAGATATTAGCATAACTTTCTTATGTTAAAGGGACACTATAGTCACTTGAACAACTTTAGCTTAATGAAGCAGTTTTGGTGTATAGAACATACCCCCGCAGCCTCAGTGCTCAATCCTCTGCCATTTAGGAGTTAAATCCCTTTGTTTATGAACCCTAGTCACACCTCCCTGCATGTGACTTGCACAGCCTTCCATAAACACTTCCTGTAAAGAGAGCCCTATTTAGGCTTTCTTTATTTCAAGTTCTGTTTAATTAAGATTTTCTTATCCCCTGCTATGTTAATAGCTTGCTAGACCCTGCAAGAGCCTCCTGTATGTGATTAAAGTTCAATTTAGAGATGGAGATACAATTATTTAAGCTAAATTACATCTGTTTGAAAGTGAAACCAGTTTTTTTTTTCAAGCAGGCTCTGTCAATCATAGCCAGGGGAGGTGTGGCTAGGGCTGCATAAACAGAAACAAAGTGATTTAACTCCTAAATGACAGTGAATTGAGCAGTGAAATTGCAGGGGAATGAACTATACACTAAAACTGCTTTATTTAGCTAAAGTAATTTAGGTGGCTATAGTGTTCCTTTAATATCTTTTTTTATGTTATATGTGTTGTCTCCATAACATACTAAAATAGTCTGGCATGATTGTTTGGGGGCACTGGTAGCAAAATGCACAAATACAGCTTGTCAACTCTTGTATCAGTCCCAAGATCAATGACTTAACAAGCTGGAAAGACAACTGCAAATCTGAGTTAAAGTAACACCTCCGGCAGCAAAGAATCTGCATCTCTGTATATGTAGAGTTGTTCAGTGAAACACGGCACATGCAGACTCCAAACACAATGACCATTTCATATCACTGAAGTGGTCATTGTTTTTGGAAAAACCCTTTAACATTACATGTCTTTACAAAGATGGCAGTCACAAAGGAATGAGAGAGGTATTCAAGTATTCATCAATCTGCAATACTTTTTCCTGTGTCCTGCGATGGTCTACACCAGACATGTGAACATACCCAAGTTAAAAACAACTTTATTTAAGATCAGCCATCTGGCCAAAACAATTTATTGATGGGACTGCTTACTTGAAATGACAACACCCCATTTATAGAGGAATACATAAGCACAAAGAAAATAAACATTAGTATCAGGTAGGCAAAAATAAACAAAATGTATAAAATTAGTTAAGTATTTTCACTTCTCCACATATTAAAACATAAGTTGCTATGGGTGACAGAAATTATCTGTCCACTGATACCATATATCATAGCAACACAATGTAGGCAGCAATCTAATCACTGCATAAACAGGTCCATTCCAATTCCCTATATTCAACACCCACACATGAATTCCAGTTAATAAATTGAAGTGGCAACACGTATGATGAATTATAGTAGAAAACAAATATATATATATATATATATAAAAAAACAAACAAAAAAAAACCTCGCACTTTAGTTGCAATGGATATAGAACGTTGCACTTATGCAGAGCCATTTACAAATCCAGGTTTATATATATATATCTCACATCTGGAATGGTTCCTTGAAAGAAAAAAAGAAAAAAATCTAAAAGCTAAAGAGTCATGCATCCTAAAAAAATAAATAAATAAAAAATAGAAATGTTTAATGAAGGGAAGTGACACTAATGGCTGAATGCCACTAAAATCACAAGAAGAGTACACACTTACAGAGTTCCATAAAAATGGAGATAACCCGGTTCACAAACTGGAACTAAGGCTGCATAAGAAATTTCCCCAATAAGGGTAGTGTCAAGAAAAAGGAAAGTCTATTGTTCAAAAAAATCCTTTAATTATTTCTTATAATTATTATTACAAAAACCACCAAGAAATTCTCACAAAACAAAACTAGAAAAGACAGCAAAGAAAACAATACCCCTATAAAACCAATAAAAAATAAAAATAAAAATAAAAAAGGTGGTGGGTAGTTGATACAAGAGAGAGCACAGAAGATTCGAAACAATAGGAAAGCATTCTGAAGCTCCCACTTAATTGATACAAATCTAGCCAACCTCCTCAGGCGCAAACTCATATGGATACAAAATCACAAGTATCCTTGTAAAGGGTAAGATGTATCCAATTAATTACTTTTTACTTTACAATAATGTGGACAGAAAGCAAGGAGGAATAGAAAGGGGCAAGACTTTAGGGGACAATATAGACACCCAAACCACTTCATATCAATTAAGTAGTCTGAGTGCAGTGCCCATTGCAGCCTGCCCCCGCAATATAAATCATTTCTGTTTTGGAAATACGCAAATAATGTTCACATTGCTGGGATAAACACAGCTATGGTGCCTGAGAAGTGCTCTATGAAAAGCATTTGATTGGGTGAGAAGTTGAAGCGAAACAAAAGACAGAGCAGGCGACTGCGAGGACTGAGTCTTGGCACTCAAAAAGATAATTAAAGGGTTATTTACTTAAAATTTTAAAAGACAAACAGGGAGCCCGATGGCAACAAAATGCCAATAAATGAAATAACTCTAATAAAGGGATACTACAAGCACCAAAATCACTATAGTTTAATGAAGCAGTTTTGGTGTAAAGATCATTTCCCTGCAGACTCACTGCTCACTTCTTTGCTATTTAGGGAGTAAAATCACTTTGTTTATACATCCATAGCTCCCTTCATGTGACTTACCCTTTCTAAAAACACTTCTTTAAGAGAGAGATCTAATGTTTAATCTTCCCTTATTGCACAATTTAGGTTTAAAGCAGCACTGTCATGCCGAATCCAGTTTTTTTTTTAACCCCCCTCCCGCCTCCACTACATCCAATTGACCCACTAGTCACCCCCAAATGCCCCCAAAGCCCCCCACATTACCTATTTTTTTATCCTTATTTTCTGCCCCGATCTATATTCAGGGCGCCGCCATCTTTGTGTGGATAGATAAAGTCCCTGTGGGACACGTCATCAGCCCACACTAGATAGACTGTGAGATTCCCGCACATGCCCAGTGAAACACCTGGACATGCGAATGGGAATTTCATCTATTCACTCATTCATCAGACAGACGAATGAGTGAATAGAAATATTAGCCGAACAAAAACACTATGTATCAGTGTATCTGAGTATCAGTGTTAGTTTGTTCGTGCAGCTCCCTCCTTGTAATATGTAACTATAGAAGCGGCAGGGAGCAGTGCTCCCCACCACTTCATAAGCCCCCCAGGTCCCCCTCTCACTCTATGGGGGTCAATATGACCCCTATAATAGCACAAGGGAGATTAAAATCTCCCAAATGCCCCTACTCGCTATACCGCCTGTGGCTGCTCACTGTTAAAAAAAAAAAGACAAATTACAATAAGGAGGGGCGGACCTATTGTCCTCCCGTCCTCCCCCACCCTGAGCAGTGGGTGGGGGCCCTAATAAAACAATAAGGGGGGGGACCTACTGTCCTCCCCCCCCTGAGCGGTGGGTGGGGGCCCTTATAAAACAATAAGGGGGGGGGACCTACTGTCCTCCCCCCCTGGACCCCACCCCTGCGCGGTGGGTGGGGGCCCTAATAAAACCATAAGGGGGGGGGGACCTACTGTCCTCCCCCCCGGCCCCACCCCTGAGCGGTGGGTGGGGGCCCTAAATAAAGATATGGGGGGAACTTCTGTTCCCC
>OW240916.1:38406576-38425604 GCA_933207985.1 Pelobates cultripes
GAATGACTTGCATACCCCAAGCAACGGACTCACGTTGTATATACACTCGGAGGCCACCGAGGTGACTCACCCCCAGGGGAACAGACACCAGAAGGCGACAAAAACCGAGGCGAGTCACAGTTGCCTTTCTTTTGGACAGACTATCACCCTCCCCAGACACCGGACAGACCTTACCCCTATACCCATCAACCACTGACACACACATACCCACACACGCCTCACAAAAAACGCTGATAGAGATGGGCTCTAACTACAAGCCGACACCACTGACCCTATGGTCTAACAATGTAAGAGGCTTAAACATTCCCGAAAAAAGGTCCCAACTACTTCGCACACTGTGGGCAGAGCGCGCCTCAGTGGCGTTCTTACAGGAAACACATTTTCAGGGTACAGAGGCGCCAAACGTGAGAAACAGGCGTTACCCCACAGGATTCTATGCTAATCACCCGGACGGGAAGAAGGCCGGAGTAGCAATCCTACTCTCCAGTACAGTCCCATTCGTTTGCACGGAGCAGAAGTCAGACCCCGGGGGTAGATACGTATTTATCAAAGGCACGATAGCACAGTCCACCTACACATTTGCCTGCCTGTACTCCCCTAATCGACGTCAACACGTCTTCCTAACTAAAACGCTAGCCCTACTAAACAAATTCAGAGAAGGCCTTCTGATAGTGGCAGGAGACCTCAACATTCCCCTTGACTCTAGGTTGGATACATCTAGGGGAGAAACTTCGATACCAGGTCACTGCATACGCTCAACAGGGAGGGCCTTAGCCCGGTGTGGCTTAGCTGACTGCTGGAGAGTGGCTAACCCCGAGGGCAGAGACTACACCTTCTACTCGGCTGTACATCGACGCTACAGCCGAATAGACTACATCCTAATGGCACAAGAGGCCCTAACACTACTCCAACGAGCTAGCATAGGGCATATCGCAGACTGACCACGCCCCCATTACAGTACAAATCCAATCCCCCCTACATAAACCTGTAGAGCGGCAATGGAAGTTGAACAAAAACTTACTACTTGACCTAGTGGACAAGAAACAAGCCAGGCAAGCACTGACACAATACTTTGACACTAACAACATGCCAGACACCCCCCCCTAACAATCTGGGAGGCACATAAATGTGTCATTAGAGGCCACTATATCAAAATATACGCACACAACAATTGTCTACCCTAAACGCACAAATCACCACACTAGAGCAGGCACACAAACAAAATCAGGGGGAAAACGAGTACCACCGACTGACGGAGCTTAGGAGGCAGAGACGGGACATACTAGCCAAGGGCCTTTTGCGCACCCTTAGAAAGTCGGCTCGGCACTTCTTCGAGTACTCCAACAAGAGTGGTAGGCTTTTAGCCCGCCAGCTTCAAGACAGGCGAAGGGCGAACCACATACACAAAATTAACACTAGAGACAAGACTGTAACAAGTCTACCCGACGGAATCCAACGTGCTTTTGTGGACTACTACACCGACTTATATAATATCCCCCAGCCCACGACGGTCACCACACAGGCCCAACGCCGGGGCCAAATAACGGAGTACTTAGACCAAAATGTAGAAAGACAATTGACCCCAGAAATGATAGAGGAACAAGAACGACCCCTCACGATAGAAGAGTTAGCCGCAGCATTAAAAATCTCCAAATCCCACAGGGCGCCTGGCCCAGATGGCCTTCCGTTGGCAAACTTGGGTACATTCCGCGATGTATTATTGCCGAACCTCCTACGAGGTCTTAGCTCACTTCAAGACGGGGAACGGTTTCCCACTGACACACTAGCGGCCATAGTCACGGTGATACCCAAAGGAGGTAAAGACCCAGCGAATTGCGCTAGCTACTGCCCCATATCCCTGCTCAATGCAGACCTCAAACTGTTCGCCAAGACACCAGCCCTGCGAATCGCGAAGCACCTACCACACCTAGTGCACTCGGACCAGGTCGGGTTCATCCCAGAGAGGGAGGGAAGAGATAACACCATCAAAGCCCTAAACATTCTGCAAGTAGCAAGGTCGCAACACCGGGAGCTACTCCTCCTCTCGACAGATGCTGAGAAGGCCTTCGACCGGGTGGACTGGGTGTACTTGGAGGAAACACTCACACACATGGGATTCGGCCCACGCATGCGATCATGGGTCCTTTCCCTGTACACGAGCCCGACGGCACGGATTCGGGTGAATGGTGCTCTGTCCACCCCCTTTCCCATTTGAAATGGAACCCGCCAGGGCTGCCCGCTGTCCCCCCTCCTGTTTGCCCTCTCCCTGGAACCCCTTCTGGGGGCGGTCCGACGAGATGGGGGTATCACGGGATTCACCGTCGGCCGGCGAGAATATCGAGTTGCGGCATACGCGGATGACATGTTGTTTATCCTCACCCTTCCGCGGATATCACTTCCTAATCTTCTGGCCGCATTCCAAAGGTTTGGCTTGATATCTAACCTTAAGCTCAACACAGATAAGTCAGAAGCCCTTCACCTTCCAAGCCCCCAGGACTCCTCAACGACGCTACACACCCAATTCCGCTTCAAATGGTGCCCCACTAAATTGAAATACCTGGGTATATGGCTACCAAAAGACATGACCCAACTGTACTACCAAAACTACCACCCGCTGCTACAAAAGATCCAGGCAGACATGAGAAAATGGGCCCCACAATATATATCTTGGTTTGGACGCATTAACGCAGTCAAAATGAACCTACTACCCAGACTGCTCTATTTATTCCAGACGGTGCCGATCGCGGTCCCCAGAGAGTTCTTTGGCTCCCTGTCGACCGCCATCCGCAGATTCGTTTGGAATTCGCGCCCAACACGCATCAAGAGAACGATATTGGAACTGCCAAAACCGTTGGGGGGTACCGGCCTGCCCTCAATTGAGACATACTACCGGGCCGCACATTTACACAGGCTCACAGACTGGCACGCACAGCATCCCACAAAACAATGGGTCACGCTGGAATTGGAACAGTCGGGAGGGCACATACCCCCCACATTATGGCTACACACTGCTACGCATGCAGACCTACAAACTAAAAATCCCTTAATAGATGCCACCCTGAGGGTCTGGATGGCTACCCGATACCGTCTACAACTCACCACTTCGCCCAGCCCCCTGATCCCCCTCACACATAACCCGGACTTGACAGATTCACTGACTCGAGGTGACCTAGCCGGACTCCAACCGACGGACTGGTCATATATACACCAATGGCTCAGCTCCAACGGCCTAAAAACATTCGGAGAACTATGCCCCGACAGAACACCTACATTCCTTGAACAGTTTAGATACCGCCAAATAAAATCTTACTACTCAGCCCTGTCGGGTAAGGGGCACCTACACAGACCCTTAACTGACTTTGAAACCCTATGTGTGCAACGCACACACATCACCAGGGGAATTTCAACCCTGTACACTCTACTCACGACTCAGACGAACAGGGACGTGGAGCTTAGGTTCAAGGACCACTGGGAGAGGGATGCGGGAGAGACACTCACTGCGCACGAATGGGACAGGATTTATACCCTCACGCACAAATGCTCTATCAGCTCAAAATATCAGGAATTAAACTATAAAGTGCTAACGCGCTGGTATAGAACGCCCGACACACTGCACCGCATGCACGGTACCACGTCAGGCATGTGCTGGCGATGTGGCACACAACCTGGCACGTATCTCCACATGTGGTGGTCATGCCCAGTAATTGCCCCTTTCTGGGAACAAATTAGAGGAGAGATCAACAAAATTACAGGCACCGATATCCCCCTGGCACCCCTAACGATTCTTTTGCACCACACCCGAAGCCCACTGACAGCATACAAAAAATCCCTGGAACTGCCGCTACTCAATGCCGCCAAATCCCTTATCCCGAGCATGTGGAAACAGCCAAGAGCGCCCACCTTGGGGCAATGGATGTCAGTGGTAGAGGACATATACTCAATGGAGACCCTGACGGCCGACCTCCATGGGAAATCGGAGCGGTGTGCATTGACCTGGTACCCATGGACCACATACGTGGCAGATGGAACTGTAACCCCCGAGCCAATATAGCTGAAACTCACAGAACACCACGTTAACTGCCTTACCCCCTCATAAGCACAGACACGCCCTACCCATTAACCACACACAGACTACGGACAGTTTTCACCCCCCCCAGACCACAACAGACATCAGGAAGACATAACACCCGCTAGAACAAACTACACAAACCACCGATACCTGGAGTACTCCAGGACGGACACCTTAAATACCCCCTACAGCTACTAGACCAGATACCGGTCCTCACCCTAAACGTAGAGTGCACAGCATAAGTGCAACAAACTGCGCACTGAATGCAAGAGGAGCTAGGAACCTTGAAACCTGATCATATGTTACACTACCTAATGCATGTGAAGGAAACTATTGAAATATTTATGATTTGAGAATGTTAGTATAAAGGCTACGAATGTTGTTATGCTATTCAGAAATATGATGTTACAACTGATGTTTCACCGTATCTACACATTTCTGTGACAAAATGATAAAAATGAAAATAAAGATTGTCAAAAAAAACCATCAGCAATTCTTCAATGTGCAAATGTCAACATCACAAATTTACCTAAACATTTATTATTAAAAATAAGACAAACAGAGTATAATATTGATTTTAGGGGGGCGTGGCCTGGACGAGCATGGTGCAGGACACGGACTAAACTCGCTCCGCACCCCGGGCCGAAAAACTAGCGATCACCAGCGGCATACAGGTGAAACATGGTCCAGACCAAGAGACCCAACACCCCAGGACCGGCGGGGACTGTTTCCCCGAGACGCAATACCGGCCCGATGGACGAGTTCATCGCCACGCCGTCGGACCTGAGAGGGCTGCGACCGGCCAACAAAATGGCGCCCGCATCCTCGGGCTCGGAGAGTGCGGGTGAAACCTCTGAAGCAGGTACCCAATTCAGTGAACTGGCCCAGATACAAGCCGAGCTTACCCAGATCTCGGCGAAAATGCTCACGAAGGCAGATACAAGCACAATAGCTCAGGAGCTGCGGGCAGCACTGCGAGAGGAGCTGGTAGGCCTGAGGTCAGATCTCACTGCCCTAGAGCAGAGGGTGGATGAGGTGGAAACAGCAGCGCAGGGCTGTGAAGACCAACACAGGGCAACTGAAGTTGCAGTAACCAGGCAGGGTAACCTCTTGATCACCCTACGCAGGCAGGTGGAGGATTTGGAAAATAGAAGTAGGCGTAAGAATATCAGAATACGCGGCATGCCAGAAACCGAAACAGAGGAAGAACCCCTCCACGCATGTCTGTGCGCCCTATTTACACAGATTTTGGGGGAAGCTGCACCTGAAGAAATCCACATGGATCGCGCACACAGAGCACTGGGGCCGGCGAGAAGAGATGGCAGCCCCAGAGATGTAATCTGCTGTATGACCCTGCAGGACCAAAGGGACATGATCATGGCGGCGGCTAAGGATAGGCCCTCCATTCTGTTCCGTGGAGGGGAAATATCCCTGTACCAGGACCTATCAAGTCTAACACTGGACGCCAGGCGAGCGCTGCGCCCAGTAACGGGTATGCTCAGAGACAAAAGGATCCCGTATCGCTGGGGCTTCCCCTTCAGCCTCCAAGCAAAACACGGCAACACATGGATCACGGCCCGCTGGCCAGAAGAGGTGCCACGCATGATGAGGACCCTTAACCTGCCACCGGTGAGAGTGCGCAACTGGATCCTGGACGAAGCTATAGCGGCACGTAGAGACCCACTGAATCCCTCCAACCCGGCGGTCCCACCAATAGCACGGGCCACCCGGCCACTCCGCAGAGGGGGCCCAAACGGCGCAGAAGAATGACACTCTAGCAGCCGGTCCGGGCCGACAAGAGTCGGGTAAGGCGGGGGGGGGGGAAATGACTGGGCACGGAGCTGATAGCGCACATGCAGGGACAACTGGCTGTGGGAGGGCGATCCTGGGACTTTGTTGGGTTGAGGGCATGGGCGAGAAATGCGACCTACAAGGGTCATGGAGCCACTGTAGGGCCTGGGCCAGATTTGGGACCACAGGGACGACTCCCCTATTAAGGGCTCTGACCCCTGGGAGATGACTTGCGGGACATAGCCTGAGGTACACGGCGACTGGCCCAGTACCAAACAAAGAACTTTACCAGAGGCACAGGCGTGACAGTGGAAAGCCCTGGATGGCACATCACAAAACAGGCTTCTTTGGGAGGGCTGAGGGAGGGCACATTCTACGGCAAGTACCCACGCTGGGTCTCGGGCGCAGACATAGGCCGACCTCGGCCCCCTGGACCCTAGCCTGCAAGCAAAGGGGGAATAGACGGGGGTCAGCCCCCGAAGGGACAACCAGGTCATTCCCCGATAGGGGCCACAAGCATAATAACCATTGCAGTAGCAAATATCCGGAGATGGGCCGGAGGGGGCGGGGAGCCGGAGGGGGGGTTCTGGCTACTGCTTCGAAGGTCTTGAGAACTGTATATAATTGTATGTGCCGACCTGGCCAATTCCCTGGCCCTCCGACATGCGCTCGAGACAGCCGGGGTAGGGGGAGGGGGGTGCGGGTGAAATCCCTGGAAGCACCGGGATAAACACTGTACGGGGTGTGTGGGGAATCGCAATAAGGTGGGGGACTAATGTACACTAGGCGCTTGCGACTGACGTACAGCCCCCCCCCCCAGGACTGACAGCAAGACGGGCGATAGCTACTGCCCTTGCCTGACTCTTACACACTAGACGTAAAAGTCTACTCCCACAGCGCTCTTAGGGTTGCAGATGACATCATGATGGAGGTGGCACCACCCTCCGGCGCCCCCCGCGCTACTATCTAGACCAGACAGGGGAGCTCGACGCTCTGCTCCTCTCCACCCTACTCCCGGACAGGCGGAACCGTCCCGTCCCGACTACTGACCTATGCCCCGGGGTGACCATACTGACTCCCCCCTGAGACACGCTGATGGGGGATGCAGCCTCCCCTTCCCCTGGCCCCGACCAGACGCCTGAACAGGGAGCGATACCCACAGACAGGGATCCCATGAGACCGCAAACCATGAGGAGACAGCCCAGGCGCCCGGCATAACTGAGCCCCGTTTCCCTTATGCCTCCATACGCACTCTGCTTGCCTCGGCCTGGGGGCGGAAAGGAGAAGTGAACGGTTTAACTACTGTAGTTCCTTGGATACACTTGACAACACGGGACACAGATATAATTGGCGCCCTGCTGGTGCTCCAAGGGTCTCGACCCCAGTGACAGACACCACTGTGAATTTGGTGCGGGGGGTGTGGACCACCATTTAGAGGTGCCCCACACTCCACCCTTACCTTAGGTGTACAGTCTCCACAGTTACATTACAACACACCCATCCACATACATACAGACCTCTCACGCTTTTTATCCCCTTCCCCGCCCTCCTCCCGTCCTATCATTCCAGCTCTCTCCCCCTATTTTTCCCCAATATTGTTTGCCCGTACGGTACCGTTCGAATGTAAGGACACACAGACCGATGAAGCAGGCCGGTTCCTCTTCCTCAAGGGCACTATAGCAGGTACCACCTACACGCTAGCCACCATCTATGCCCGCTACACCGAGGAGTATCTACCATGTACGCTCTGCTACAAACCTCTACCCAACATACACCCCTGAAACACCTGGCGAGATGGGAGGAGGCCACGGGTACGGTACTCACCGACCCCCAATGGGACAAGATCCACATACTGACACATCAGGGCACATTGAGTTGCCCCAAACGTCCGACAGCATAAATTCCTGAGGGGGACCCTCCGTAAATTGGAAAGGTTCCGGGAAGGACTGCTGATCGTAGCAGGCGACCTGAATCTGGCCCTGGATCCACGAATGGACACATCCCGGGGGATTAGTTCAGTTCCGGCCCACTGTGTGCAGTCGGTCCGGACAGACCTACGCGGCGCTGGTCTGGCAGACTGCTGGAGGGTCCTTCATCCAACTGAAAGGGACTACTCTTATTTCTCTGCGGTACATAAGCACTATAGCAGGCTAGACTATATCCTCATAGCTCAGGAGTTCTTACCTTTACTTCTCAGTTCGGAGATTGGACTGCAGGGCTGGTCGGACCATTCTCCCGTTTTGGCAAGCATCAAGTCCCCGTTATTCCGACCCAGAGACAGACAATGGAGGATGAACGAGTCAATTCTTAACAATGGGCCCACGGTGGCGGACATCCGAGCGGCGCTAGTCACATACTTTGAAGAGAACGACACTCCTGAAGTGTCGGCTTTGACGATCTGGGAGGCTCACAAATGCGCTATCCGGGGACACCTAATCAAAGTGTGTACGAGAAGAAAGAAGGAGCAGCAAAGACGCACGGATGAACTGCTGGATCGGATAGCGGCCCTTGAGGGTCTTCATAAAGCCACACAATCGGATGATAGTTACAAAGAGCTGTTGGAGAACAGGAAGCAGTTGCGCGATATCTTGCACCAAAAGCTGCAGTATACGATCCGAAAATCCCAACGCTACTTCTACGAATACTCGGGTAAATGCAGGCGGCTACTGGCTAGGACTCTACAAAAACAACGGAGGATGTGCTATATCACTAAAATCAAGCCCAAGGACCAACAGGTGACGCAACTGCCGGAGAAAATTACGGAGACATTCAGGGAGTTCTATGAAGACCTCTACAACCTCCCTACGGAACAGTCGGAAGGAGCAGGACTTCGCAAAGACAGGCGGATCGCAGACTACCTTCAACAACACATCACTAACTCACTAAGCCGAGAGGCGGCGGAGGAACTGGAGGCCGCTATAACACTAGAAGAATTACAAATTACACTGAAAGGCTCGAAACTGAACAAAGCGCCTGGCCCAGACGGTTTGCCGGTCCGATACCTGAAGGAGTTCAGCGAAGTGCTCCTACCACGGCTTCTACTAGGTCTCAACTCGATACTGGATGGAGGAACATTTCCGAGAGACTCCTTGCTGGCAACAATAACGGTTATCCCTAAAGAGGGCAAGGACCCGGCCATCTGCGCAAGCTACAGGCCGATCTCACTATTGAACGCAGATCTGAAGCTGTTCACGAAGGTAATAGCAACACGCATAGGAAGTGTACTGCCGGAACTGGTGCGCCCTGACCAAGTGGGTTTTGTCCCAGGACGGGAGGCGAGGGATAACACCACACGCGCACTGAACGTCATCCATGCGGCGAAACAAGCGACACAGAAAATCCTTCTCCTGTCCACGGATGCAGAGAAGGCTTTTGACCGCGTGGACTGGAGATTTCTGGCGGCAACGCTACGAGCCATGGGATTTGGCCCCCGTCTGATGGCATGGATCACATCCCTGTACACTACGCCTACAGCTAGAGTCCGAATTAACGGAGCACTCTCCGCACCGGTACACATCCGCAATGGTACCCGACAGGGGTGCCCTCTCTCCCCCCTCCTGTTTGCCCTCTCCCTGGAACCATTCCTGGGGGCGGTCAGGCGGGACGGGGGAATAGAGGGCTTCGTCCTACGGGGTGAGGTACATAAGGTGGCCGCATACGCGGATGACATGCTATTTTTCATCGGCAACCCGCTAGTCTCACTCCCGAATCTTCTGAAGGCCTTCAAGGACTATGGTCAGCTATCAAACCTAAAGTTGAATACGGACAAATCGGAAGCACTCCCCATAACTCTGAGCGCGGACTCCATCGCCCACCTGCGAACACAGTTCGCTTTCACATGGTGCCAAACCAGGCTTAAATACCTGGGGATTTGGCTCCCCACAGATCTCTCCCAGCTTTATGACTACAACTTCGCCCCAATGGCTCAAACCCTGAAAAACGATCTAGCTCGATGGGCGGGCCTGTGCATTACATGGTTTGGGAGGTTAAACGCAATTAAAATGAATCTCCTCCCCCGCGTCCTATATCTGTTCCAAACCATCCCGATCAACCTCCCGACATCCTTTTTCCACGAAATTGACAAGACAATTTCTAGGTTCGTTTGGCAAGCTAAAGCTCCAAGGCTGAGCAAAGTACACCTTCGCAGACCAAAAGCACAAGGCGGGGTGGGGCTCCCATACATACGGGATTACCATAGAGCTACACATCTGCACCGTATTGTCGACTGGCATACCCCCAGAGATGGGAAGTCATGGATAACCATGGAGACTACACAAATGGAGGGTTCGCTCCCGGCTGTGGTATGGTTAGATAACCAACACGGAGTTCAGCGAGCCAGGAACCATCCGCTCATCGGTGCAACGTTGAAGGTTTGGTACTCTGTGCGGACTAAGCTCTCACTAACCACCACACCAGGACCACTGACACCGATAACACACAACCCCGCTGTGGCCGGGGGCCTCAAGCCCCAAGACATCAGTGCATTTACGGAGGAAAAATGGTCATATATACAACAATGGTGCTCAGCGGACTCGCTGAAACCACTGCCAGAACTCATACGAGAAGGAGCCCCACGAGGCATAGACACAGGGCCAGATTAAGAGCCCAGTGGGCCTGGTGCTGACAATTATGATGGGGCCTAATTACAGAGTCTTATCGACCAAAAACACTAAAACAGTCATACCTTTCAAGCGTCATGTATCTGATGGAGATGGTGTTGGAGGGAAACTCAAAGAATGCAGCTATAAGAAAACACATATTCTATGCTAATCTCTCTATCTAATTTATGATTTCATCTTTCAAGTTAATCCATACCCCCTAACAGCAGTGTCCAGTGAAGCAGGAAGTCAATGGGCGGGGTAAAAGAGTGGGCCACTGATGCGAATCACATGACCAGAACTGCCAAAAGGGGCGAACATGCCCAAAAAGGGGCATGTCTGTCCAAAGAATTGGAAGTCCAGCCTGGCATCAGTGTCAGTGTCCCCATGTCGCCCAGTCCCCTAGTCTCCCAGTCTGTGTCCCCATTTCTCCCAGTGTCCCCATGTCTTAGTGTGTCCTGTGTCACTAGGTTAGTAGGGGACACAGTGAGACATGGGGACACAGTGAGACATGGGGACACTGAGAGACCCGGGGTCACTGAGACACTTGGGGACACTGGGAGACATGGGGGCACTGAGACACAGGGGCACTTGTGGACAGACATGGGGACACTGAAATATTTGGGGACACTGGGAGACATGGGGACACTAGGGAACACAGACACTGGGAGACATGGGGGACACAGACATGGGGACACAGACACTGGGAGTGGAGACATGGGGACACAGACACTAGGGACACTGGGAGACAAGGGGACACAGACACTTGCTGGGAGACATGGTGACACTGAGAGACATGGGGACACAGACACTGGGAGACTAGGGAACACTGGGAGACTAGGGGCCACTGGGAGACTAGGGGGCACTGGGAGACTAGGGGCCACTGAGACACAAGAGACACTGGCTGGGAGACATGGGGACACTGGGAGACACTGTGTCCCTAGTGTCTCCGTGTCCCAATGTGTCTCCCTATGTCTCACAGCGTCCCCATGTGTCTCAGCATCCCAATGTCTCACAGTATCCCCAAGTGTCTCAGTGTCCCCATGTCTGCCAGTGTCCCCATGTCTCCCTGCTGCCTTTCCCCCCATTTTTCACATACCTGAGCTGTAGCCTGTCTCTGCAGGATGGGAGCAGCTATCTGGACTCTCTGTGCTGTGTAGCTGCTCCCCCAGCAGATCAGTGAGTAGAGAGAGGCAGGGAGAAGCTGTAACTTTCTATCCCTGCCTCTCTCCATACACAGTGACCCCTACTGGCCGCTGCTGGTATTGCAGAGCAATCTCATTTTATACTGAGAAAAATATTTGTATTGCCGGTATTACTGCAGTACCGTCACAGCCAGGCAGCCTCAAATAGGCTGCACCTTAAAATACCAGTCAGATGGCAAACCTATGAGTAATGTGTAAAAAAAAAAAAAAAGTAAAAATCTTTTTTTTTTTTAAATGGGCCTATTCCATGGGCCTGGGCCTGGAGCTGCAGCTCCATCAGCCCCTATGTTAATCCGGCCCTGCATAGACAGATTCAGATACTTCCAGATTAAGTCATACTATCAATCGCATGCTGGACGCCGCCTGTTCCACAGGACTATGACTGAGTTTGAGAAAACATGCACAGCCGGGAGACCGCTACACCGAGGAGTATCTACCATGTACGCTCTGCTACAAACCTCTACCCAACATACACCCCTGAAACACCTGGCGAGATGGGAGGAGGCCACGGGTACGGTACTCACCGACCCCCAATGGGACAAGATCCACATACTGACACATCAGGGCACATTGAGTTCTAAACACCAAGAACTGAACTACAAACTGCTAACGGGATGGTATAGAACGCCAGAGCGCCTACATCGAATGCTACCGGAAATCCCGGACTTATGCTGGAGATGTGAGTCAGAGGCCGGCTCGGACCTCCATATTTGGTGGTCCTGCGGACACATCGCCCCATTCTGGAAACAAATTCATACGCAGATAAAAAACATTGCGGACCCGGACCTCCCTTTCCAGCCAATGCAAATGCTCCTCCATCACACTGATATGCCTCTCTCGAGGTATAAAAAATCACTCACGAAACAACTCCTCAATGCAGCTAAATTGCTTATCCCGATCCGCTGGTGGACCACGCAAATCCCCACGCTGCAACAATGGATGGAGAAAGTAGAGGAGATCCATGGCATGGAACAGCTTACAGCCTCACTGCGGGGAACAACGGAACGCTATCTACAGACCTGGACTCCCTGGCTCGAATTTATCTCGGGCAGAACGGCGTAGACACCAGGAATATGGAGCTTCTGCATGACCCCCACAGGAATCACAAGTAAATACATATAGTGACGTGGCAGCGACCCCCAGAGGAACGGCGGACACACTCTTGGCAGAGGAGACTCTGAGGAGGACGGGTTGTGCCGACACAGCGAGCACGACACTGAGGAGGTCTCTCTTCACCCCCCCTACCCTTTAACCCTCTCCCACTTTCCCAACCCATGCTCTCTCTCACATTCGGGCCACACAGGGAACGGATACAAGCACACGCTCACCCCCCCATCTTTCCTCTGTCCCCTACACACACAAATACACATTTATCTAGACACAAACCATCCGGGAAGCAACTCCCGACAGATCATTAGACGACGAATCAGGGAGGGAGCGAGACGGGGGTAAAATCCTAGTCAAACAAGCAGAGGCAACAGAGCTGCGACAAAGAGGCATAATGGACCACAGGACACTGTGACCCAGCTATCTAAACACTGACGTACCAGACCTGGGAAAGGCGGCCACCTAACGCACCTCAAAGGCCCAGACTAAGTGAGCGGAAAACTTTGCTGTTCCAGATCCCCATAAAACACGACGTAGAACACGCACAAACAGAGATGGGGGACTTCTCACGAGGACCCCAACCTTGGGGTAACCACTGGCTACTGCCCTAACAGATTCGAACACATAGGTAGAGACCTACCGACCCCTACCCGCTTCATGACGCGTAGTTAGACAAGAAGCAAGGACAAACAGCTGAAAGCTGAATAACATGTGAGACAGGGGGGTTAGGATGGGGAAGTGTAAACAGAAAAGGGTGGACAGCCCACACTAGCCTTCAGCACTAAGGTGCAAGCGTAGTGAGACAAACGAGGGTGACCGCGGAGATGACCCTGGTTCACCTGTCCTTCCAAGGTACAGATATTCCTACATGAATGCATAATAAAAAGGACTTGTTCACATGTTTTACTGTTGAACCGCATTGCCTGTCTAGTGCAGACTGTTATGTTTATCGAGACAACCTCGAATACTTTAACTTCCTGTTTAATTCGCTAACAGCACTGTTGTCGATGTTACCTTTCAAACTGGAAATAAAACAATGATTGACAAAAAAAAGAAAGTACACTGGGGCAGGATAAATCCAAAAATCCTGTATCAGTTGAGAATACCCTAGTGTTTGTGTTAGGCCTGATAACGCTATCGCTGCTTGTTTGAACCTATGTTTGTACTTCTGGAAGATCTACCTGTCAGATAGGTAATGTTTATTATTACTGTTCCTTATACGGATATACTTTTGTGTACCTGATTGTCACATGTTTTCCATTGTTCAAAAGACAAAATTACAAAATAAAGATTGTCCAGAGATAATATTGATTTTAAAAAAAATAACTTTTAGTGCATAATATTTTTGTAAAAACATTCTATATTCTATTACAAAAAAGCAAGTCCTGTGCTCAAACTCCCATCACTCCTGGGCGGCAGCAACGACCATAGTACACATCAGTCCCAATACATACAGTAAAAACCAAAGAAAAGTTACCTGCGCTCTTCGCAAATCCCTATGCATATTTAAACAAATGGAGATTATTTAGTTTCTTCAATGGCCATGAGAGAGTTTAGCTCACCTGCCACGTCAAGGCAAACCTCTCAGTTGGGTCCTACACTAACCTTTCACCTTGCTTCCTTGAGCTTCCTGCAAAGATATTTCCAATGAGACAGAAATGGGTATTTTTTTATGTACACCTTTACATTCTTTTTAACCCCTAATAAGGAACACATGGAATTGTAACAGAGCTGTGTGATCCAAAAGTGAATACAACTACAAAAAAACAAGTGAGCTCAAACTCACATTCCATAGTCTATTATAAAAAAAAAACAGACAAAACATTTAAGTAGCACAAAAAATATTTTCTTTTTGGGGTTTTGAAATCACAACAGCATTCTGCCGTGCCTAACTTGAGAAGTGTCGTTCAACCAAGGCACTTGTAGATGGTTGTGGTAAAGATGCCATGTTTGATTTACCTTCTGAAATCCAAGCAACATTGAGTTCCCCAGAAACAAAGATTCAGGAAGTCTGATAACATCCTTGATTTAAAATGTTTAAATACACTTTTCAAATGATTGCATATGTTTGATTAACCCCTTAAGGACCGGACTGTTTTAGCGATGTTGTACATTTGCGACCAGGCATCTTTTTACACTTTTGTGGTGTTTGTGTTTAGCTGTAATTTTCCGCTCTCTCATTTACTGTTCCCATACAAATTATATATTGTTTTTTTCAGGACAAAAGAGGCTTTCTTTACATACCATTATTTATATAATCTCATGTAATTTAATTTAAAAAAAATGAAAAAATATGATGACAAATTGAAAAAAATACATGTTTTTTGACTTTTACTTGAAAAATCTTTTACTCATCTACAAAAGCGAATGAAAAAAACTGCTAAATAGATTCAAAATTTTGTCCTGAGTTTAAAAATACCCAGTGTTTACATGCTTTTTTGCTATTTTTTGCATGTTATAGGGCTATAGGTACAAGTAGGATATTGCGGTTTCAAAACATACATTTTTAAAATTTATCAATAGTGACATTGTAACACTATTATCTGTCATAAATCTCTGAATAACACCCCACATGTACATATTTTTTTTAAAGTAGACAACCCAGGGTATTCAATATGGGGTATGTCCAGACTTTTTTAGTAGTCACTTAGTCGAAAACACTGGCCAAAGTTAAGCATTCATATTTGTTTGTGTGTGAAAAAAGTAAAAAAACTAAATTGAACGCTAATTTTGGCCAGTGTTTGTGACCAAGTGGTTACTAAAAAAGACTGGACATACCCCATTTGCAATACCTTGGGTTGTCTTCTTTTGCAAATGGTATGCCATCATGGGGGTAATTCTCATTCCTGGGCTACCATACGCTCTCAAAAGGCAACGTAACCAACCTGGCCATTTTCAATATAAAAATATTTGACCCTGTAACTTTCATAAACGCTATAAAACCTGTACATGGGGGGTACTGTTATACTCAGGAGACTTTTCTTAACACAAATATTGGTGTTTCAAAACTGGAAAACGTATCACAACAATTATATCATAAGTAAAAGTGCTGTTTGTGTGTGAAAAATGCAAAAAAAGTCACTTTCACTGACAATATCAGCACTGTGATATGTTTTACTGTTTTGAATCACTATTATTTGTGTTCAGCGAAGTCTCCCGAGTAAACAGTACCCCCCATGTACAGGTTTTAGGGTGTCGTAGAACATTACAAGGTAAAATACAGTGCTAGCAAATTAAATTCTCTGGACTTTCGGCCTGGGTTGGCAGGCAGGTCCCTCAAACTGCAATCAATAAAATTACTTAATTATGTAAAAATATTACATAAATACGCACGTAGAATTAAAATTTTAATTCTACGTGTATATTTATATAATTATTTATGTAATTTTGTATATGGACATATGTATATTTCGTATTAATTTTATTTATATATACATAGATATATACACAATGTCATTCTAAGTGTATTTTGATATAAATATATATTAATATCAAAATACAGTTAGAATAAAATTTCATATAGATATAATATTTTTTTAAATTTTTATTATTTTTACATTAATTTAAATTACTTATTTGTATTTTATAATAATATATATATATATATACACACACACACACACACACACACAATATATATATATAGTTAATATATATTATATATATATACACGTGTGTAATTTAATTATAAGTGTATTTTTATATTAATATATGTACATTTTAATATAAAAATACACTTAGTATGACATTATATATTTATGATATATAGACATATTATATAAATATATGTCTATATATCATATATATATATATACACACACACACATATATTTTTTTTAAATTAACATTAACCTTTATTATTTTTTTTGATTGATTTTACACTAGCAGGGAGACTGCCTGTCAGCACAGACAGTCCCCCATGCAGGTAGACACTAGGTCACCTATTGTGACCATATGACTGCTCTGTTGAGAGATCACATGGCCACAGGGGTCCTAATCCGCCATGGGGAGACTGTCTGGGCTGCAGGCAGTCTCCCCACACCAGGAGCGATGGCGATCGGGTAAGTACATTGGACCGTTAGGACGGTTTAGGACTGTCACCGGTCGGCAATGTAAAAATGCCGATTACGGTCCTGAACCGTCGTCGGTCCTTAAGGGGTTAAACTTTAAAAATAAGTTCATGTTTTTAAAAAAAACATTTTAATATTTTTTTTATAAATATTTATTAATTTATAATATTTAGTAATTTATATAAGTTAATTCCAACACATTTTATGTTTGATTACTTTCAACTGGTTTGACAAAAAAAAAACGTGGCTTACCTGGCACACACAGCTCCGCTCCTCTGCCCCTACTATGATGATGTATAAGTTTGGTTCCTCAACATCCATTTAACATGTTTCACTGACAGCTATGATAAGGAGATACCTCTGACATACAGAAACAATACGTACTGAAGAAACTGTTCACATGAGCTTACAATCTAATAGAGATGTGATAAAATTACACAAAAGGTAATGGAAATGGTTATTTTAAAGGTAATGGAAATAGTTACATTATATTAAAATAAATACAAATAATATGTGTATTAAAATATATCCTGATAGCTTCCTGGGATGCTATCAGTTAAAAGGGGGAAGGGGGAAGCTTTTAGTTAGTTGATATATGCCTTCCATATCTGACCTCAGAACTGTGCCATAATACTTTCTAAAAATGGAAATACATTTCAGTGTCTTGGGCATCTCTAGGACACATACGTTTTCCTCATTTTCATATTTTCGGTGAAGGGAATAAGCGATGGATGACAAACATTATAAAATGCAACCTATTTATAATTAATACCATAAAGCTTGAGAATAACTATGACAAATCTCTAATCTCTGTTAAGTACAATTAAAGACAATGGTTTTATAAAATTAAGTTTATTTGCTAAGTGGTTTAAGTGCTATGTAAATGGTTATTTGACAGAGACATTTGCGTCAGACTGTTATTCTGCCTGTTTTCCAGCTGTGACATCTCATAGTATTTACTGAAAGTAAACGACAAAAAAGGCAGACACAGAATACGTGAAGCTTCATGCCGGGAACGCATCACAGGATCACAGCGTGAGCACAATCTGTTGTTTCTACTCCTGAATAGGAAGTGTCAGAAAACAGCTGTCCCAGCAGGAGCTGTATGAATACCTGTGTGAGGCAGGTTACAAAAAAAAAAAAAAAAAGGGTCACAAGAAGGGTATGAAAGAAAAAAATAAAAATAAACAATTGGTAGTGAAAGCATTTTTCCCCTCAGTCCACAAAACACTGTTGATGGTAGAACTGGTGTGTATGTGTGTAGTGTGTTTTTGTTTTGTTTTTTTGTTTGTAAACAGTGCAGTAAATTGAAGATTATGCTAGCTTTAGTGCACTAATAATTTTAATTTTAATAAGGACAGGAGGCGAGTATTTTGCATTAACTCTCTTTACTAAACTCCACAGCAGTAAAGAAAAATGTAAAGAGTAACATAAAATCACCGAGCAGCATAGTATATATAAGGGTCATGCTGCCTGTACACTTCCTCTTTCTTGAAGTGACATCCAAGTCCAGACTGAGCTCGAAACGACAAGAAAAACCAACGAAACTGCAAACAACGGTCTCTGGTGAGCAGAACTTGAGGAGACTCCTGGCAAACGAGATTGGAGGCAAGACGAAACGAAGTCCTTATCCCATCAAACGGAGTCGTGAGGGTAACCGAACCAGCATCCAGTGGAGGTCCTTAAGAGGATTACACTGAAAGGAGAGTATAAAATAGGTTAGGTACTGAACCGTAACTGGTCAAGCAGGTGAGCCTTATCAGAGTGCTTTAACATAAATGATTAAATACATAATTAGCGTGCTTACGGTAAAAGTTTAAATACATGTTTAGATGCAAGCATGCGATACAACTTAAATCCTGGCCGCCTAAGGCAGTGTTTCTGGGATGAGAGTCGGGATAGAAACAGAATACACCCCAAATAAAAGGAGAAAACCCTAAATAGTCATAACGAAAACATCCGTCACGTTGAGATCCACTCCCCCGAGGAGTCAGGGCAGGGAACAGAAGGGAGGGAAAATACTTGCCTCCTGTACTTATTAAAATTAAGATTATTAGTACACTAAAGCTAGCATAATCTTAAATTTTATAACAGGACAGGAGGCTTCCTATTTTGCAATTTTAACTCTGAAGTAGAGATGTCCCAGGTTAGTGCGGAAATAAAAGGTACGGAAGGTAGATTCCCTAGA
>OW240916.1:38425704-38440182 GCA_933207985.1 Pelobates cultripes
GTCAGGGTAAAAGAGAGCCAGTGGAAAAGTGAACTAGCTGGAGTCAGGTAAACGGTAGATCAATAGAACAGGTAAACAGGACAGAAAAGAGTCACAGAGAAATTCAAGGTCAAGTTCAAAGCCAATATCAATACCAGAAATATGACAATGTAACGAGGAACGAGCAAAGGGTACTGAAAACAGAAAACTTAATAGGGCACTGAAAATAGGGCCAGAGGAGTTTAAATGTGACCCAGAAACATATGTGAACAGGAACACCACACTGATGTGGACCAATTAGAGTCAGAAGTAACATGATGCCCCCATTCCCTTTTTAAGAACGTGTTCCAAATGCGAACAGTGTTCTCCTTTCTAGAATTCCTCCTATGTGAAGATTTGTTACGTTCAACGTGCGTGGCCCATTCAGAGGCTCTTGATTGGCTCGAGGACCAGGTAAGTATCACTACACAGGTTTACTCAGTAAAAATTAAAGAGAAGTAACAAGAGAATTTAAAATTTTACACAGATGTAATGAAAACATAAGACAAAGTGACCGAATTGGAAATACTCCAGATGTTCTCAATTTTCATTTACCTTTCGCTTCTACTCGTGGTTTAGTAGATAACCCAGAGTTAAAATGTCAGCAATGTTCTTCTGATAAACTATCTTCCTGGATCTTTACAGATACTTGTACCCATTCCGAATATTCTGTTAGCGCACATTACAGCAGGTATCCTTTGCAATCCACCATTTTGATTTAAGAATCTTCTCTAGGATAAACTACAGGAGACACCTGTTTCATAAGAGACTCACTATTTCTCTTACCAATGGAGTGGACATTTAAATAGTACAACATTTAAAAAAGCAGCTGCATATTCAAAAGCCCTAGGTACTAAATGAGACAAAATGACATAATGAAGTTATATTCAATGATGCAGGAGTAACCAGTGAAAATGTCCTTACTTAAAAATTCTAACATCTATAGCGGTTTTGGAGGATATTTCACTGTGATTGTTTTTTTTTTTTAATCTATATTTTTATCATCATATTTTACAGCCTTGATGCATGCCCTGGTGTTTGGTAATGTTACAGCTATAATACAGAGAATGTATAACAGATGGTCACTGTATCACACAAGAACTAAAGATCTAAAAGATTTTATACGGGTACATCACCTGCCACAGCAATTAAAGCAAAGAATGCTTGAATATTTCCAGACCAATTGGTCAGTCAATAATGGGATTGATTCTCATGAGGTAAAAATAAATTGTATATATTATTGTCTTTTTTTGTTGTTGCATGAAACATCATTTTGTACACTAAAATGGCTTCTTGTTTACATAAAAATGTTGTATTTTTTAACATAATGTTTTTGGTTTTTACTTTTTTTTGTAACACCTGCTTTAAACCCCACTAGAATTTAGAGAGTAGGAGTGATGATAACTTAAAACTAAACAATGAGTTGTGATAACTGGCTTAACACTAATGTGCTGGAAGTTCTAAATGCATTAGCGTAAGGTTTAATGAAGTTATTTTAATTACCTTTTTGCTTACCTGTCCCCCACCCACTGCATCAAATAAGAGCCATGACCTTCTATGCTGATGGCCAATCCAATGCTCTTCATTAAGGACCATTGGGTTCCAGATGTGCATCTTTGGCAAGTTCTGCCCGTGCTGCAACTTTCTCTATAGGAGGCTGCAGTCATGTGATGGGTTTTATCCCTGTAGTGGCAGTTTTTATAATGGAACTAGAGGTGTGCATAACCCTGCAATGTAAACATTGTGGTTTCTCCAAAACTGCAATGTTTCACATTGCAAGGTTAAACATACAAGACCACAGCACCCAGGTCACTTCATTAAGATGAAGTGGCATGTGTGACTTTAGTGGTCCTTCAAACCAAAATAAAAACATGGCTGTCACTTTTTTGTAGCTCACTTTTTGCACCCACGGGCAGAATGAATTTGAGGGAGGTTCTTGTTGACTTAACTCCTGGTTCATCTCAACGTCCTCCAACTCTTTGGCTTTTCTGTAACCTAAACCACAAATTTTTCCAAGGTATTATCAATCCTTTATCATCTGCAGCATCTTCTAATAAAATTGTGTTGATCAATTTTTATGCATGCTAAATAAAATGTGAATATTTTTTATTGTGATATTGAAATACGATATGGAATTCATATCTAATACAAATGCTGATTGTGTTTTTATTTTTGTTTGTTTGTGCTGGCATATAGATGAGCACATTATAGCTAACTGCCAGGGTTGTTTGTCACTAACAGAAACAATTGAGAACTCGAAACTCACAATGAAGTACTTGTAAGTTGAGTTCTATTAATTTCCTTTTTTTTTTCCTTTGACAGCTTTTGAAAGATTTTCCAGATGAGCTGCGCTCAGATATTACCATGCACTTGAACAAGGAAATTCTACAACTTTCCCTTTTCGAGAGCGCTAGTCGCGGATGCCTCAGGTCTCTATCTCTGCATATCAAAACCTCCTTTTGTGCTCCCGGAGAGTACCTACTACGGCAGGGAGATGCATTGCAGGCAATTTATTTGGTGTGCTCAGGTTCTATGGAAGTTTTAAAAGACGGAATGGTCCTAGCTATTTTAGGTATGTTGCTCTGTGCAAGATATCCTGAAGGTATCTCATTTGGATGTTGTTACTTGTCATTGTTTGTTACTTTGAAGTAACAGTAATTAGTGTCCAGAATAATAGTAATTAGAAACTCAATCTGTATTCACAAGTTCAATCTGCATTTCTTTTAAATAAAATAAGTCAAATTACAAAGTGAATCCCAGTTTTAAAAATAGTAAACTGGTCTCTAAATACTCAAGTTAATAAAATGGATATATTTTCAATAATCTTAAAAGAGCAATCCAAATTTAAAATTCTATATTTTTTTTACTAAATAGGATGCATTATTATAAAAAATATTGTACATTAACAAAACATGCAAAATACCTTCTTTCTTTTTTTTTTTTTACTTTCTTTTTTTTTTTTAAGTCACACCTCTGCAATTAGTTCAAAGACTGAACATGAATGCAATAGCTTGGTTGCAAGATCATTTAGAAAAGGACAGACAAATAGACACTGGACAGACATTTATTGTTATTCTTAAAGGGCAATGGTCATCAAGTTTTTTTGAAAAGTTTATTGCATATAATGGATCTTAAAGATTTGCATAATTATATGTATTGATTTAAAAAAAAAAATTGTGAAAATGTCCCTTTCTTACCTGGCTGAGTAGTAATTTTGGGTCAGATTCTACTGCTGTTATCTGACCAACTGCTGCTCAACCAAACTTGTCTCCTGCTCTGATTACCTTGCGTGGACCTATAGCAACAGGCAAGTTAGACTGAACAGCAGTTGATTAGATAACAATAAAACCTGACTCAACATGGCTTCTCAGCCAGATAAAAAAGTGAAAATGTTATTTTATTAGTTTCAATAAATGTAATAAAAAGTTTTAATAAACTATTATTAGTTAACAGTTGTCCTTTAATAACAAAAATACTATTATTTAAATTAAAGTCAAAGAGAGTGTCTGGTATTGTGCTAAAATAGTCATTCTGAAAAAACATTTCCTAGAATTTTAAATTTACTTTTAAAGTTCACATTAGTGAATTCTGTGAATGGGCTTACCCTGCAGTCCTGGCTGCTTGATCAGCACACACACTGCTAAGGAAGTTATTTTTTAGATTGGTTGAGGTGTGGAATTGGTTGATGTATTCAGGCGTATAGGGGAGTATTTTGTTTGTTTTTGTTTTTGTTCTCAGCTTCAATTTAGTTTTTTTCATAAACTACGAAAAAACATTACAGAGAAAATAAGGTTGCTTGGGTGTTTGAATTAAAAACTACACATAAATCATCATCTTTATGACCAATTTTATTTTGGAAACATTACTTGGTTTCTAACAATAAATATTTTTATATAGAGTCCAAAACCAGGAATTTAAATGAAATAATATACAAAAACGTATTATACATTTGCATGGTATCAATTACACTGCTTGCGCTCAGTATCTGTATGTACGCTGTTGAATCCTCCAATAAGAAAATAGTTTGAACATAATCTTTAGCATTTATTCACTAAACAAAGAGTTGTCGATTTATTGATGATTTCAAGGAACAAATCAGTGAAATTCTTAAAAAAAATAATAATTTTTAGTAATCTATTGATTTTTTTAAAAGTAATTTTGTAGATATAGCCCCAATGGAAATATGCCTGTATTTTGTTCTGTATGTATTCCTAGGGGGCAGTATGAAAAAAACTGCTTGCAAAAGCTGCAGACTTGTTGTTGCCTTCGCAAACCCTTACCTTGCCCCCATTATATACTTTCAGTCTGTGTGTCAAGGAATACTCTAATCAGAGGCTTCTCATTGAGGTGGAAAAGAATTGTTGAGTCTTTATTGTTGAATAAAACACTGAAAAAAATTTTAAACCTTTTTTAATGGGATAGCCTGTTTTATTTTAAATATAGATACATTACATTAAAACATTGGAAAATCACATTATAATCCAGTTCAGACAAGGCAAGGTCAGGGCAAGCATGGCAAATAACGAGTAGAAATAGAATCATTGTTTAATTTCAACCCTTCTGTATACTTTCTCTGTGCTTACTGTCAAGTGCAAAAGATACAGTTTATAACAATGATTGACAGGGGGCTAAGATGGAGATGTCTAGATGTAGAATAAAAAGGTGTGGATTTCTACATTTCATTTTTCTTTTTCACACCGCAAAAATAGATATTTGTTAAATGTAGAGGATAAGTAAACACAATAATAAAAATCCTGCGAAGTAACAATTTTTCTTGGCGCTTAGCCTATATTTTCAATTCCCTCATTAAATTTATAGAATACACTCTTCAGTCAATAACTCCATATGACCTGGATTAGGTGAAATTTGTAGAATAAGTTAAAGTTAGTCATTTTAGCTGTTTTCATTAATATTTTGTTAAGTAATGATTAGTTTTTCAACACAAGCCAAGCATTTTATCCCTTCTCCAGAACTGTTAATATTTTACTTTTGCTATAAAAATTACCACTGTACATGATGACTCATTATTTCTACATTAGAAAAGTTCCTATTCATTATTTTTTTTTGACAATCTTTATTTTCCTTTTTATCATTTTGTCACAAAAATGTGTAGATACGGTGAAACATCAGTTGTAACATCATATTTCTGAATAGCATAACAACATTCGTAGCCTTTATACTAACATTCTCAAATCATAAATATTTCAATAGTTTCCTTCACATGCATTAGGTAGTGTAACATATGATCAGGTTTCAAGGTTCCTAGCTCCTCTTGCATTCAGTGCGCAGTTTGTTGCACTTATGCTGTGCACTCTACGTTTAGGGTGAGGGCCGGTATCTGGTCTAGTAGCTGTAGGGGGTATTTAAGGTGTCCGTCCTGGAGTACTCCAGGTATCGGTGGTTTGTGTAGTTTGTTCTAGCGGGTGTTATGTCTTCCTGATGTCTGTTGTGGTCTGGGGGGTGGTGAAAACTGTCCGTAGTCTGTGTGTGGTTAATGGGTAGGGCGTGTCTGTGCTTATGAGGGGGTAAGGCAGTTAACGTGGTGTTCTGTGAGTTTCAGCTATATTGGCTCGGGGGTTACAGTTCCATCTGCCACGTATGTGGTCCATGGGTACCAGGTCAATGCACACCGTTCCGATTTCCCGTGGAGGTCGGCCGTCAGGGTCTCCATTGAGTATATGTCCTCTACCACTGACATCCATTGCCTCAAGGTGGGCGCTCTTGGCTGTTTCCACATCCTCGGGATAAGGGATTTGGCGGCATTGAGTAGCGGCAGTTCCAGGGATTTTTTGTAGGCTGTCAGTGGGCTTTGGGTGTGGTGCAAAAGCATCGTTAGGGGTGCCAGGGGGATATCGGTGCCTGTAATTTTGTTGATCTCTCCTCTAATTTGTTCCCAGAAAGGGGCAATTACTGGGCATGACCACCACATGTGGAGATACGTGCCAGGTTGCGTGCCACATCGCCAGCACATGCCTGACGTGGTACCGTGCATGCGGTGCAGTGTGTCGGGCGTTCTATACCAGCGCGTTAGCACTTTATAGTTTAATTCCTGATATTTTGAGCTGATAGAGCATTTGTGCGTGAGGGTATAAATCTTGTCCCATTCGTGCGCAGTGAGTGTCTCTCCCGCATCCCTCTCCCAGTGGTCTTTGAACCTAAGCTCCACGTCCCTGTTCGTCTGAGTCGTGAGTAGGGTGTACAGGGTTGAAATTCTCCTGGTGATGTGTGTGCGTTGCACACATAGGGTTTCAAAGTCAGTTAAGGGTCTGTGTAGGTGCCCCTTACCCGACAGGGCTGAGTAGTAAGATTTTATTTGGCGGTATCTAAACTGTTCAAGGAATGTAGGTGTTCTGTCGGGGCATAGTTCTCCGATTGTTTTTAGGCCGTTGGTGCTGAGCCATTGGTGTATATATGACCAGTCCGTTGGTTGGAGTCCGGCTAGGTCACCTCGAGTCAGTGAATCTGCCAAGTCCGGGTTATGTGTGAGGGGGATCAGGGGGCTGGGCGAAGTGGTGAGTTGTAGACGGTATCGGGTTGCCATCCAGACCCTCAGGGTGGCGTCTATTAAGGGGTTTTTAGTTTGTAGATCTGCATGCGTAGCAGTGTGTAGCCATAATGTGGGGGGTATGTGCCCTCCCGACTGTTCCAATTCCAGCGTGACCCATTGTTTTGTGGGATGCTGTGCGTGCCAGTCTGTGAGCCTGTGTAAATGTGCGGCCCGGTAGTATGTCTCAATTGAGGGCAGGCCGGTACCCCCCAACAGTTTTGGCAGTTCCAATGTCGTTCTCTTGATGCGTGTTGGGCGCGAATTCCAAACGAATCTGCGGATGGCGGTCAACAGGGAGCTAAAGAACGCCCTGGGGACCGCGATCGGCACCGTCTGGAATAAATAGAGCAGCCTGGGTAGTAGGTTCATTTTGACTGCGTTAATGCGTCCAAACCAAGATATATATTGTGGGGCCCATTTTCTCATGTCTGCCTGGATCTTTTGTAGCAGCGGGTGGTAGTTTTGGTAGTACAGTTGGGTCATGTCTTTTGGTAGCCATATACCCAGGTATTTCAATTTAGTGGGGCACCATTTGAAGCGGAATTGGGTGTATAGCGTTGTTGAGGAGTCCTGGGGGCTTGGAAGGTGAAGGGCTTCTGACTTATCTGTGTTGAGCTTAAGGTTAGATATCAAGCCAAACCTTCGGAATGCGGCCAGAAGATTAGGAAGTGATATCCGCGGAAGGGTGAGGAAAAACAACATGTCATCCGCGTATGCCGCAACTCGATATTCTCGCCGGCCGACGGTGAATCCCGTGATACCCCCATCTCGTCGGACCGCCCGCAGGAAGGGTTCCAGGGAGAGGGCAAACAGGAGGGGGGACAGCGGGCAGCCCTGGCGGGTTCCATTTCGAATGGGAAAGGGGGTGGACAGAGCACCATTCACCCGAATCCGTGCCGTCGGGCTCGTGTACAGGGAAAGGACCCATGATCGCATGCGTGGGCCGAATCCCATGTGTGTGAGTGTTTCCTCCAAGTACAGCCAGTCCACCTGGTCGAAGGCCTTCTCGGCATCTGTCGAGAGGAGGAGTAGCTCCCGGTGTTGCGACCTTGCCACTTGCAGTATGTTTAGGGCTTTGATGGTGTTATCTCTTCCCTCCCTCTCTGGGATGAACCCGACCTGGTCCGAGTGCACTAGGTGTGGTAGGTGCTTCGCGATTCGCAGGGCTAGTGTCTTGGCGAACAGTTTGAGGTCTGCATTGAGCAGGGATATGGGGCGGTAGCTAGCGCAATTCGCTGGGTCTTTGCCTTCTTTGGGTATCACCGTGACTATGGCCGCTAGTGTGTCAGTGGGAAACCGTTCCCCGTCTTGAAGTGAGCTAAGACCTCGTAGGAGGTTCGGCAATAATACATCGCGGAATGTTCGCAAGTATGCCAGCGGAAGGCCATCTGGGCCAGGCGCTCTGTGGGATTTGGAGATTTTTAATGCTGCGGCTAACTCTTCTATCGTGAGGGGTCGTTCTAGTTCCTCTATCATTTCTGGGGTCAATTGTCTTTCTACATTTTGGTCTAAGTACTCCGTTATTTGGCCCCGGCGTTGGGCCTGTGTGGTGACCGTCGTGGGCTGGGGGATATTATATAAGTCGGTGTAGTAGTCCACAAAAGCACGTTGGATTCCGTCGGGTAGACTTGTTACAGTCTTGTCTCTAGTGTTAATTTTGTGTATGTGGTTCGCCCTTCTCCTGTCTTGAAGCTGGCGGGCTAAAAGCCTACCGCTCTTGTTGGAGTACTCGAAGAAGTGCCGAGCCGACTTTCTAAGGGTGCGCAAAAGGCCCTTGGCTAGTATGTCCCGTCTCTGCCTCCTAAGCTCCGTCAGTCGGTGGTACTCGTTTTCCCCCTGATTTTGTTTGTGTGCCTGCTCTAGTGTGGTGATTTGTGCGTTTAGGGTGGACAATTGTTGTGTGCGTTCTTTTTTACGCTGTGAGCATATTTTGATATAGTGGCCTCTAATGACACATTTATGTGCCTCCCAGATTGTTAGGGGGGGGGTGTCTGGCGTGTTGTTAGTTTCAAAGTATTGTGTCAGTGCTTGCCTGGCTTGTTCCTTGTCCACTAGGTCAAGTAGTAAGTTTTCGTTCAACTTCCATTGCCGCTCTGCAGGTTTATGTAGGGGGGATTGGATTTGTACTGTAATGGGGGCGTGGTCAGAGTCTGCGATATGCCCTATGCTAGCTCGTTGGAGTAGTGTTAGGGCCTCTTGCGCCATTAGGATGTAGTCTATTCGGCTGTAGCTTCGATGTACAGCCGAGTAGAAGGTGTAGTCTCTGCCCTCGGGGTTAGCCACTCTCCAGCAGTCAGCTAAGCCACACCGGGCTAAGGCCCTCCCTGTTGAGCGTATGCAGTGACCTGGTATCGAAGTTTCTCCCCTAGATGTATCCAACCTAGAGTCAAGGGGAATGTTGAGGTCTCCTGCCACTATCAGAAGGCCTTCTCTGAATTTGTTTAGTAGGGCTAGCGTTTTAGTTAGGAAGACGTGTTGACGTCGATTAGGGGAGTACAGGCAGGCAAATGTGTAGGTGGACTGTGCTATCGTGCCTTTGATAAATACGTATCTACCCCCGGGGTCTGACTTCTGCTCCGTGCAAACGAATGGGACTGTACTGGAGAGTAGGATTGCTACTCCGGCCTTCTTCCCGTCCGGGTGATTAGCATAGAATCCTGTGGGGTAACGCCCGTTTCTCACGGTTGGCGCCTCTGTACCCTGAAAATGTGTTTCCTGTAAGAACGCCACTGAGGCGCGCTCTGCCCACAGTGTGCGAAGTAGTTGGGACCTTTTTTCGGGAATGTTTAAGCCTCTTACATTGTTAGACCATAGGGTCAGTGGTGTCGGCTTGTAGTTAGAGCCCATCTCTATCAGCGTTTTTTGTGAGGCGTGTGTGGGTATGTGTGTGTCAGTGGTTGATGGGTATAGGGGTAAGGTCTGTCCGGTGTCTGGGGAGGGTGATAGTCTGTCCAAAAGAAAGGCAACTGTGACTCGCCTCGGTTTTTGTCGCCTTCTGGTGTCTGTTCCCCTGGGGGTGAGTCACCTCGGTGGCCTCCGAGTGTATATACAACGTGAGTCCGTTGCTTGGGGTATGCAAGTCATTCTGTAACTGTTGCTACACGTATTGTACCGCGTCCGCGCAATTGTTTACAAACAATAAAAACCATAAACCAATATAACAATCATAATAAACAGTTGTGGAGCAAGGCCCCCCATTCTTCCCCCCCCCCAAAGGGAGCTCCCCACACCCCCCCCTTGGTGGCCCCATTGCATGCCTGAGAGGCCCTCGGCTGTCCAGAAGGTGCTGGGATCTATGCTATCGGTCGTACCCTTCAGGCTAGAGCTTGGGGAGATCACCCTTTCAGCGGTGGGTATAACCCCGGTATGGTGGCAGCCTCCCAGCTTCCACCCCCGCACCCCCTCCACCCAAAGGTAGCTGGTGTTCCCGGGCCTTGGCAACTAGGAGAGTCCCAGCGTGGCATGTCCATGCAAAGCCTATCTCCTGGGGGTCCCCACCCTTGGTTGTGAGGCTCAGGTTAGGCCACCCCCTGCTAATGAGGATCTGGACCCCATGTTGCGGGCTTAGGTCAGGGAATCAAGTACATACCAAGTTGTGCTGTGGTTCGACCAGGTGCGTGGGGGGCCATGTCATCTCGTGGTGCCCGACACCCACAGGAGCTTCCGGTGGTCGTGTCTAGGCCTTCTGAGCTGTCTTGTGGCATTCTCTCGTAGTGGCTGGGGGGCCGTTGGTGGGGTGGCAGGTCGACGGTCGGGTTAGCAGAATGGGAGGTAGGGGAACAGGTTCATAGGGGACAGTTATTCTTCATGGCTGTCTGGGCCACCCCACCGGAACCCGCTGCCTGTGAGGCCCGTGCCCGGCCTGTCGCTTACCGCCCGTGGATGCTGTGGTTGTCGCTCCAGGACCCAGTTGGATATCGTCACCGCGGGTAGACTCGTGGCTCGTAGGAAGCGTGGAACATCAGCTGGCCAGCGGATGATATGCCAGGATTGGCCCACCCTCGCCTGCAGGCTGAAGGGGAAGCCCCATTTGTACGGGATCCTCCGCTCCCGGAGAATGGCGGTTACTGGACGTAGCGCCCTCCTGGCCTCTAGCGTGAGCGCGGAGAGATCCTGGTAAAGCGAGACCTGCCCGTCTCTAAAGGCGATGTTCTGCTGATTGCGCGCCGCTCTCATGATGCCATCTTTTAAGGCGTAAGAGAGCAAGCAGCAGATTACGTCTCTCGGCGGTCCCTCAGGGGACAAGGGTCTCAGCGCTCTATGGGCTCTTTCGATACCGTAGTCTTCTGGGGCTCTGTCACCCAGAATATGGGTAAACAGGTCTGTCAGGAGCTCTGGCAGCGTTTCGTCCGCGTTTTCGGGTAGGCCCCTTATGCGGATATTGTTCCTCCTTCCGCGATTGTCCAGGTCTTCTAGTTGTCTCCTGAGATCTAGTAGGACATTGCCCTGTCTGGTGGTGGCAGTTTCTGTGGCCTGTTGGTGCTGCACAGTCTGGGCTCTGTCTGCTTCAAGGGCCTCTACCCTTTGTTCAAGGGCTGTCAGGTCTTTCCTCACCTCCATGACTTCCTCCCTGATTGCAGTCCTGATTTCTGCCAGCATCTCAGCTTTGTCAGCTCTGGACAGCATATTGGCAGTGATCTTGGCCAGCTCGGATGAAATATGCGCCAGAGTGTCTCCCCTGGGTGAGCCCTGCGTCAGGCTGTCACTGCTGCTGTCCCCTGGGGAGGCCGGCGCCATTTTGGATGCGGCCGGCGCGGACCGCATGTCTCGCGGCGTGCATACATAGCCGTCCATGGGGCCCGAGGTGCGACCCGGCGAGCCGGCTTGTGAGGGTCCCGGCATGTGGGGTCTCCGGGATTTACCCATCCCGGGTCGAATAGCGCTCGTTGATGGGTGCTAGTGTGAGCTGGGGCCGCGGAGCAGGCTCAGGATGCGTCCTACTCCATACCCGATCAGCTGCTGATGGTTTTTAACTGATCAGCCCCAACATTAAAATACCTACCTAATATCATGTAGGTTCCCCTTTTTGTGCTTCCAAAACAGTCCTGATGTGTTGACTCCACAAGATCTCTGAACGTGTCCTGTGGTATCTGGCACCAAGACATTAGCAGCATATCCTTTAAGTCCTGCAAATTGTGAGGTGGGTCCTCCATGGATCGGATTTATTGTTGCAGCACATCCCACAGATGCTCATATGGGGAATTTTGAGCCAAGGCAACAACTTGAACTCTTTGTCATGTTCCTCGACCCATTCCTGAACAGTTTTTGCAGTGTGTCAGGGTGCATTATCCTGCTGAAAGAGACCACTGCCATCAGGGAATACCATTGCCATGAAAGAGTGTATATGGTCTGTAACAATCTCCACGTAGGTGGTATGAGTCAAAGTAACATCCACATAAATGCCAGGACCTAAGGTTTTTCGACAGAACATTGTCCAGAGCATAACACTGCCTCTTCCAGCCTGTCTTCTTCCCATAGTGCATCCTGCTGCCATCTCTTTACCAAGTAAAATTACGAATACGCACCTGGCCATCCATCTGATGTAAAAGAAAATGTGATTCATAGTCCAGGCACCCTTTTTTCATTGCTTCATGGTCCGGGTCTGATGCTCACATCCCTATTGAAGGTGCTTCCGGTGGTGAATAAGGATCATCATGGGCACTCTGATCGGTCTGCAGCTATGCAGCCCCATACGCAGCAAACTGCGATGCACTTTTTTTCCGACACTGTTCAATCATGGCCAGCATTACATTTTTCAGCAATTTGAGCTACAGTAGCTCTTCTGTGTGATTGGAGCAGACAGGCCTTGAGCGCCCATGATCCTGATGCCAAGTCCTAACTTGCACCACTTTAGGTAGGTGCATACTGGGAACACCCCACAATACTTACCATTTTGGACATACTCTGACTCAGTCGTCTAGCCATTACTATTTGGCTCTTTTAAAACTCAGATCTTTTCACTTGCCCATTTTTCCTGTTTCCACCACATGGAATTCAAAAACTGACTTCACTTGCTGCCTGATATAACCACCCAATGACAGTTGCCATTGTAATGATATAATCAATGTTATTTACTTCACCTGCCAGTGGTTTTAATGCCAGTGTATATTTCCTTAGTGATAGTGTCAATCATTGTGATATTTTGAAACTACTAAGCTGGCTAAATATCAGATCCATAGGCATAGGCGTGCGCAGCCTATTGCATTAGGGTGTGCACCCTAAAGCACAAACACACGCCGCATGTATGTATATACACACACACACATACATACACTGCTGTGTGTGCTGTTAGTGTGATGTTTGTGTGAGGGTGCTGTTAGTGTGATGTGTGGGTGAGGGTGTTTGTGTGTGTTTGTGACGGTGCTGTTGGTGTATGAGGGTGTTTGTGTGTGTGTTTGTCCTGTCAGGGTGCTGTGTGTGTGAGGGTGCTGTTTGTGTGAGTGTCATGTATTTGTGAGGGTGCTGTTTGTGTGTGTGTGTGTGAGAGCTGTATGTGTGTAGGTGCTGTGGGTGTGTGTGCTGTACGTTTGGAGGGATTGTGGAGGTGGGGCAGATTAGTAAATATCCCCCCTCCCTTCTGACCTTATGTAAGGAGGGGGGATCCTTGCTGCCATGTGTCATCCCCGGTGGTCCAGTGGAGAGTGAACTCTAGCCGCGACAACGCTCAGATATCGCGAGAGGAACCTGGCGGAGCTGCTGCTTAGTGCTCCCTGGGTCCTCTCCTGCCTCCCTCCATGTTGCTGTGGGCCGGTGAGGTAGATCTTTGGTCTCCCCGCCGGCCCATGGAGGCTTAGAGCAGAGCCGGCACTCAGATAGCGCCGGCTCTGCGTGAGCCAACAGGGGAGATCGGGGAGATTCCTGTGGAATAATGTGTGGGAACTCTCCCAAGATTTCCACCCCCCCAAAAAAATAATATACACTCGTGTGTGTGTGTGTGTGTATGTATGTGTGTGTGTATATATATATATATATATATATATATATATGTACACACACTCATACATTCACAGACACACACACTCACAGACACACACACACACACACACATACAAATTATTTTTTAATAAAAAAATGTCCACCCAGCCTTCCCTACCTGGAGTGCTGGTGTGGACTTGTCCCTGGGGTCCAGTGGGGCGGGCGCCTGTCTCCATCTCAGCCGCGGCGAGGGAGCTGTGTGCTCTCTGCTTCCTCACACCGCGCGGGCTGTCTACAGTAGCTGGGAGCTGGAATATGACATAATATTCCGGCTCCCGGCATCAGCAAACAGCGCACGGAAGCAGAGAGCACACAGCTCCCTCGCAGCGGCTGAGATGGAGAGAGGGGGGGGGCCCATCACCTCTTGCCCCCCCACCATGACAGGGGCAACACGGGGGAGGAAGGGGAGCATTTGGGGGCGCTGAGTGCCTGCAGGAACAGCGTTCCTGCTCAAAAAAAAGTTCAGGAACGCTGTTCCTGCAGGACTCAATCCATAGGCGTGCTGCGGGGATTAGGGTGTGCCCTATGCGCACGCCTATGTCCATAGGTACAGTTTACCTATTTTGTCTGGTTCATAACCATTTATTTCTGAGCAATATGCTTATTCCAGCTGCCTCCACCTTCTGTGTCCTCCGTTTCACTTCTTGCTCCCTACTTTGTACCCCTCACCTCAAAAGGAAGTGGATAGAGCAGCTATATCCTGTAAAACTCTTCATAGTTAGATAAACCTGTCAAAACAATATCAAATCTGACACCGATCTGAAAGTCACTGAAAACATCTGTATCTGATCTACCCTCAATCAAAGCAACTGCACTGACTTTAAATTTACAATTATATTATAGTTTTATAATTATATTTGTGCATGCTCAAATGGATATACTTGCTTATATACATACTTAAAACAATGGAAATCTCAAGGTTTCCTTTGGATTCCCAC